>VZRX01002805.1:43433-61760 GCA_013398075.1 Notiomystis cincta | reverse complement strand
GAGAGGGACTTTTCACAAGGTCATGTAGTGATGGGATAAGGGGCAGTGGCCTTAAGCCACAGGAGGGTCAGTTTGGATTGGATATAAGGAAGAAATTCTTTACTGTGAGGGTGGTGAGGCTCTGGGACAGGTTGGAATGCCCCACTGCCAAAACAGGAAGTTCAAACTGTGAAGCTGTGAACGCCCCATCCCATGTTCAGGCCAGGCTGATGAGGTCCTGGTGTAGTGAAAGGTGTCTCTGCCCATAGCAGGGGGGTTGAAACTAGATGGTCTTTGTGTTCCATTCCCACCAAAACCATTCTATGGTTCTATTATTATTTGCATTTTTCAAGCAAGGTTGAGCAGAGGGTTTACATTACTTGGGTACCCTTTGGGATGGCTGAAGAGCTTCACCACTCTTCAGAACATCTGTTTACGGAGTGGTCTTTTCCACTTAGGCTACAGAATACAACACACTCAAACATGGGTGAAATTCTGAAAATGTTCTGAAAGAAAAACCTTCAGTTTTTGCTAACTCAAGACAAGTACCATCCAATCGAACTGTAAACAACTCTTCTAAAGAAGAAAAAAAAATAGCTGTCGCATATATCAAATATCTTACAGTTTTAAGTACATTTTGTAAATAAGAAGAAATCTAAGAACTTATATTGCTAAAGCATGTAAGCATTTCAGCTAGAGATTTTAACAGTCACCTGATCTCCTATGACTGCAAGAAAACATCAACCCATTAGTCCTGCAAGGCTTATAAAGCCTACTAATATGATATTCTTCAAATAAGCTCTCTATCTCCTCCCCTTTACTGCCCAAATCCCACAGTCCTCAAGTGTTCTACCTTTAGGTTTAACGGAATAGAACCCAACAGCTTCTCCATTTTTCCACATGATCTTAGCATAATGGCTGCTACCATGACAGAGAAATGGCATCTCATTTCTTTCCATTTCCTGTGTTCGATAGATAATTCGATTCAGAACATAGAGAACAACTCTCTCTCCAACTGACTTCACCTGAGGGAATACAGAAAAAAACATTTCAGAAGATTGCTCAGATTAATTAATACCCATACATGAGAGACCTTAGTTTTCAAAGTTGCCAGTTAACACAGCTGCAGACAGAATATCAAGGGAGGGCTGTAAGTGCTAAGGCAGAGTGACTCTCTGGGGTTTGTTATAAGGCAAGCAGATGCTCAGAAGCCATTGCAATAGGTTAATTACAAGTCACTGCCATAGAGCATATTCTGTATCTTCAATGTCATTCCTAATCCAATGCATAAAATCTGGGAGAAGGGTAGTGGAGTGGGAATGTTATGATCTAACTCAAAACTATTTTTGAACTTCAGAAACATTCACCAAACACAATAGCAGTACATGAGCCTCAGAATTCCCAGGCTAGCAGGTAAGTGAAGTCTTACAAAGGAGAAACGATGAGCCTCAGGGGGGCAGGAGTTGGCACACTCAATCACTTCTGATAGAGTGGCAGGCAACAGGACATGATGCAGTGAAAAAACTAGTTACAACAGTTTCTGTGGCATGAAATAAAGAATTCAATATCCTTTTCTCTGTCCTACACGGTTCCTTTTACATATAAAATTTGAGTTCAGCACTATTCTACTTATTGTGAAGGAAGGAGGAACCATGCTCTCTTCCAATGCTTTAGTCTCGGCTACATCCCGTGTAAAAGATTCAGAAGTATGCAGAAAGCCAATGCTACATGCCAAACTCTCTACAGAAAATTTTTTATATTGCAAAAATCAAAGTTGAATGCCCAGATTCCACGACTACAAACTGGAACAACACAGATTTCCAGTTTTGGAAATCTCCATGCTACACAGGGTTAAATAATGGTAACAAAGTTCAGTGATGAGCAATAAAGCAGATACCAAGCAACTTACTTTTCCAAACCTCATGTATCACCACTGCAAGCCACCAGCTCCAACTTGATTCTGTCAAACACATTCCTGACAGTACTTTTGGTTTACTAGTCTCCTGACAAGACCAGTAGGTACTGCTAAAATACAACACACTATTCTACCAAGATGTTTCAACACAACCAGATATTCTAAAGAGCAAAGAAAAAAATGGTAACACAGCTAACATCTACGTTTTCTACATATGAAGCTGCTGTACAAAGGTCATTCTTGCTCCAGACACTATCTTCACAGTGAGGTTCCTTTTCCCCTCATACCTATTCCTCTATTCCCTTGCAACAGCCCTCTCATTTCTAAATGAAATTAAAACATGTAAATCTTGCACAGTATCTATTTGCCATTGTCTTGAGGTATAAGATTAATTGCTAGGTGAATGTTGGAGCGCTTTACCTGATGAAGCCCCTGTCTAGTAGGGACAGATGTTCTCACAATGTCATCAATTGACCACCACTGGTCAGCAAGATACAGGGCTACAGCTTGAAAGAAACAAGGGAAATAAAAAGTTAGTGATTCTTACCATTCCAAAACAAACATATTTATTAAAGTTGCTGGATAATCAGGAATAACACCATAGTAATCAAATTAGGCATCTTCTAGATGGCACTATATTAATGTAGCTCCTACTACCCTAGCACGAGCAATGGGGCACTGTACAGCCCACCCATACAAAATGCTCCCTAGTCCAAAACCTTTTTTGATAACTGAGACTAATAAACACAAATGGTTTGTTTTGGTTTGGTTTTTTTTTCCAGTATGCTATACAGGAAGTATTTTTCAGACATAAGTGCTATCCTTCAACCCTGTGCTCTAACATCTCCTTTCACTAAAAACTGCCTGTCAAAATGAGTCTCACCCATACATGTATTTTACCATTGGGTTGCTAATGGATATTGATATTGAAACTGTGCAAGTTTTAGGGAGTTAGATGAATGTAAAAGGGCTGATGGCCATGTGAGTAATAGTCAGGAAGAGTGTGATCTGTAGGCATTTGCAGCATACTTGGCAATCATAGTGGCATTAAATGGAAGAAGGAAACATGGAAAACTGGAAGGGGAGGAAGAAGGAAGGAAGGGAGGGAGGAGAAAACCCACAAAAACTATGTCATCTCAGCCAGAGTTATGCTGGTAATTCAAGCTAAAGACAAATTTACACATAATGCTGATCAATCACTATTAATAAAAAGCATCTAAATTCATGGACAAATTAATGGATTCTAAGAATGTTCAATAAATACTGTCTGGAGAGGTGAAGCATACATAAAAAGATCAAGAGGTAAATGTTCTATGATCTAGACAAGCACCACATTATTTTGCTACATTATCTTTTGAATTCAGTGGGTGCAGTTCTGATCTGATTAGTGTGCAAAGTTCTAGCACTTCTGTATATAAATCCACAACAAAAAATTACAATGTATGAACAAAAAGACAGGGAACAACAAATGCACAATGGAAAAGTTATGAACTCATGAGTAGCATGAAATGAGCAAGGGCCTAGTTACATGTATTTTTCACAAAAAAAAAAAAAAGAAATAGCAATACAGAGATAAAAATCTTAAAATGAAACCTGTGAGAGAGTCCCATGGTGCAAACAGCGCAAGAACTTTGTGTGCTTGCTCTTCACCATAAAGAGGAACGAAGCTCACAAATGCCAAGCTAATAGGAACCTGAAACAAGAATGTACAATAACTCAGGAGACTCTTGCTAAAACAACAGTAGTAAAATACAGAGAATGTTTATCAAGGTAAACATGATTAATATTCAAAATCAAGTCCTTAACAGCTAACTGTAAAAGACAAGCATCAGACTCCAGTCCTTACTTTAGACATTTCTTCTTAGAGACAAATTATGTCTAAAGAGCTCAAACTCTCAAGCTCTGGCAGATTTAGCTACACTTATTTGTACAGCTCTCTTCTGCCAACAGTTAGCATTTGTGTGCACAACTGAAGTAAGGTGTGCAAGGAGCCAGCATTATGTTCCCCTCAACAGTCCCAATTGTGCAAGCTGTCAAAGCCAACAGAAGAATGAGGTAGTCAGTCAAGCACTGAAAAACTGGCACAGCAAAACTCTGTTTGTTAGCAAGTTCTAATGTGCTACAGTGGGAAGGCAAATTCAAAAGGGTTTTGTTCCCTTAAGTTACACACATGTTAGAAATTCTGAAGTTGTCTACTTGATTTTCTTCCTCAGAAAAAACATGAAAAGGGTCAAAAAATCTCCTTTTAAGGAATCAAGTACCTTTGTGGAAATGCATTTGGATATTTAAATTCACAAGCTTCCATTATGAAATTAATGTATAAAAAACTTGACAGACATGAATGGTGTGGTAGACAGACTTGCTTAACCAATTTAAGAAGACTGAAATTGTCAATTGTTGCAAACGAGGATGTTAATACAAGCAAACATTTAGACATATAGCATTTGCATAAATGCAGGAAAGTAGTCAAGACTCTGCTTCTGCCAAGGAATCTGTGGCACTGACCTTCAGATTCCACATAAAATCCTCTCAGCTCACCTACTTTTCATTAAAGCTATACACTGCTGATTTTATTGGTACTAGTTCTAATAGAAGCATTCATCTGGACAGAACCAACACTGACCAAATCATCACACAAGGGATGAGTGTTTAAAACATAAGTGTCACAGCTATTCTCTGCTAGAGCTCAATAACAGCACAAAATATTTTAGATAAAGAAAAAAGAACCATTTTTGAAATTAGTGAAGCTTCTTAATCAAAACTTGAACCCAAATATGAACATTGAACGACTGAGATAAAAAAAGAGCCAGTTAGCTTAAGTAAATCATGAACCCCTTAGTGATGATGACAAGTTTTTGAGAATACATGAGGTTTGATTCATCAGTTGAAGATTTAAGATTCTAGTCAGGTTGGGAGGTTTTGGATTTTTTAGAATTGCTTAATATATACAGATCCATTGCCTAGAAGCAGCACACAGTAACTGATACCCAGATTTAAACCCAGCTACAGAGTGAAAAAAGTAGAGTTTAACACACAAATTCTGAATTTGGAAAATACAAAAGCTTTGATAAAATAATTCTGAAATGCAGTAGGACTGGATATCTTAAATCTTCAAGGACATTAAGAACACCAGTACTACAGTTATCTGCTGGTCCTTACCTTGCGGCGGTCCGGCAGAGAAAAGAATTCTGGAGAGTTTGGATTCATCCACCGAAGGTCAAAGAGGTATCTCTCTGCTGAGCTCTCCAAGTCCTCATGACTGTAATTGTTCAATAGATCCACAGGGAATGACATGCTCTGGAGAAATAAAGAAACAGGATTAATGTAGGTAGTTTGAGACATACAGAGCACACATAAATAAGACTGTTGAACACCCACACTCTGCTGTTCACTACAGTCCTCTATACCCATGACAGAAAAGAGAAATGCTCCAGCAGTTAGGATTTATTAGGATGGTGACCAATAACACTCAGTCTGTAAAAGAATCAAATCTGTGCTCATAAGCAGAAAAGGATGAGATTAGCCTATAGATTCCCCTACACCTCAGCTGTGGCAGATTTCCAATATTTAAGCCCTGTGTGTGCCACACAAGTACATGCTGCTTTGAGGGGGCAGACTTAGTTTCATCTCCCTCCCAGATGATGTTTTTGATGTCACATGTCAAGCTATAAGTGAGTAATAAACAAAGAAACCACCCAGATGATAACAAGATGGAGTTAATTTCAGACCTTGCATTTAAATCCATCTCTGAAGAAACCAAAACATTGCTCAGGATTTTTCTCAACAACTGGCCAGTTAGTGTGCCTAACAGATGGTTGTTTCCAAAAGTATTTCAGCTGTGAACAGAAACTTATACAAGCTCATTAAAAACAAGAGCCCACAACAGACTAAAGAGAGACACTTTAAGGAGGTGACAAGACAAGACTAGAGCACTGAAGCCAAACCAGAGTGGTAGTAACTCCTTCAAAGCTCTTAGATTCAAGTTTTCCTTGTCAAAGCAGCATCAAATTAAAATGAGCAAGAGCTCCTGGAATCCACTGTGTTCTCTTCAGGTAAGGCTCTTCCAGCTCTATAAACTATACACAGAAATAGACCCCTCAGCTGCTTTCAAGCTAAACTCTCAGAAGAATGAACTAAGACAAGTTCATGAGAACCTACTCTGGTGTTCTGGAGGAACACAAAGATCTTGTCTTGCTCAGCTCCCATGAACTCATCACAGAAGTCTCTGAACATAAAGGTTTTCATGGAAGTTTTATGATTCTTAGGCTTCATTGTGGAGTCTTTTTTTTTCAGTTTTATTTTAAATCTTAGTGTGCAATGATTTTTTTCCTCTTTGTCTTCAGTCCCCTCTATCTATCATTCATTATTCTACTGATACAGGTAAATCAAGTGCAAAATAACATCTTATTCTGACTTAATCTGTAGAAATTAAAGTCTGCATTTTAAAAGCTTTTAAACAGCAATAATATGCTGCTACTAAGTTACTTGAAGAGAAGAGTCTGCTCCTCTGCTCCTTCTGCAGAAGAGATTTTTCTCCCTGACCATACTGAATGACCAACTTGGACATGACTTCATTGGCATCTACAATTGCTGCCTTTAACACTGTTGCTGATGAAAACACTAATGTTTTCCATGAAAGCTATTGTTCAGATATACACATGCCTTCCTCAGAGCCATTTCCTTTCAAATTCGGGTCATTCCTTCCCCTCAGCTGTCATTTGCATTTTCTCCTGCCTTCCCCTTCAGTCTCTCACATTCCTCCTACTATTGCTCACTGACCCTATCAGATACTTAGCTGCATCTCATAATTCTCCACCCGTTTCTTCCCACATTTTAGGGCTGCCCTTGCTGACACCAATTCCTCTGGCTCCTCCTGTTTGCAAGCACACTGATTTCCAGAGCCAAAGTGAGGTGTGCATACTTTTGAATGCAGCAGCCATGTACACCAGACAAAGGAGCTGCTGTCAGGGGTGAAATTCATCCACCACCAGCCTCCTTATCTCTAGCAGATATGGCCTGCTTGCCCTTACTACAGCTCTCAGACACACGAGCAATACTGCACAGACTATGCTGACTAAAGTATGTTGCAAGAATGTAAGATCACATGACAGTTCTTCTACAGGAGATAAGGCTTTGCCACCTTGTTAACTGCAACAGGCCAGGTAAACTCTGCTGTAAAGGTATGTGGAAAACGCAAAATTTAATTTTCTGTGTGTTGGCAGAAAAGGTAACTCCCCTCTGTTATTAAAGAAATACCTAAGTACTTAGGTAACTCTGCTATTAACAAAGAAATTGAGTGAAGGTTTCATTATTACATGACAGACAACCAAGCCACAAGCTATAACTTTAAGCCTCTAGGTAGTAATTCCTGACATTTTTTTTTAATAAAAAATGATGGACCAAAGCAGAAAACATGCAATAAGAAATTCAGTAGATTATCTGAGTTCCAACCACTACACCACTGTGAAAATAAAAGCAGCAACCGTATCCTTGCTTATAAGCAAAAAAAGCTAACTAATACATTCATTAAATTACCCTCAAAATAATTCCTAGACCTTTTTTCTGTTTGTTATTTGGGCTGCCTAATTTCTCATGGCACACTTTAATTTTATTTACTCTCAATTCACAGTAGTCACTTTTGACTCTTCTTTCACGGTATTTACAGCAAATATGTTATGCAAAAGAAAATAATAGAGACAAATTTTCAAGACCAAACCAAATAAAACCTACTCAGCACCCCTCATAAATAACCATTTATCTTTTTTACCATGCAGCAGATTAGACATGTAAAATTACGACCTCTCATACACTTGCGTGATGTATTTCATATCAGTGCTGATGAGATCAGAAATAGTTCACATTCAAGTTCACTACATCCCTGAAGAAATTAGTCACTCTTCACAAAGTTATCAAATTATAATAAAAGCATTGAACAGGCAATGAAAGAAGAATGTTCTATGCCAATCTACAGCAGAACATAAGGAAGTAGTTCACAACACAAAATGCATCTCAAATTTGAAAAGAAAAATTATCTACCAAAGACAAATGAAATGTCTTCCAACGGTAATGAATTAATATATGTTCCTCACTAAAACACAGTCGGCTTGACAGTATTTTAAACAAAGTAAAAATGCAGATGGCTCCACATCTAGCCAGTCTCAAGTAAAACAGGCGAGAGAAAAAGGGCTGGAGAAGACAGCCTTTCAGGTTTTCCTGCCTGGAGCATTAATGCATTTTGTGCTGCAGAGGCAGCAGGAACAGCACAGGTCTGTGCCATGCAGTCCCTCATGCCCCTTTCTGCTGCTGTAACGCTCGTGCACTGCACAACTGTAAAACTGTCAGGTCAAATCTTCGTCTCGCGTTGCGCGGCCACGCTCTGCTCACGGGGCACCGTCCCCATTGGTCAGCACACCGCCAGGCTGGCTGAGCACAGGCACTGCAGCCCTAAGCAACACAGCTCATCAGGACCATTTCCACATAAAAGCATATTAGCAGACTCTGTTTGGAGGGGAGGGAAGAAAATTAATTTTACTTTTCAAATGAGGCAACCTTATGCATTTCATGTTTCGAGTGAAAGAAAATATATTTTACACTCTTCAAAAACATATCATTTCACAAAATAGTATTAATGGGTTTGTGTAGCAAACTCACATGAACAGTATTTGCTTTAATGTGGAATCGTATGACTTTCTCCCTTGTCAGCATTATGCAAGCTATTACACGAGAAATGGCACGTCCTTTTTTAGGAACAGCTGCAGCACCAGAGGGTAACAGATCAATTCATGGAATGCCAACAAAAACCACATTTAAAAGGATGAGTGAACACATTCCTGTGCAGCATAGGCACTTCTTTATTCACAAAATCTTTATTACTACTCGCATTAAGGTAAAAAAAAAAACAAACATGGAATAAGTGAGCAACATTGCAAATTGGTTTAATTATAAATTGCATCTACAACCCCTATTTTATCTCAGAGTGCCTAAAAGAGAGATGCACAGTACACACAGCTTCCAGCTCACATGGATTTGAGCAGGAATCAAGAGATCTATTCATCCTCTTGCAGTTCTTCAATAATGCATGACACAAAATTGCAGAAAGATAACCCAAAAGCTATGTTATTTCTTACAGTGTATCAGAGGTCTTAAGTACAGCTTAAAACTGGGTTTGGGTGCCTTTATCTCAGGGGAAGTGAAGTCTAAGTGGTTAGGCTGACAGATAAGGATTTAGAGGAATTTCCAGCTGTAGCACAGACTTCATGTGAACGCAGACATGTTACTTGATCTGCCTGAACTTCTCTACAAAACACAAATTACCTCAGAGAGACCAGAGTGAGAAATACTTTACTGAGATTGTGAGATACTTGAACAAACACTGTATCAAAACTTGGCCAGTGCTGGAAACATACAGTTACTTACACAGGACAGCTTACCTGAACAGCTCATTTTCCTTAAAAAAATAAAATAACAAAAAAAAAATAAAATCACAAAAAGTCATCCAAGGCCTTTTCAACGTAAGATAATAACTGGGACAAATAACCATGCAGGTGAGCAATCTTCAGATTTAAATTTGGTTTTAATAATAACTAATTACAATTTAATTAGTTGGTTTGGGTATGTTTGGGGTTTTTTTTAATTTTGATTTGCTGTTTAAAGAATAGGTGCCAGAGTGCTCAAACCATGACCTGCAAAACTTTTCTGCTAAACCACGAAAGCCAACTCAGACCCAGCCTGCAGGATACAGTCCAGTCCTGTGATGAAGCACTGGCCTACTCAGACAAAAAGGAAACTGCAGTAATGTCTGATCCAAGCTTTGATCCATTTCCATGAATGCAGAAGTGTCACATCACCAAAACCCTCAAGGGCCATGCATTTCCCATCGATCATCACACACCTTAAACCAAGTTCCATTTTAAAAACAACCCATGATCTCCCAGACCAGCTATGAGCTACACCTGGGCTCACATCATGAGAAGAGACAAATAATAAACTAAACATACATGTCCAGACATAGACCAGTTCCAGAGAAAGCCAAGCCAGGACTGCAAAGTCCCAGGCAATGCTCCAGGCCCAGACTGATGATGCACCAAAGCAGCAACGACCTCGATGGGAGCAGCAGGAACATCATTTCCATTTTGCTGTGTTTGTTTGTTTCCCACCTTGCAACATCCAGTTGCTGGTCTGGTGAAAGCTGTGAAACTACATAAAAGTTGGACAACAGGTCTTCAAACCATTATCTGCACATTAGTACTAAGGCATATAAATACTATTTTGCTGCAGTACAGATTTTGTTCAGATTTTTTGAGAATATAGGCAAAGAAATCTTAAATACAAGTCAGTTCAGATAAATTTATTCTGGTTTCTTTTTTTTTTTCTTAAAAGGAAAAATAAGGGTTTTTGGTTGGTTGGTTTTTTTAAAAGTAACATAAAACCCAAACAACATCTATTCATACCCTGTAAAATTACAAATAGAAAGTTCTTAAGGAAATGCAGGGCAGTATCTAGAAATTGCTGCCACCATCATCCAAGATCTCTGGATTAATATGCTAGCCACATTACCCATAATCTGCTTGAAGCAGCTTATGCAACTCTGGTTTTCTATCAGACACACAAATCAAAGCTGTTGATTTGAATGCAAATAAACAAACAAACAAAACCAACAAATCCTTTTCATTCATTAATGAGCCACAATGTAACTTACATGTACAGCACAGAATTATGAAATCTAAATACAGGATTCAATTCCTTAGCAAGAATTATGGTCAGAAATTCTAAATACTGGGTTTGAACACTCCCTTATCGAATGACATGTGAACAAGGACAGAAAGAAGAAGAGTCTTCCACATTAAAGAAAAAAAAAAAAAACTTGCATCTGATTTGTTTCAATAAAAGGAATAATTAGGAGAAGACATCCAACTTCTCTCTCAAACCCACTTTAGATAGGTGAGATTCTTACATAAAATGCCCAATTAGCCACCTGTGTAACACCACTGGCATTTTACTCAAGTGATTTAAATTAGATATTATATTAGATAGATTACTTAATCAACAACTAAGCTCTTAGGTATACAAACTCCTAACCTGCTATTTACATTTTTATACAGTCTTACATTTTAATGAGATTATCATCTGTTTTTTGAAGAGCACTTCCTACAGTAGGGAGTTTTGGAAACTAATAAACTAATATGCACAATATTCCTACAATGAAAATGTGCCAGAGATATACTAAATGAAAATTCTGTGTTTGAGACTGGTCAAAATAAATACATTTGGAAAATTAGTTTTTCTTAAAGAAACTTTTCATGCCTTCCTTTTCAACTACTCCAATTCAAGGTGACTACATCTATACATAAAAAGAAAACCATTCTAGTTGTGTTTGAAAATAATTAACACGTGTAAAATAGAAAGATACATCCAGGTGGGATTATTACTTCATGAATCTGCCTCTCTCCGACGTATGTCTGATCTTTCCAGTGCTCAGCACTCACTCTTCTCTCTAATTTCCCACTTTCCTCTAGCTTCCCTTCACTACATGACAAACCTGTCTAGGGGCAAAGGAAATAGCACCACACCCCACACACATTTGATATCTCTAATGACCCACCTTTCCTCTCTGGTCAACTACTTTTTCCCCCCTCCATGCCTTAGCAGCTTGAAGCAGTTGGTATGCAGTTCTCCAGCTCCATCCTCAGTACCCTCCAATTTTGCTCCTGCAGAACAGGCCTTACACCATCTGCTCCTAAAGACCTTAATGACCTTCCTGTGGCTCAGCACTTGGAGCCCCCACACAGCCTCTCTTCACAGGTGGCTGATAGGCCACCTGGGACACACACAGCCACACTGCTCTTTACCTCCTGCTTCTCCAGGCATTGAACAAAGCAATATTCTGAAGCTTAATTTGCTGCTTCGTATCAGAAGATCATTTCTTACTCCCACTTGGCACCCACATTTCTTGGCAACTTCTTCCATTTTCAAACCTTCATTTCCTCCTCTAACATTATCCCACTGGTTTGGAAGGGCCATCTCATAAATACATCTAGTGATTTCAGAGATAAGAACAAAAAGGAAAGCTCTTTTTTTAACCATACTTGGAAAAAAAAAATAAAAGGGACAACAAAACCCACCGAATCTGTGTAGACATCTGGTGGACTATCAAGCCTAACATGACTAACCCAACACCACAGTGAGACTGGAGCTGCAGTAACCCCATGGAGGCATTTGCATGTATTTTTAAAACGCTTGGCTGCGCTGTCCCCTATCCCCACAAGTGGGGCGGACGTCAAAGCTGCACAGATTAGATTAGCCAATCTCAGGTACATCCTAGCACAGTCTAATGAGCTACTTCTCTTCAGCCAAAGAACAGCAACTCTCTCTGTGGCTGCTTCGAGAATACTCCACATGGAAATTCAAGTGGTGCTGTCTATGGCTACTAACAGTGAGGAGCAGGTGATTAACCTTTGCAATCACAGTCTCCATACCCAAGGAGTTACTAAAACAGTTGTCTGAACTACGACCAAGCCACACAAAGTCTGGCTTTCAGCAGACAAGCTGTAGGAAAATTCAACAGCTAAGCAGTATTCAATTTCTCTTTGTCTTGTTTAAATTATCTGTAGGTGGTTTTGCTGGTTTTGCTTGCTTTTTAATGTCATTTGCAGCAGGAAACATACAACTAAGAAGACAATATATAACTGAAAGCAGCAACTGCCTTGGTTTTGTGGGTGATTCAAATGAGAATGTAGAAAGGGGAATAGAAATTAACATGAGATGTTCCTGGACACAGGATTGCAAATAAACAAGGCTGCAACAAGAGATCTCCATCAGCCAACCATGAAACTTTCTTGCAAACCACCAAGTAGAATTGAGATGTTTCAGACTCTCACTTTATGGCTCTATGGCCCATTTACAACAGTCTGAGGATCAGAATTCTGGAAGCAGTAAGACAGTAAATATAATACATTTGGAACAGTGAGAATTTAAACTTCATGATATAAAAAAAAAATCTATTTTTCCCAGAAAGAGAATAGACAGCTATCTCCAAATTCTCAATCCAACTCCAGTATCTTGAAGTTACTACAATTATCTTCAGAAGATGACAGATGGCTAAAAATACAATGTTCAATATGAGCAAATTCTGAATTTTACCTGCCTCTTGTGCTCAGTGTTCACTGTAGCAAGTTCTTTCAGCTGCTTTGCACAACAAATGATGAACTACATCAAGATTATGAACTTCACAGACATTCTCAGAAAGCAGTTTGGGGACTTAAAAAAACAGAGTGGGATCACTCCAAAAGAACTAGAGACACATATAACTAGAAAGAATTTTACCTTGCCTTTCTCAAAGGTAAGGTAAGGTGGAAGTCATTTGTCAAGATTATCACGCACACCAAAAACATTGTTCAAAGGCTTTTAGACAACATGCTTGGGCCACAGAAGGATAAGGAGTCATTACTGAGTGCCAGTCTGAGCCCAGTCATGCTATGAAGAGATATTACAGGTTGCCATCCCAGGCGACAGAGACCATTCTCACAAACACAGTAATAGCTGTAAGTGGCCTCATATGCCCTTACAAAACAGCACCATTACTTCCTCACCCTTACAAAGGCAAAAAAACCTGACTACCCCTGTCTGGCTCATAGTTGTAGTCAGCAGTGACTATGTTTATCTTTCTCATCCGATCTTCAGAAGGATGGAAAAAAGGCACATAGGGACTAAAACTAGAAAATTGGAAGTAAACCCTATCCTCTGAAAAATAAGTAACAAAATATGCAAACCTAGTATCAATATGATTAAAAAGCTAGGAAAGAGTCAGGTATCTTGTAAGCTGCTCCAGCTAGTAGGACAAAAAAAAAGTTAGGAAGCTCTGGTATGTGTTTGTGTGGAATTCCTGTTCCCAAAACAAAGGAAGAATAAAATATCAAGAAGAGAATTTCATTGCCCAGAATCAGAATCAAGAGTCTGTTCAGACTGACAGAATCAATTGACTTATGTCTCTCTTCCCCAAAATGAACCTCTTCTCCCCAGTGTTCATGCTTCCTTGTCATCTAAGCCAATATTTAACAAAATCTTTAGCAGATTTATTCCTGAGCAGCACTGTGATTGCCTTTTATTTCATTAGTCTCATACTTGTGGATGGTTAATTTTTGTTTCCCACAATTGTCTGGGTATAGCCACTGATGGTTTTGTTCAACCCATGACAGCCACGTTATAAAAACCCATCCATTAATGTGCATCCACAAGGTATCAGTAAACATGTTACTACAGGACTCAAGATCTATGTCTGCAAATTTTAGCAAGAATGTCTCTAATAGCAGAAAGGAATTCACACTCAACCTCCCCACTGGTGTCATCTGTCCTCATCTCCATCAGCAATCCTGACATTCCAAGAACTCACACGCTTCTGTCAGTAAACTCTATTTCCCCTGCTTCTCACTGTACTTTGTGCTTGTAAGATTCAAACTTCTAAGCTACACCTTCTAACATCTAGGCTATCCCATTATGGGAACCTGAATTTTTGAAAAAACAAACAAACAACTTTAAAAGCTTCAATAACTTGTCTTCTCTGGAAATGCAGACATTGCTTGATTGTTAACGGTGGGTTTGGACAAGGTAAGTAAGCTACTCATACTTCTGAACTACCACCATACTGTACTTTATTAAAAAGCAAACAAACAAACACCCTAAACCAACAAACAAAAAACCTCCAAGAACAAAAAGAAGAGTATTAGCACTGCTGACTCATTATATTAACCTTAAATCAGTGCTCAGCTTAAGACTGAGTTGCCAGGAATCAGCTTATTACCTCCTGCTCCTTCAAAAAACTCCTTTCTGCAGCTTCAGACTAAATGTTGACAATATAAACTCTCAATGTTGAGGTATCAAAAGAAATAAATTATTCCAACATTTTAAATCCTTTAAAGCTGTCTGTGCTGCACTGTAGTAACATTTACATTGCTATTGTTGAAATCCCCCGCTATTTCATCATTATCAACTCCCTAATTATTCAGATTCCCCAGTTACGGTTATTGCTGGCTAACTCTACAACAGCTGTGAGAAGTATTATTCAACCTGGAAAACATTTCTATTTGCAGAATTTGCTGCCTACAAAAGGGCTAGATAAAAGACTGTTCTTCCAGCAACACATTTTGCTAACTTAAGCACACTCCCCATTTTTCCACCTGGTGTTTTAGAAGCATGAAGCCAGCTGGGGTGAAGACAGCATTCCATACCGTTGGAAGTTCACCGGTGCTCGGCGCTGGGGAAAGGCTGGTGCAGCTGCAGGCTCTCAGCCACTGCCACGCCAGAACTCCTGAGCTGGGTGTATTCTTCCAGCACTGCCTCAGGGGCTACTGATTCGACAGAGACCACACCTGTACTGATTATTCTTTCTCTTCAGTAATCCACAGAAGTGAAGAAACCTATTTAATCACCTATATTTTACATGTTTTGATGAAGCCTAAAAGAAAGGGTAACAGTGAATTCAATTCATCCTGGTCCATAAACAATTTCTAATCAGAAGCAGCAGCAAGAGATGCTGGCCCTGTGAATATGGAGGTCCCCTGTCCTACAGTATTCTGACACAAAATGTTAATGTACACAAGACAAAGTACAAGATAAAGAGAGGGGCAACTCAGATTTGAAAACATATCAAAAATCAGAAACTATTACTTTGAATAGCTGTACAACACACAGCTCAGTATACAACTCAGAGAAATGGGTTTTCCTAGATTTTCCATTCAGAGCTATCATTTAAAAACATAGTAGGCTTTCCAGTTTACTTTGAAAGCAAAGAAACAGATATGTTACTCCTGACAATTCTCACTAATTTTATTGAGATTTTAGGAAAGATTTGAAAGCTCATGACTCTTTTGGGACAGGATTCTTTTACATGTTTTTAACAAGCTATTTAAAAGCTTCTCTGAAATCTCAGACTCACTGGAGAATACCAGCTAAATTTATAATGATTAAATAAATATATGCTGTCACATCTCATTGTTCAGAAAAAGAAAAAAAATCAGCAGTAGCAGACAAAATTGCACAAGTGTGAGAGAATAGCTACCATGACACCACATGTGCCATTTTGGTTATGTTTAAAACAATGCAGTAGAGGAAACACATTAGAGCAGGCTTTTCCACCCAGACTTGTTTAATCCACACTGCAACACCTGGAAGCGTAAGTTTGGGAGGAGGGATGAATTCTGATAGAATTATTTATTTTTTAAATCCACTTCTATTGTAAGAAAAAGTTTTTTGGGTTTTTTCAACAGGTTTCAGAATGATTACCCAAGAGACATTCACTGACAAAAAAGCAGTTCCAAAGGGAAGTGCACACCTCCACCACAGCTGCCCCAAAAACCCACAGACAAAAGGATGACTTGGGCTTTCTGGAAAGTATAGTTGATACAATGTGATGAAAAACTTACAGCCTCAAGAGTCAGGAGTAAAGTATTTATTTGTGAGGAATCAGGAAGCCAGTATCTTGCATGGAAAAATATTTAAGGAATGCCAAGGTGAAAATAAGCCTAAGTAGACATTGCTTCAGCTCTAATGCTACTACTCGTACCTGCAGTTTAGAAACACAATTGGTAACGCTTTTAAATGATCACCACTATTTGATATTCATTGATTGGTAGAAAATAGACATTGATACCAAGTCTTATCATACCTAAGAATGTAAAGCAAGTGAAGGGCTCCTCTACTCTGATGAATTTCTCTAGCACCATCAAATTCTACATTCATCTTCTAGTGATTTTTGTATCAAACACGAAAAAAAAAAGCATTAATAAGTGTCAGCCTTAATACAGAAGCGAACTTTGTTGGTCTTTCACTGGCAAAGACTTGGCACTGGACTAGATATGCAAATATAACTACTCAAAACAAATCGTGCTTATACAATGTGTGGATAAGAAGAGCTTCAAGATAATTTTGAGTTGTATTATCTTTACAACACTAACAGACATCTAAAAAGAGAAAAACACACACATGCACATCAACCTCCACCCTTTTTATTATTAAATCAAAGAGATATTATCTACCTTGATGTAGATACTGAAGAAATTAAGAGTATTTTCCAATTCATTTGGCAGAGTAATGCCCTTTGTTAGTGTAAAGTGTCTAGTTATGTAACACTCCAAGAAGAGTTCTGGATCATGCACTGCTAGAGAGATGCTGTAAAAGTACAATAGAATTCCATCTTAATTACTCATCTTGCACAACAGGAAAGAAAGACACTGTAAAACCTTTGATTCCGCACAAAGAAAATTATAAGGAGCATCAGACTGGAGAAAGAGAAACAAGGAAAGGACTTAAAAGTCTGCCTGCTCTATCAGCAGCTTGAAAAAAGTGGTGAAATTGAGATGCTCACTGACATCAATAATACCTGAATTTGAACATTAATTGTATAAACCACTCTGCTCTAACATTTTTTCCACTATGAAACAGGTGATAAAATATTTTTTTCACTAGCCACCCTTAAGACAAAAAGCAAGAAGTTCTTTGGTACCTAAATCAAGCAGAGGTCAATTAAACAAGAAAGATACAAGTGTGATTGAGGAAACAGAAAGAAGATGCACTCGGTTCCTACAGGGTTTGATGGAGGAGGAAGACCATGATCACTCTAATCTGTGGCAATCTTTTATAGGTCCTCCAGTGAGGCAGCACTGATTTTATTATAATGATCACTCTGACACAATGCTTATTCCCCATAAAAACTGGTGGGATCTATACTAGGCTGTGACCAGTGGTGCAGCCCAATGCATAAAATGAGTAACTGCAGCTGTGCAGAACAAGAAAAAAGTTCCCTCCTCCTGCATGTACCTACACAAAAAGCAAGTATCAGCTGAACAGTGTCTCCACACCAAAGGCTAGTTTTTCTAGATTACCAATAACTGAAAACTCCACAGCTTAGGAGAGCTTAAAGATAATTCTTTAATGGTTTCCTCTAAATAGAGCATTAATGCATGTACAAAATTGGTTGGTGAATTAATATATTTTGTCTCCCATTAATGCTAGTAAAACCTTTTGCTCTAGCTCTCAGTGCAACCCACTTTCTCAGGCTGCATTTAACACTCATAAGCAAGATAGCAATGCTACGTCAATGGATATCTTAGGCAAGATGCTTCCCTATGTTTTAAGATGAATAATCAATTCTACCTCAAAATAAAATTCCAAAAGACTTATACGTCACAAGTAGGAAAACAGAAGAGTGTTGTGTGCGAGTGCAACTGCGCGCATCCACATGTATTTGCACACGTACACACAGAGCCATCTTTGTGGGAGACAGCAACTGTAGCACTGCAATTACTGTTTTCATACATACGTAAAGGTGTAGGGATGCATAATGGATCTCACACGTGTGCGCGGCTATAATACGTAAATTTCAACGCTACAATAGAAGACCCCACAAAAGATGGCTGGTCCTGGCCAACACGGAGTGGCCT
>VZRX01002805.1:8496-43180 GCA_013398075.1 Notiomystis cincta | reverse complement strand
GCCACCGCCCCGCCACCACGGCAGGCAGCGCCGCAGCCGTGCCAGCCATCGCCGTGCCCGCAGCACTGCTACCTGTGCCGCGGTCAGCCTCTGGGCAGCAGCGGTGCCCACGCCATCGCTCACTGCCGCTGCGCTGGTGGCACCTGTCCTGTGGCCCTGGCATACAGAGGGAGCCCGGAGCTGCCTCAGACATCTGTGGTACTCGCAAGGAGGAAGGAGCAAGGCCACACATCGTCTCCTAGTACTGGGTAGCTCACCACAAAGCTAGGGGTGAAATATCCCCTCTGCAAGAAGGTGGCCTCATGGACCCGGGCAATAAGGATTTCCTCCCCATTTCCAACAGCCGTCACCATGGACCAGCCCAAGGCCTCACCACCACTGCTCCTGTTCACCAAATTGGGTGCTGATTGAACTCAGTTACTGGCAGAAGCCTGTTTTCCAAACAAGCATTAATCCCTCTTTCCCAGCACTGACCACCACTGGCCATAGCACCTGAGTATCCACCCTCAGGATATGCCAGGAAGCTGAAGAAGACCAAAATCAAATGAAGGTGTTTGTGAGAGGACAGCCCTTGCCCTTAACTCTGGCTGTAAAATGTTCCCTTGTTTTATAGCTATGATGCTTTGTTCTGAGAATGGGAAATAGCAGATGCACACCTGTGGTAACATCTGTGGGACAAAGGAGGCTGGGCACAAATTGTAGTCAAGGTGGGGGACAGCAGTCATTTCAAGTGCTTCTTGGTGTTATTTGCCAAAGAAAGCTCTGTCACTCCAGGGACGAGAAGAGCAGGTATTCAGTGTATTTGAAATGGTTACATGCATGTCCAAGTGTAACAGGTTTGTGTGGCAGTGTTTTGGTCATGGGGAAGCTAAAGGAGTGAATTCTCTGAGAAGCTGCCAGAAACTTTCCCTATGTCTGACTGAGCCCATGCCACATGGCTCTGAGATGGACAGTAGCACCTCTGGGGTCATATATTTGAGAAGGGAGAAAACAACCTGCACACCTCCACCCCAAGAGAGAGCGAAAACATGTGAGAGAAGATGACATAAAGCTGTTAGACAGTATCCAAAGTAGGGCAGCTCAGATGGTGAAGGGCCATATGAGGAGCACCTGATATCACTTGGTCTGTTCAGCCCAGAGAAGAGACTGAAGTGAGACCTCATTGCAGTTACAACTTCCTCATGAGGGCAAGAGGAGGGGCAGGCACTGATCTCTTCTCTGTGATGAAAATTGACAAAACCCGAGGGAATGGCCTGGAGTTGTCAGGGGAGATTTAGGCTGGTTATTAGAAACAGGTTTTTCACCCAGGGCTGGTTGGGCACTGGAAGAGGCTCTCCGGGGTCATAGCATGAAACTGACAAGAGTTCAAGAAGCATTTGGACAGTGCTGTCAGGCACTGTGATTCTTAGGGGTAGTGCTGTGCAGGGCCTGGAGCTGACTCGATGATCTTTGTGGGCCCCTTCCAACTCAGCTTATTCTGTGATTCTGTGAGAAACAGCTCTGCAGACACTGAGGACAGTGAAGAAGAATGTGGAGGAGGTGCCACAGGCACCAGAGCAGATGTTCCCCTTCACCTGAAGTGAAGACCTACAGGGGCTGTGCCCCTGCAGCTCATGGTGGAACATGAGATCCACTTGGAGCCTGTGGTGGATCTCACGCTGGAGCAAGTGGATGCCCAAAGGAGGCTGTGACCCCATGGGAAACCCATGTTGGAGTTTCTGTCAAGACCTGCCAAAACCTGTGGACTTCTGTCAAGACCTGGGGACCTGTGGAGAGGCTAGCCCACGGTGGAGCAAGTTTTCTGCAAAGACTTGTGATGCAGGAGACAGCTCAGCCTGGGGCAGTCTGTTCCTGCAGGACTGTGCTCCACGGGAGGAAACCACGCCGGAGCAGTTCGTGAAGAACAGCAACCCATGGGAAGGGCTCATATTGGAGAAAGGGAAGAGTGTTTCCCTTAAGAGGAACCCCATGCTGGAGCAGGGGAAAAGTGTGAGGAGGACAAAGCAGTAGAGACAGCAAACTATGAACGGACCACAGCCCCCATTCCCTGTCACCCTGTGCTGCTTGGGTGGAGGAGGTGGAGAAAAGCAGGAGTGAGGTTGAGCCTGGGAAGAAGGAACGGGTTGTGGCCAAAGAGCTTCTAAGATTTAGGGTTATTTCTCATTATCCTACTCTGATTGGAGTGGTAAGAAATTAAATTAATTTTCTTCAATTTGAATCTATTTTGCCTGTAGCAGTAATAGGTGAGTGATCTCTCCCTGCCCTTATGTCGACTCAGAAGCCTTTTGTTACAATTTTTCTCCCCTTTCAGCTGAGAAGGGGAGAGACAGAGCAGCTTTGGTGGGCATCTGGCATCCAGGCATGGTCAACCCATCACACTAAAGTAATGTAACTTTGCTGAAACAGATTACAAGTTGGGAACTGGGAGACAGCATCAACAGAACTTTTTTGAATGAGTGGTCATCTTAAAACTCCATTTATGAGCAGCTTTGACAAAGTTCTCTTAGCTAGAGAAAAAAGGTCAATGTTTATGCTTTCCTAATTTTTTTCTCCTAGTTAGAGTAATACTGGTTATATTTTGCACTTGCATTTCAAAGGAAAACTTTTTTTTAGTGAAGTGTTATGTCGTGAAAATTGTTCTGCAATACATAGTATACAAATTAAGATATCTTAAAGGAGTAAGATTACAAAGTAAACCTGGCAGGAAATTCCTAAAATAAGTACCTCTACTTCCTGTATTTTTTTGCTTTCACAACAAATGAAGGAAAGAACCTAAAAGTTGGTGGTAGTTTTGTATCCTCATTGTTGCAAAGAGTTTTGTGGAAAAACCAAGAACCTTTGGCCTTTTTTGGTGAAAAACCTTTTGGCTATGGTTAATTACTACACATTTTAAAGGAGATAAGGAGACTTGGACATACAGAATGTAATTTAATAAAACTATTTGCCTTCTTAGTTGCTTGGGATATGGACATGCTTTCAAAATCCTCTCATAAAATCTTTTAGGACAGGAAATAAAAGTCAGAAGAATACATTCATGCAAAAAGCCTCCAATAAATTACTGCCCTTGCAGGACACCTCCAATATTGTTTAGAAACAGATTTGTATGTCAATTTTTAAAAAAACTATTACTATTTCTATCGTGCCACCTCTTACAGCTGGAAGAATCTCCATGCAAACCCCACAAATAAATAAGTATTTTCTACTGTTATGAGGGTTACAGAGATCTTGACAAAAGATTCTTGGTTAAGACCAGTGCTTTTTCTGGTAATCACATTAATCTCACTGGGAGTTTGTGTGTTATCCACTTCTTCTGTTCTGTATCATGCTTATGTTACAAATTTTTAGAAGCATGTTCAACCTTAGCAGTACAAGTACTCACACCAGTGACATTAAGTACATGCAATAAGGGAGACCTTATAGATTACACTACATAGTGCTAGGATGATCCTCTGAATGTATGTGCAATAGATCACACACTCACACATTCCCACCTGCCACAAGGAGACTTTAGCTCTGTTTCAACATTCTGGATTGCCATGATAATTTTTACCTGAAAGACCATACGCCATCACATTCGTGGTAGTATATAGAAGAAGGTGATGCTCCCACAACTAAATACTTTTGTTAAAAAGTATTTTTAATACTTTGTACTAAAGAGAGGATGTAGGAAGGTCTGACATCTTGCCCTGTATTTTCACATCTTCTCTCTCTGGTACCTTAGCACTACTGTTACTTTCCAAGATACGTCAGGCTGGAAGAAACCCCAGTAAATTATCTGGCACATCTCGCTGTCAGATGTTTTTCTAGGCTGATTTTTCTTAAATCTCTAGTGAGGAAGATGCCTGCAGCTTGCCTAGGGGGACTTCCAGATTTAAGGTTTTTCCAGTAAAAGCAACTGAATGGAAAGGTAGCAAGTTGTAATTGTGCCACAGTCATGAATAGCATGTGCTCAATGTCAAGCACACGCTCAGTGCAAGCAGGCTATGTAGCTACAAGGAGTGCATCTGAGCATGCATTCAGCATAACTCCTCTGACCTGTACTCCAGACATACATTCAAGTGACACAGCTGCTTGGAAACACAGAATCATAGAATTGTTTGGGTTGGAAGGGAATTCTAAAGGCCATCTAGTTTAACTACCCCTGCTTTAAGCAGGGACATCCTCCACTAGACCAGATAGACCATAGCTCTGTCTACCTTAACCTTGAGCATTTTGGAGATGGGGCATCCATAACTTCCCTGGGCAATCTGGTCCAGTGTCTCACTATCCTCACAAATTAAAAAAAAAATCAAAAATTCATAGAAATATATTAATTAATAGACATTACAGGTAATGATCCTGAGATTTCACAACAGAGAAAATCATGAATTTAATGGGCAAATTACAGGGTCAGGCAAGAATTGATGGCAGTTATTCCTGGATGGCTCTGATGTCTATACTCCTGTGAAGGGCACAGATAGGGCTAGCAGGATTTGGCAGCCAAGGAGTTAGTACTTTATTGCTAATGACTCAGGAGTGCCTAACCCATGTAGAAAAAGGGACAACCCTGCTCTTGGCAAGATTTATGTAACAGACCAAAGCATAACAAAACAAGCATACAAAGCATGCAAAATCACAGCTGCTGACCACTTTACTGTTTTTCTTTCCTTTCATCACCAGAAAATGGCAATCATAGGGATATTATTAAATTTTGTGTAAAGGAAGGTTTAAAGAAAGAAAAGTTTAAAGAAAGAAACATGCATCTGAAACTTCCTTTTACTGACAGGTTCTTTGAGAGCACATCAAGCAGCTGTGTCAGGTCCAGTTAACCTCTATTCTCTTCTTTAACCTCATCCAGCACCCTCCACCACAAGAACAAGTGCAGCCTTGGCATCCTTTGCACAGTTATGTTCACTCCAGAAGGAGTGATGTTATCTCCTCAATTTTATTGATGATATATTTCCATCCATGTGACTTATTAGCAAAAGTCTGTATGTTCCACTGTGGTGGGTTGATCTTCGCTCTTTTCACATGCTCATCGAGCCACTCTACCACTCCTCCTTCTCATCTGTACAGGGAAGAGAGAATATGATGAAAGACTTGTGGGTTGAGGTAAGGACAGGGAGGGATCACTCACCAATCACTGTCACAGGAAAAACGGGCTCAATTTGGGGTACTTAATTTAGTTTATTGCCAAGCAAATCAGAGTTGGATAATGAGAAGTAAGAATAAATCTTAAAAATACCTTTACCTTCCCCTCCCTTCTTCCCAAGTTCAACTTTACTCCCAATTTCTCTACCCTCTCTTCCAGAGTCTCACAGGGGAGCATGGAATGAGACTTGAAGTCAGTCTATCATGCAATTTATCTGCTGTTCCTTCCTCCTCGCATTCTTCCCCTGCACCAACATGGAGTCCCACACTTGGGAGAACAGTCCTCCACAAACTTCTCCATGTCAGTCCTTCCCATGAACTGCAGTTCTTCACAAACTGCTTCAGCATGTTCTGTTCTCGGGTTCTCTGCAGGCTGCAAGGTCCGTATGCACTCTGCTTGGGAGCTCCATGTGCTGCAGGGAGACACTATCCCACTACAAAGTTCGTCTCTCTCTTCTTACCTTCCTGTAGTAAGGCTAGAAACATCCATTTCTGGTCAGCTTATTTCATACATGGAAGGGTTTTTATGTCTTTTGGAAGTTTCACTATCCATTCCAATAGAAATAACAGTACCTCAGTTAGCATTTCTTTTCAATTTCCAGTTTCAGAGTCTGAAATCTCCCTTTTCTCTCCAAGTACTGTAGGAGTTTTGCTTTTTTTTACTATTTTGCCTAGCCCCTATTCTCTCAAAGACTCCATATTCTGCCTTCTGCTATGAGAACATTTTTTGAGTTATTATAACAGATTTTACCAGGAGGTGAAATTTTTGGATAATTTTGAAATTATTTCATAAACTTTTGTCTGTGTCTTCCATTTCTTGACAACAGCTTCTTATTCCCCAAGTACATAATGGGCATTTAGAGATAAATAAAAGGTTCTCTAAATGAACCAAATAGAAAGCTTTCTCCTGTAAAAACAATGTGAAGGTGAGAGTAAAATCTGGACATTTCTTCCTTACCTTGTGTTGAGGAGTCACTTCATACATATGGAGGTCTGATCTCACACAAGTGGAACTGCATTGTAAATCACCAACAGAGGCTGGCTCCCTCTTGCACCATGTTGATGTTGCAGTCAGATGTGTGGCTGCCACACAGGCAAACACATAAATGTGCATACAGTGTGCAGGCCTTCAACCAGGTCAGCTCTTTTATTCATAACAAGAGGGCATTAGTAACACAAAGACCTGTGACTGTTTTCAAGGATTCCATGTGGAATTGTCAGTGTAGAAAGTTCTCTGGGGGAGCTCTATCATAGAGCAATCGAAGAGAAGATGCTTCACAAAGGCTTTAAAACATCTTTACCCTTCTAAGATGGATCAAATTCTTTTACTCAAACATATATGTTCATTATTTTTTCTTCACCCTCCACATCTTCCAGTTAGGACTGCCTGCAATCAGCAGGCTTCTGCAGGATGTGTATGTCCTACTCCCCCACTCTCCCAGTACAAAGGTCTTATTATGCACTTAATTTGAAACCTGTCCTTGTGGCCCCTGCCCTCTTGCTGGCCCCATGACTTTCTGCTCGTTCTGGCTGCAAGACTTACAGCCCCTCACAGCTTTCCTAGCGTGAAATGAAATACGGCAGCAGCAAATACTGCTCTGTGCAAGAGAAAGTCAACAAGTCATTCAGTAGTCACAGTCTTTGGGAGTTAGAGAGGCCTCAGCAGGGCACACAGGGGAAGAATGAGGGAAAAGACACTACATGAAAAATTTGCAGTTAAAGTACACTGAAAAACTTGGATCAAATTTGCAATGCATTATTTAAATGGTGAAGAGCGGAAAGCATTAAAGGTAAGCAAGGTCAACCTATCTCAGTATGTAGTGACAAAGTGAGATTAGCTCAGAGGGTTGGAGCAGGGTGTTAATAGNTTTTCACCAAAAAAACCCCAAACAAGCTACTGTGTTATTACCCTAACTTCTGGCAGAAGGAAGTACACACACTTTCCTTGCACTTAGATGATATTTTCATAAATACCAAAGTGACTCTCCATGGCTTCCTTCAAATCGTTTCTCAATGCATATTTTTGTTTGTGGTAGCTGCAAACACCTGATAGAAGATGGCTAGAGGCAGACAACTCATAGGCTTGACCATTCCTTGTCAGGCTGGACACAAGCCTGGTGTGTCCCTGTGGCCTCACGCTTCTTCTGTCAGACCATAAACCCTCTTATTTCCTTTCCTATCATTTTATGGTAGAGAAGAAAAATGAAGGATGGCCTTTGCCCTAAAATACCACACAGAGATTATCACAGACAGCCTTGAAGCCAGGATTTATCCTGTAGCTTCATTAGAACCAGAAGAACCGTAGGTTGTTGTGCATGTGACAGGAACTGTGCTTTTGAAGATAAAAATATTTCACTACCTCATCTTTTCACTCATCTAATATGGTGACTTTTAACATGAATAAGTTTGTGTGTGGGTTTGTGAAAATTTTTTAAAGAATTTTGAAGAATAACTAAATAAAAGGCAAGTTGCTGTCATTATACTTTATTTTACCATATAGAAGTAGGCATTGCCATGTAGAAGTCTGCAGTGTGGGAAAGAATGAAAACAATTGCTGTTACTGAGCATACTTTTCATATCCAAGAGCTGTAAAACAGCAAACACTTTGTTTCACCCTCAGGTTATCTATGTATACTTAGTACTACAAAACACAAATACGCTTACTTCTTAGCACTTTAATAACCTTGCCAGCTTGGTCAAGAAAAAAAACTCTAGCTTTTTTACTCCCCAAATTCACAGCAAAAGTTGGTTTTAAAATTGGCTTGCAGCTCTCCCTGTGCACCATGTTTCTATCCATTGATTCCCCCACTGATGCAGGGTGTGTCTGTTCATCCTGATGCACAGGACAATGGGGACCTTGGCTCTCACTGCTGTGTGGCTGTGCCTGCACTCTCACACTCCAGAGGGGATGTCCATGTGAGAAGAGCAGCTGCTGCTGTATTTTTCTGAAGTGAATGAATACAATCATTATCAAGTAACCTTCTGTGTCAGGAAGAGGAGTACTCAGCCTCAGGTGTCCTGTGGAGTTTCCTGAGAAGCAGCCTTCACAGATAGGTAGGAGCTATGGGCTCAGTGATCCAGTCTTGAAGGTGACACTTGAACTCCAGTCTCAAATGTACTTTCATGTCCCATTCTCTTCAAATTATGCTCATCCTTCAGCATTTCCAAACAGGAGTCTGAGATTTTTACCCTGCAAATCCAAGAGGATGAGCAAATGTAAATGTAGAATAAAATGAAACTCTTGGCTAAGTGACTGATCATGTCTTACCTTAAAATACTACAATACCTGTAACCTTAATTCAGGTCTTCATTTTTAAAGGATAGAAAGTTTGAATATAATAATAGAAAGGATAAGAAAGTTTGAATAGAATCCCCCCACCTCAGAAAAGGGAGATCCCAACACCTGCCAAGGAAAGTATTTCAGGTTTCTGAGAGGAATGATCTGCAAGAACTGTTCCTCTTTGAAGCAGTTGTGATCAGGAGCCCTTAACCTCAATTTGTCTTCAGGCAAAGGAATTAAAGATTTTTCCTTAAAATAAAAATAAAGACTACCTGTTCTGTAGTCAACCTTCATAAAAAAACCAAACCAAACCAAACCAAACCAAACCAAACCAAACCAAACCAAACCAAACCAAACCAAACCAAACCAAAAAAAAAAAAACCAAAAAAATCCCCAACTTCTTTCTTGATTACTAAAAACAAGTACAGATTTACTACCTGTGTTTAGCATTCTGGTTGTTCAGAGTGAATACTGTTAAGAAATTGAGTACTTGAATATGTTCCTGCAGGATCTGGAGCTGTATGCATTTTAATTTTTGATATTATACTCTTTATATAAATGACAGGATGACAGCTACATTGTCCAGATAGAAAAGTAATGATTTCTTGTTTTACTTTGTTTGTACATATAGCTCTTACTTTGCCTACTAAATTGTCTTTATCTGCACCTGTAAGTTTTCTCACTTGCACCTGTCTGATTCTCCTGCATCAGAAGAAGTGGAGGAGGAGGGTGGCATGAGAGTGAGCAGCTGTGTCAGGCTCATCTGCCTGCAGTAGATAAACCATAATCCATGACAGAGATACTGGGAAGAGCATTTGGTGATTATTCAAGAGTTAATTCAGGGCTGGTTAGAGGAGAAAGCAAGAGATCAATACATTTTGGAAAAGAACAAGTATGGGAATATAGAAGGATAAGAGGATAAAAGGGCTGGTGATATATAAACATGTCCATTTCTGCTCTGTTTGCTTCTCTGGCCATGCCATGTGCCTAGTCACCACACTCAGGTGGTGTTGCCTTCCCACTAAAATCCATTCTCAAGCAATTTACTGTGTGAAGGACTGTCTGTTCTGCATGCACATGTGGGCATGGGTGTCTGAGTGCCAGCTGCACCAATGGCCTTGCATTGTTCCCTCCTCTGGCTCATCAGGATAGAGCAGGGACCATGTGCCACAGGAGTCCCTCCATCCACAGTGGCAGGGACTGGCATGGTGCAGGTGTGCAAGCTGGCTAGGGAGGCACTGGCAGTCCAGGCCAGAAAGTAAGGGTTGGGGTCAACTGGAAGAGCTGTTTCTGTCTGTCTGTGTGTCTGTGTGTCTGTGTGAGACAGCTGGAGACAAGAGGATCCAGCTGACACACACATGGGGGGCCATGGTGTGCTTATGTCGATGAGGAAAGCTGCAGGCACTGGGGGCAGAGGTGTGTGCAGAGGTGCCAGTAACCATGTAAACTGAGGATCCAGGACCACTTGGGGAGGGTTTCAGTTATTGGAGCAATCTGTCTTTTGTATAGATACTTTTCCCTCCAACTGACCTTCATCCTGATGAGCCAGAGAAGGCAACAGTGCGAGGCCATTGGTGCAGTTTGTGTGAGTGGTGCCTTGTTGTGTCTGACTCCATCAACGTGGCCAGCTCTGTGCATGTGGATATGTATGTGTGTATTGTATACAAGTACCTGAGTGTGTAGTGCTGGGTGGACCTGGCAGGGTGGAGCTGCAATGGCTCTCCCTCTGCTGGACTACCTGATATGCCCTCTCCATTACAAGGTTTTGATGCCATATGAACACCATCACATTGCAAAGAGTTTTTATTTTGTTTATAATAATAAAACCCCACCCCAGGCTCTAATTGTTTTGACTAGGAGAGAGTCTGGCTTCTTGTTTCAAATTTAAAGAACAAGAATCCCAAGTACAGAATTTTTAATGGGGAAAAATAGTTCCTCAACACTTGTATTTCTGAGAGTCTCTGGCAATTCCAGAAATGGTAAACAAATTACTAGAAATTTTGCATTAGTGTTTACTTGTTAGGCTGTATTTGAAATAAAATAAAAAAAAGAATTGCCACAGATTGAAGCGAACAAACAATTCCATGGTACAGTTACCAAGTACTTTTATCTATGTAGACAATAATTTCAAAAGGCCCAGGATGACCTGAGGAGAATACCCTCATTTTACCTCAGTCAGTTATTCTGCAATTGAAAAGCTGTTGTCCTAGTTCCACTGCAATTAAAACTCTGCTCATTAGTCCCCATGAAAATTTCTTCTCTTACAACACCCCTTGTGTACTATAATAAATGAGGAGCAGACTGCTCTGGTATTGTGTTCCTTGTTAATGGGCACTGATACACAGTGGGATGCCCAATATCCTCTTGGTGCTGCTGGAGCTGGAGGATTAAGTCACTGAGAACACAAACAGCAGTTTAGGACAAGAAGTGTCCCCTGTCCTATCCAGCTGAAATTGTGGGCCAGAATTTAAATAGGCAAAATCAGCCATTCAGACTGGTATTGGAGTCTACCAGAACAAAAAATCCCAGCCTACTTTTTTTTTTTTTAATTATTATTATTAGTATTTTAATTTTTTTCCTTCCCAGGGAAGATCCAGAGAAATCTAAAAAGCTTTTGTAAAGGTTGTCAGAAAAAGGTTCAACTTTACTTCTGCTTGTAGATTTTAGGTTTTTCTGAGGACATTTTAGTTTTCTGAGGTACAGCACAGAATTTATAATGAATTCAGGCATAAAACACAGTAGTTAACAGTTTTAGTTTACTATTTAGAGCTGCATTTAGAGCTCATCTTAAAGTCATGGTGGGCTGTCTAAAGAGATTTATTCAAGAAGATAATCACAATTTTCTTAATTAAAGTATATTACGGATCAGATCTCTACAGCCTGATAAGTGTTAAATCTGTGATAAGCTTAAATTTAACTTGGAAAGTTCAATGTAGACCAAAATTATTCCTCAAATTCAAAAAGTGAAAGGTAAGTATTAATACAAAGTCAAACCTTGCTTAACTCCATGACTAAATACAATCTTTTTAAGTAGTCCATATCATGTGAATTGACACTTTATTTATGATTGCCATTTATTTATGATTGAATGTACTCTGGTTTTAACATACAAATTGAGATCTAAACCTAGGCTTTCAAACACATATGAATAAATCTGACATAACACCTGCATATTTGTTGATTTCAGTATCTCACTGATCATTCCATCTCCTCAGCTGTGCTCACAAGAAGTTCCCAGAGTTTCAGGACACAGCAATGCCTGTAGTGTGATAATGTTTTATGAAAGCAGGGGAACTTGCTGAGGCACAGCTCACTGGTCCCTCCCTTATTAACCAGAGCAGACCTATCCTCCACCTTTCTGCTGGAGCTCACACTAGCCAGAGACTAAGTTCTGCATCTCCCAGCTGACTCCTGTAATGACCTTCTCTAAACCAGCTTGCTGGCAGGGGGTAAGATTTACATGAAATGTAAATCTGACCAGTTGGATGACTTAAACTGTTAATCTTGAAACGGCACAGTGGTCCATTATGGTCATCAGCACCAAAGTCAAAATAAAACCACAGTGAATTGTGAAAGCCCTCCAGGTTTGTATAGTCACTTTATGCTGTGCATAGAGAATCATGCAGGGAGAGAGACAGAAATTAAAAGTGACACAGAGAGGAGAAAATTACTTTTTCAGATTTCTTCTGTTCATTTCTCCTTCCTATCCCACACAGAGGCTCTGGGTACAGGTGTGTTCAACTCATGTTTCTCATTTGTCAGCTTGGTGGCTTCAGAGTGTGCAGATGAGCTATCACACAGAAATGTTCCTCATTTACACCACCAGCCTCACCCCTGTACCTGGATTTGTGTTTCACAGTACTTTCCTCTGGGGCTGCCTTTCACTACCCGAGAAGCAAGCTGGGCTGTTTGCTGTTTGACAGTGAGGGGATAATTTTTTGCACTGGTCTGAAAAGCAATCACCTTCCACCTCAGTCCATTGTCTCAAGGCAGGAGGGAGCTCAGGGAGAGGTCCTGTCTATGTCTTGCTCAGTTTCCTTAGATAAACTTGCTAAGTGCATGCAAGAGGGAGGTAGCTGCAACTGTCCTGCTTTTCTAACAGCTTCTCCTATTTCAGAGCAGGCCAGTCATACATACCTTGTAACAGAAGCCAGAAACCTCAGCAGAATTGCTAATCACACTCTTCTGCTTGCTTGTCTTCTAGGAATTTCTACTGTACTGCACTGTACTCCATGCACCATCACTCACACTGAAAGACCCCTAACTGAAAAGAGACAGCCTGAGTGGTTGCTAATGGAAAATGATGAAAGATGTTACCAATGAAAGGGAGCACATAATACTGCTTGTTATCTCTCTGAATATCTTGATGTATATTGATGGGACTAGTGCACCATTTCAGGTTTCTCTAGGCCTGACATGGACACACTGCCATCAGGATGCTTGAGCAGGAGAATGACAAATGCATCACAGGAAGACATGCAGAACAGATGCTGTCAGAGGGACCATTTTGTCATCTCGGTGCAGGGCAGAAGTCAAACACGTTACTTTCTGCTACTTAAAAACTGCTCTGCTCCGCAGCCAGTCAACAACTGCAATTACTCTCTTGCTTTTAATAAAAATATTTATTTACTTAGTAACTGTCTATGTAGCCACCTAAGAAAGGGCAGTTATTTATAGAAAATCTTTGGGTTGGGCATAGCAATTAGATATGTTTCCTTTAAAATGTTTTTGCTTCACCTGTAGCAAAACTGAGCCCCGTTCTCTTATCCTGTCTGAAGTCCATGTTCAATTCACTATGCATTTGTATATTGTGAAATATAAGATTGTATTCCATCACTGGAACATGAAGGGTGTTGCTTTATTAGGCAATTTATTCTTAGTTCTGTAATCCATGGTTTATTAGCTGAAGCAAGCAAAACACATGACTGACAGCAGTGAAAGTGTTAGTTGAAATCAGATTGATCCTGGCTTTAGTTTTAACCAGATTTAACAAAGACAGATAGTTTAGACTGGAAGTGGAGAGGAAAAAAATAAGAAGATGACACTGATTGGAGTGTTAAACCAAAGTTCTTCTCCTGTCCCTGAATGAAAACAAAAGCAAGTTTTGTTGCAAGTCCCTTGTTTGTCTTCAGTAATGTAACATTTTGTGGAAGAGATGCAAGGGAACGGAATGCACATAAAAGTCTTCTGTGAAAGGTCAGGCTGAGAGTCAGGGACTCAGAAGAAAAACAGAAAGAAAGATGAAGTATCAAAGAACAGACTTGAAAGCTGAGTATCAGCTGAGATTCCGAATGAGCTGACACACATTTACAGTAACTATGGTTTCCCATAATGACTTCCGGGGAAAAGAAGTTACATTGGGAGTTACACACACTCCTCTCACGGGTAAAAGAAGTAAAGAGCTGACAGCATTCAGTGATCGACGTTAAGATACAGAAGGATTATCAATTTTTTTTTTTCAAGGTACTATTTTAAGGTGAAGCAAAGCCCACATGGAGATCTGTATGACTTAATTCTTGAAACACAGCTTGGTTGATGGGTTAAAGCTAAGAAAACAGAGCATCTTGTCCTATCAGTGCAGTCAGCTGCTTCATCTTCAGGCTAGGTTTCATCTGGAGAGAAAAAAATTCAGTCATGTCTCAAGCATTAAAACAACTAGCAGGTAATATAAGGAGAGGACTTCAAATCAGAGCATGGACAAAAAATGTTAAATTAAAAGATTAATATAACTGCAAAATAAAAGGCCATAGCAAATCATTTTACTAGTAGGAAAATCACTCTAGCAGTGAGCAAAGTGTGCACTTAGCTAGCCCTCAATTAAGGTATAAATACAAAAGGCAGAATGCAACACTTGACAAGAACAACATAGGCAAATCTATATTTCAATATTAAAATTCTACATAATGCCAAATGAAACATTACTAATTTCATTATTCAAATTATCCCCTAAGGTTTAATAATTAGCTGGTTGTCAGCTGATTTTCAGTTAATTGATAACTTATATGTCATAACTCACTGGTATGGCAAAGGCTTAATCTAAATCATCTAAATATCTGATTGCTATCTACCTGCATGTGTTCAAGTGAGATAAAACTGCTGTTCTTAAGAAAAAGCTTGCTGTGCTACAATGTTCATGGAGCATTCTCTCACCCCTGTCTTTGGCTGCAGTCGCTGTTGCCCAGCAGTGTTTCCCCCCTTGTCAAACACCTTACACCAGAGGTGCTCCACCAGTGCTGATGGATAGGGCTGGACCTCGGGCAGTGGCAGATTCGCCCTGGAGCTGTCTGGAGCAGGGGAAGCTCCTGGCAGCATCTCACATAAGTCACCCTCACAGCCCCCTGCTGTAAAGTCTTGCCTTGCAAAGCCAATGCACTTTGATTTTTCTTTTATTTTCTTTGTTACCTTTAAGAAAGATCAGCTTTCAGATGAGGGCTTCTGAGAAAACGTTAAATTAGTTTAGCTTGGTTTGCAGGCTACTATCCCAAGGGGTTTCAGTTGGCCTTCAGAGGCATGCTGACGTGTCTCTGTGGTGAATATGCTGTACCCACAACTTCTACACTGACAAAAATTCCCTATGCATGTGTCATATTTGGCTCACAGTTAACATGGGATACACGGAAAAAAATACATGGGTGGTATTCTGTTACTGCTGAAGCAATAGTTTGGTAGCAGTAGGGAATATGTTAACCACAAGTACCAGTTGAATTATAGTAGTTTCAGGAAAAAAAGTGCATTCAGACAACTTAGAAAAGCCAAGCCATGTGAGGCATTTCCAGGAGATGGTGCTATTCTCAAGCCTTTTGCTTCAGTCTTTGCCTCTCAGGGAAAAGACTCAGAGGATCGCCATCCTTTCCCTGCTAATCGCCAGGTTTGTATCTTCTATAACTAAAATAACCACGAATTTATTTGGTTCCTGAATTGCATGTTGAAGGGTCCACGCTGCTGAAATCCCCTCAAGAAATGCCCTGTGTCATCAGCTAGGGGATGGAGGAGGCTTCCTGCACCACATGGAGAGAATCAGTCTCCACTAGAAAGGGAGTCTTAAAGGAACAAGCCTCTGGGGTTTTTTCAGCTTTTCTTTTCCAGAATCAAACCTTTGTGTCTTATTCTAAACAAGAAATTTAAGCCCAGCTCTGTAATGTGAGTCAGCCACTCAGTCTCACAGCATCACCTCTGCAGAGAACTCCCTCCTCAGGTGCCCATTCAGTTCCCAAACAAATGCCAGTGAGAATTAATGGCTTTGAACTAGAAACCAGAACAGGCAGTGAAGGAAGGGAGTTTCTGAAAACAGCCTGAAAAAGTGATGTCCGTGCAAAATAGTGCCTCTCAAAACCTTGTCTACATTAAGCCTTCACCACCACACTGTGCCACAGGTCTTTTCTGTGACACCACAGGTCTTTTCTGTGCCTCCAACATAGCTCTTGGTACCAGGATGCCCTCCCCTTTCAATGCCAAATGGCTGCTGCTGGTGTTACAGGCTACAGAAGAGACAGGTCTTATTCTCACTTTTGCCTGAAACATTATACATGTCTCCAGAAAGTGTTCTAGACACCTACTAGTCTGTTTTTCAGGAGAAAAGCTGGGTTTGTATTCTGTTATAAGCAAAGCAAGAGTCGTGAGAGAAGCTAAAACTAAAGGTTAGAGAAATCAGCTGGAAATTAGAGACTCAGTTATCAAAACTGAACAGATGGGATTTAGAGCATGGATGCCCGTTCCCAAAGATCCCAAACCATTTGGCTGTGGTCCTAAATCACTCTCTATATTATTTAATTTTTGCTAGCAGCCTGCTTTCATGGAGACCTAGGTACTTTTCCCCGGCTTGCCCTTCACATCAATGAACTGAAGGTCAGAGCAAACCGGCCAGGCACAAGGGGAAAGTGAGGTCAAACCTCCTGACTCAAGCTGTGAAGAACACAAAGGTCTTGCCTCACCCACTGCACTGGAAGGAAGAACCTGCACTTTACATGAAGGCCAGTACAGCAGGTTTCTTGGCACACATGAGAAATGGTCCTTTAAAAAGGCTGAGCAAGGGATTAGCAGGTTTGTGAATCTTGACAGGCTTAGTCTTCAGCTGCAAGATGATCCATGTAGCAGCAGGAACAAAGAGCCTCTAATGTGCCTGGGAGAAGTCCTTCAGGCATCAAAGGAATTTCAATTTCAAAATTTCAGACACTGGGAGGCTCAGACAGCAGGCAAGGGGGCAGGTAGACTTTGGATAGTACTGCTTAAATCTTCTGATCTCTCAGAGACTTGGTCTTTCAGCTGTAAAAAGGAAAGTAATGTTTATCTTAGGGTTGCAAGACATGCTTGAATAATGTTCCAATCCTACCAAAGTCACTGAAATGCTCATGTGAATGAGGTGGCAGAGCTGTATCCACATTCTGGGTTTGGTGGGGAATAGAGCCCCAGGAGTTTCACTTGCCAGCAGCATTCAAGCTCTGAAGGGTGAACTGTATGTAGTCCCACATACAGATGAAAAGCCACAAGCATTAGTTTTGTTAAAACTATAAATTTTAAATCCACGACTATCAAACACCAACAATTTTTTAAAAATAAAAGTCTGAAAACTTTAATTCAAGATTGTACTTAAAACAGGCTAAATTGTCTTTTTTTGGCTGAGATTTCACAAGGCCCAAGCAATAGAACAAACTTCTGAAATATGCACATATAGTTCATGGACACTCATGGCTGAGCATTTCTGGAGGAAATAAACAGATGGTTCTCATGGTCACTTTTTTCTCATATTCACTACATTTTTTGCTACTGCTTCTTTTAAATATGCAAGAGAAATTCTTGGCTTCTCTTCCCCTAATTACAAAACCACACGGAAGAGTTAAATATATTTTAGTTAAGGTGTGTAATTGTAATTTGTCTTCTTCAGTTTCTAGGTAGACAAACCCTTCTGGTTTTGGCACAAGTTTAGAAAAGCCTCTTTGCTCTGGGAAGATATTTAAGTATGCACTCCAGTTTTAAAATATATTTGAGGCTTGTTGGAGTTCTGATCAAACACTTCCCAGAGTGTTTGATTTCAGTGAAAGAATTGGGATATTCAGTTGGTTTGTGTTTTACTTACCAGGAAAGTCTGCAAAAAGAAGCTATAAACAGTGAATTAATGAATCAATATTTTAGACCAGGAAGCTGTTCTGAATTACATTTTTCAGCTTTTGGAGTATTGCATTAAGCTCTGAAAATGAGTCATTAGGGATTAAGAGTGGATCATAAGAATCCATTATGAATATATTAGCTACATTGCATTTTAGTCTTGTAAAAGAATAGTTTCCCTGCTCGGCTGAAGGACTTACTGAAAAAAAAAGGATACAGAAGCATATGTTATGACTCTTTACACCATTTGTGCATGTGCAAACAAAATAAGATTGTTTTGTGTAATTTGTTCAATATGCATAAATTTATCCACATAGTTGCTCTATTGACTTAAAAATAAGGACTGCATTTGGCTGTGTATCAACAACAAAGAAGTGGGTACATGAGCAAAGCTTTTGGTGTTTTTTTTTCCATGTTTGTATGGGGAAATTAAAGAACAAATGAGTTTGTTGTTTATTATTGATGTAGTTAGCAGATGGAAAACATTATAGCCACCCTGCATGAAGTCCATTTATGGTATTAAGTTGTAAAAAACCCAAAACTAACTAGTGTCTCTATCAAAGAACCTCTGCAAAAATGAGAATTGTATAAAAAAATAAGATTTGCAGCAGACATCTGTTAAAACTTATATATTAACATTCACATGCAATCATTATAGCTCCAGTCTTGTAATGCACAATAGTAAAAGGGAACAGCTGCACCTGCATAAACTCTTCAGGTCACCCTGCACCTGGACAGTGTGGAGGTGCAGGAAAGGCACAGTGCCTGCCCAGGTTATGGCCCTTACCTCTTCCCTGCTGGCAGGGTATTTTCTGCCAGTTTGTGCCAATTTATATATTGGTTTAATAAATATAAAAAACTTCTATTAAAATCAGAATATCTACTGATCTGGTAGATATCAAGACATCTCCCCTTTAAGCCAGGTACTATCCTTTAGTCTAGAATATCTTTGCAAAGCTGGCCCTGTTTCCACCAAAGATTCATAGAGATTCAGGTTCATCTTCCATTGAACTTCATAGTAATTAAGTTCCTTTGAAAATTTCAGATTTTTCCACTGATAGTGGAAAACTGCAGATTTGCATACAAGAAAATAGATACCAAAAAAGACTCCATTCAAGAAATCCACTACTCCTCTAACCCAAGGGTGAGCTGAGTACTTGAGCACCTGAATCAAACCAGAACCAGCCAAGCTGTTCCAAAATAAAATCTGCATTTTTAATTGTTAATCTTTACTGTGTCCTGACAGCATCCTGTTTATTAGCTCTTAAAGTCAGGTTTTCACATAGAGACTCAAATCCAAACACAGACATTCTGACTAGTGCTGAGTCTGAGCTAGCAGCCTTTTCTTGGCCTAGAAGGAAGTGCTCTCCCAAGGCACTCGAAATCCCATCAGTCTGCCTTGGCACAGGTCAGTCCTCGTCAGGGTGGAGCCACCCCTGTCCCTAAACCCTTTGCTCCACAGGCACAATGCCAGCACTCTCCTGTGATGGTCAGCATTTGAATGTGCAGTTATGCAAGGAGGAAAAGGCTTCATGGAAAGCCTTTTTTTTTGCAGTGAAATGCTGAGATTTGGCAGCTCTGACTGCGCTTGAAGCTTCCCAGAGCACAGCTCCCAAGAGACCTGTACTGCTGGCTCCTAGCTCCATAAGCTTAATACAAAAAGTTGCCATAAGGCTATCCCTCCCATCAGCTGAAGCTCCAACACGGCTTACATCAGGTCATGCAAACTATTCCATGAACTGGAGAAAGTGTAGCAGAGCATTTTGGATGCTCTCTGGAGGCCAGAATCCCTGATACGTGTTTATCCTTGTAGTTAGCTGATGAAGATAAAACACATTGAGACAGAAGGACTAAACCATGCTCTTCCTGGATATGTTCATTCTGTAGAGTTTTATGGAAAGATTTGGTCATTCTACACAAGCCATTTGAAATGAGTTTTAATGTATGAACTACATTTCAGCAACAACCATCTCCGTTCTGCAGTTACTTTACAAACTCCATGCATTATCCCCATCCCCAGCCTACTGAAGCTGGGCAGAGCTTTGCTCTCATTAGGACCAGTAATATCATACCAGACTCACTCATGAAGCTCCTTTCAGTCTCACCTCATGAAGTTATTGCTGTGTTCAGGCTGCACATCAGGCAAAGCTGCCATTTGTTGAGCTTTGCTGCTGCAGAAGTGGCTTTAAGCCAGCAGGTGGTGGGGTCTGAGTGCACAAGCTCAGCCTGACATCAGGATGCAGGGGAGAGGGAGCCTCTGTGCCACACCCCCGCGCTCTCAGAACATTTTCTGTTGTATTTCACTTTCTTAACAAGTTAAGCAAACTCAGGACCGTGTCAAAATATCAACTATTTACTTCAATAAAAACTAAATCTGCTTTTCTAGCGTTTCATTGCTTTCATCTTTCACTGCAAGCTTGTGTGAAAGGGCACCACACAGTCTCTGGCCCCTTCCTGTAAAGTTAGAGCTGAGCAGCTACAATTGCTCATAATTTATTTCATAGGGCTCCTATTAGGCAGTCATGTTTTACAGTGGAAAATATTTTTAACTCGGTTTGGTTTTGTGTGCATTCTCTGATGTAAATCAAACCACAAGCCAGTTTATAATTTCAGATAGGATGACAGAAATGGTAATGACTGTAGTGAACTCAGAAAATGAAATAGCCACTAGGGGACAGGAGAAATCATACTATTATGGCATACAATAAATAGTATTTAGTATAACACAGCAAAGAGATGTCAAACCCAAATACATTGTTGTATCTCTTCAGACTAAGATGCCTCTCATTTTGTCAGGGAGCTGCCCACCAAATATAGTTATTTGTGTGGTATAACTAAAAACTGTTTAAGATACCACAAAAATATGCAATAATGAATGCAGCAAACCTTTAAAAAAATAACTTGAAAAAGTAACTATGCTTAATTTTATCAGAGACATAATTCTTTCTTACAAACCACCTCTACAGAAAGAGACAAATTAGTATAAATTAATAAGTGTAAATTAAATTAGTGTGTAAATTCGCAGACATGGGAGCTAGAGTCGGATTTACTGAAAATAAATCAATGTTATCCAGCGAGTGAAAATTTTTAGTAGCTTTAAACAGAATAATCTGAAGATGTTTGTGGACAGAGGAGTTTTTAGAAGAGTCATTCTTCTAAACTATTCAGTTTTCTCATGCTGTTTTTAGAGGAATACTCAGGAGGTTGTAATCTCCTGATAAAAAATTTCAGCAGGTTACTTGATTCTATGTTCAGAATTGAGAATTATTTTTATCCATCAGAGCAGAAAACCTAAAAAGGACACGTGTTGGTAAATGCAGCTCCAAGAGACGTGGCACAAGTGCAGTCAGAGGATGGTGTTACCCTCTGAACTCTCATTCCCCAGCTGATGCAAACCTGTTTGCCCGCTGCTGTCCAGGTCCCTGCCCCCAGGAAGGAGTCAGTTTGGGGCTGCTCAAGGCTCTTTCCAAAGACATGCATTGACCAAGGTTCACATTAATTGATGAAATGTTTCATTTCCCTGTAATGAATGTTTAAACAGTGGGGGCTTTGCTAATGCATTTTGCAACTGCATACTAAGATCAGTGCCAAGACAATACCACAAACATAGTCTGAAACCAACAGACGATAAATAATCTATTGCTGCTCCTGTTATCAGATATTGGCTTGCAATCTAATAGCTTTTACAGTTTTCCATTAGACTTGCTGCCCATTCATTTAGTCCCTGTGAAGAGGTACTGTGCAAAATGGAGGAAGAGGGATGGTCTAGCCTGGACAGTTTCTCTTTTACCAAGGAAATTTATCTGCCCAGTCTGAGCAGGGGCTCCTGAGAACAGTGCAGTGGAGGATGCCCACCAGGCATTGTTCAAACATGCCAGCAGACAGAGTAAATAAGCACAAGGCTCTTTTGCCCACCACCAGGTTCAAGACTAAAAGCATACCTGGTTCCTCCTAGCCACAAGAAGAATGGCTTAAAAAAACTGTGATATAAAACAACAAGAGATATTTAGGCCTGCTTTCTGATTTGGGGGCCCTCGACCTTTGTTATTTAAAATCCTCCCACACAAGTGAGGAGGTTCCACACCTCTGGGGTTTTAATTAGGAAAGCAGGGAATGACCACTTTTGCTATCAGTTTAAATTAATGATGCTGAAAAAAATTATTTGAAAATTTTTATACAGAGTGCATACTTATATGTAATATAAATGAAATCTTAAGTTTTACATGGAATATGTTATAAAAAGATTACTTTTTCTTGTAATCATAGTTGTACAGTATGAACTTAACCTTACAAGACAGATGGTAATGAGTAGGGAATCTCTGCCAAAATTCTGATATGATGATAATACTAAAGACATTTTTGAAGGCAGGGAATTGACAGGTGCATAACTGCAGCTTGGCTGTTTTGACATCAGGCTGTTGGAGAGAGTCCAGAGGAGGCCACCAAGCTGATTAGAGTGATAGACCATCCCTCCTAAGAGGAAAGGCTAAAGGAATTGGAATTGTTCAGCCTGGAGAAGGGTTTGGAGGGACTGAATTGCCACCTCCCAGTACCTGAAGGGGGCCTATAAGCAAGATGGAGCAGAACTTTTTACAAGAGCATGTGGTGACAGTATGTTGTGGTTCAACCCCAGCCAGCTGAAATCAGTGCCCAGGACAAGGGGAAATAAATACAAACTGAAAAAGAAGCAGGTTCAGATTAGATAGAAGAAATTCTTTACTGTGAGGGTGATGAGGCCCTGGCACAGGTTACCCAGAGAAGCTGTGGGTGGCCCATCCCTGGCAGTGTTCTGGCTGGATAGAGCTCTGAGCAACCCAGCCAAGTGAAAGGTGTCCCTGCCCATGGCAGGAGGCTTGGAATTAGATGAACTTTAAGATGTCTTCCAATCCAAACCATTCTATGACTGTGATTTTTGTGGCCATCTCCCTTGCTGCAGCCCCAGCATCTCCCCAGTAATTTATTTATAAATCCCCCACACCTCTGTGAGAGCTGCTGCTGCTGCAACCTTATCATTACATATAATACAAGGCTTATCTCAGTGAAATGTTTGATCTTGAAAATGAAACTTAGATTGCCACAGCAACTGATCTTTGATGTTTTCGCAGAGGCACAAAGTGATACCAAAAACAGGGACAGAGATTTATCTAGAGATACTGAAAGCAGGTAGGGGTTGCTAGTTTAGAGATTGGTAGGCTCTCCAACTGAATAAAAAGTATATGGCGAAATATTGCTAAAAATTGCTTGGGTCAGTACTGTTTCTCAGTCAAGGAAATTGTATGGGCAAGATTTTTATTGTTCTAAGAGCATCCATGCAACTTGCTTTCATTGCAATAAACATGCATAGAGATGAAGTAAAATAATCCCCAGAGCAAATATTTCTATCTCATAAAAGTATGAGCTTTTTGTATATAATTTCCCACAAAGAGGAAATGTTCCTGAATTTCCTTGTGATTTTGAAAACCCCCACATCATACAGTCTACGTGCCTCAGTGCCCCTTAATATCTCTTCCAACTGTATTGTAAATCTAGAATGCTAATTTCATCCAAGGCAAACAAGGGCAGAGTTCTCTGAAGGTTTTACTCATGTACACAAAATTAACAAAAACAGAAAAAACACTGTTTGATCAGTCATCCTTGTAGGTAGTGCCTACTTGTGCAGCACATTTCAAATTAGCCACAGGCAGATCAAAAGAAACATGAGAGGAAGGCGAAGGCAGGAGAGCAGGGTGCAGGGCAAAGAGGGGAAGAAGCTGAAGATAGTCTTGGAGGAACTGAAGGTGCTGGGAATGGTGAAGTCTCAGAGTATGGGAAGGTTCTACACTGCCCTGGGAGTAAGGTACTTGTGATGTGAGGAAGGCTGGAGAGGAAATCTTCTCTAATTCCTCTGCTCATGGAATTATTCTGTACAACTATTTGAAAAGTTGTTAGGCAATCCTTGAAGAGACTAACTAACTTTCTAGCATTCTTAGAGGTATTTGGGCACCTGGAGATACAAATGCATTAAGTTCAACTGCACAAAAGCCACCTGCACCATTTTTACATTATTTTGTTTTATCACTATAAAGGTCACAGAAATTATCATTATTTATGCCATATAGACACAAACTGATGGAACAGAATGTTATTTCTTTGTTTCGTGCCTTCCACATGTCTTTCCAGATGCTCTAATGTGCAGCAATATCTGAGGCCACAGAAATAAAATTTCTGACACTCCAGAAAATAGGCACAGGAAGATTTCCTAGCCCCAAAGATGTTAGGCAGCTCTAATTCATTATATTTGGAAGAGGAATTCAGATGTGAAGGCTGCAGCATGAACACCAGCACAAGGACTTCTTCTCTTGATCTATGAAATCTCACCCTGCAGACACTGTCAGCAGCTGGATGCACTGTACACACATGGGAGGAGGCAACAAGAAGGGTGTGAGAGGCATCTAAAGGCAGTGAGGGGATTACATATGCACTGAGGTGTTGGGAGGCAAGGAGTGAGCATGTGGAGGTGGAATGGAGGCAGTGGTATGCAAAGGAAACCAGAGGCATTAGAAAACTTTGGCTGTGCTCCTCCTACAGGGCACAAGACCTCAGGCTCCCCTGCAGTGATGAACATGTTGAGACACTGGCAGCATTCTTCCTGGTGTTTCTCAAGATATTTATGCTGAGAGCTGTTCCTCTTAAGGAGAGCAAATTCCTGGAAGATAGACCCTAGAGGAAACCTCTAATGCTTGAGTAACTTTCCACATCTGAACACTACTGAGTTTTGAACTGCTCAGGATTAATTTACCTTCACTGTGAAGATCATGATCTATAGTTAAGATGCTCTAAGAAGTTCTTAGGAACCAGTCTCATTTGATCAATGAAGTATCATTCTTTTGTTATGGTGCTGAAGATTTTACTGTACATGTGAGTCAACCATTAAGTCTTGCTCTTAAAAAATCAATAAAGAGAATGACCTTCATTGTGGTAAAAGACTCAATCCTAAATAAAATGATTCTACAAGCAAAATTCATCCTATGTCAATTTTCTTTCAAGTTAATTTTGGAGTTACCTATTTAATTTATCAACTATTTCATTATAGTAAATATAGTATGAATGGTACTAGAAGAGTCTTGAAGTGCTAGAAAAATGTTTAAATTTTTAAGTGGAGTGTCTCAAGATATTTTAGCGTATAAAAAGACTGTAAAGCTTTCCTTTAGGCTTTGATTTTCTTATACAGAAGAAAATTGACAGAAAATCTCTCCCATGAACATATGAGATACAGTCAGCAATATCACAATGGCTCATGCATTCCTTTTACTGTATTTTCCTCTGCATCTGCTTCCAAAATTTAGTTTGAAATTTCCTATCTTCTCATCTAAATGTCTGAAAGCCATTCAAACGCTCAATAGAAAAGTTCTTAAGAAAAATTAATCTTTGTCTTTTATCTTCATGGCAAAACTTATGTCAGGTGACTATATCAGAGAAACTTTTGTGCAAGACCCAAGAAAAAGGAGACTTAATTTATATTTTTAAAACTCTTATCCTAAACTTCAATCAAAAGCACAGATTCAAAAATTATTATATGATCTCTTCTATAATACAAGGTTCCACAAATGCCTACCAACACAAAAATTCCTCACTAAATTATAGCATATTTTTCAAAGCATTTCCCATCTCAGTTTGAAGCTCACAGATGGGCATAAAAATTCCATGGGGAGAGAAAGGGATTACATTCAGTTGTTCTAACAGTTAATTTTATTAACCTGTAAGAGTAAGCTGTCAGTCCTCCCTCGTCTTTCCTCCCCTCCTTCCTAGAATTTCTTTGATAGTCACTTTCAGCCCTTGTTATGAGTTGGCTCTTAAACCCTTACCCTGCTCTATTGTTAGACAAGTTGGATTATGCCAATCTATTTTCTATCACATGACTTGCATTAGAGGTCTTTACTGCATTTTGTACTAAACAACATATGAAACCTCCTTATGAAGAGAGTTCATTTCCCTAGAAACCTGGCATAGAATCTTTAAAGGCAAGTGACTCATTTTCTGCCTCTCTGCAGTTTCAAAATTAATTTTTTAATAAACTCAAGATTTGAGTAATTAGTCAATAGAGGTCAGCCTGTCCCAGTGTCTAAAGAATAGTTCTTGTGAGATAGTGAAAATTGTTCATTTCCAAGGACTACAAAAGGAAGGCTTCTGTTAAACATTTTGCAATAATTGAGTATTATCTCTATTGCAAATGGACCTAAAGTTTTATTATGACTTACCTCTTTATGAAGCATGTTCAGTTAAATTGTGATTAGAAGGTCATTGCTATCACATGGGATGTATCCAGGCTCAGGAAGCACAGCTGTGCTCTCTGTGATCAAGAACCACTTCTGCACATACTTTTGATGAAGAGAAATTGAATGAATGAAAATAATCTAGAAAACAAACAGAGGAGAAACATCCAGATAATTAATGTAGTTTTTCCTCCTTAATAGCACAGGTGCAGGCCTTCTAATACAATTGCCAAGAAGCTAATTCCTTTTACCCTGGCCATTTACAGCTTTCAGGACTGAATTTTGAAGCCAAATGAAAGATTTCTAGACAGCAGCCCGACTGACTTCCAGAAAACCTTATGTTCTGACCACAAATCCCCCAAATGGTTCTGATGTCTCCATGCATTCAGTTTCTCTGTGTCTGAAATAGTGGGCCAGTGAACCAGAATCAGGTCAGCAGTGAGTCCCCAAACATATTTAAGTATGTAGTGTCCAGCTCCTGATAGCCAGTTCCTTGTCTCTGGCTCCTTTTTTGAAGGCTGACCTACAGTTCCTCCTATCATAGGCAATAATGTTGAAATACTGAATCCTCAAAGATATCTGTCCCCTAGGTCATTCTGCCTGGCCATCACATCTATGGATGTGTTTCCTAGAAGGGCCATGTCACCTTTTCCAGTGGAGGACTTCGACCTGGTACATGGATTTATTGGGAGGGGAGGGTTCCAGGGCCCTCCTCCCTCTTTGGGGAAATCACAGAAGAATGAAAGATCAGAGGAGACTGTCAGAGCCAGCCACACATGAGCACATTTATGAGGCAATTCACTCAGAAGAACTACACCTATCAGACATCCACTATGCCATTCCCAGGAAGTTCTAGATGCTGCCTAACACTTTTCAAAGACAACTTGAAAGAAAGAGAAGACCTTTTGAGGTTGTCTCCCCCAGCCCCTCTGCTCAAACAGGGACACCTATAGTTAGGAAATCAGGATCACATCCAGATGGCTCTTCAGCATCTCCCAGAATGGAGACTCCACAACTTTTCTGGGCAACCTGTGGTAGTGCTCAGTCACTTTCACAGGAAAAATGTGTTTCCTAACACTCAGAGAGAATAATTGAATCAATTTGTAAATACTCCCTTGGTGAATCCATTCTGAGCATTCCTGACAATTTTCTTGTTCTTCATGTGCTTGAAAATGGTTTCCAGGGCTATCTGTTCCATTACTGTCCCAGGAATCGAGGGGAAGTTAACTGACCTGTAGTTTTTATTTCTGCTCATGCCATAGGACCTCAGTGACTTCAACAGGCTTTAGTTCAAGTCACAAAGAGAATAAGAATAGACCCAGGAACCTTACTCTTAAGTGTTAGCCACCAAATACACCTCTTAACATTAGTGATGATCTGTGCTAAGACAGTAGTTGCCTTCTGGACACAGGACAAGTACAGCATTTGTTTGGACAGCTGAGCAGGGAGGTGTCTTCCAGTGTCACCTCTGAGGGAATCAGAGATGGTAAGGATATACTAAATAGTCTTTTTGCAAAAAGGCACAAGTTTCTCTTACTACAAATGGTAAACCTGCTACACTACACAGTTCAGAGGGGTTTTCATAACTCTCTGGCTAGTACTTAAATTGGGATGTTTCTCTCCAAAGTGAAATATATGCTCTCTGCATCTGACTGGCTTTCTGTTTTCTGGGGGATTTTTCATCTGGTTGCATATCACCTCTCACTTGCACTCCCTTCTCCATTTTTCTAGCCCTGCAGTGAACAGATACACTCTCACTGTCATATCCTCTTCCAAGCCTCCTGGTATTCAGCCTCTTTTATTAAAATCTCATCTAAGTTCATTATTTTTTAAATATAAAAGGGAAAAATCTATTCCCTTTCCATTGCACTGCATTATTTCTTGACTACATGCATCATTCCAAATCACAGTCCAATTGTAAGAGAGCAAGATGGAAATTCAACTTGCACATCACATCTACAATCCCGTCTTGGTTGTGTGACAGGGAAGAGATACTAAATATAGAAATGAAATAGCTTCCATAGTTAATCTAGATAAAATTAAATTTTTAATATGGGAATTGAATATCTAATGTGGCATTTAATCAGTATACTAATGGAATCATGTTTCAAAATATGAAACAGAAAATAGAACATTTAATATTTTCCACCTCAGAGTCTTTCTCTTAGGATCTGTATCAGTTTTTGCTTAGGTGCTTATAATTCCCTTCATACACCTTAACAGACAAAACAGTTTTGAACTACAGGAAGGCTTGGCCACAGTTCAGATGAAGATGTGCTGCTGAGTCTCTTTTGGCATTACAACACATGGCACAGGCCCCCAGTGGTTGAAAACTGGCCTGGGAGACACTGCAAAGCAAAACTGCTGCCAAGGCAGCAGCAGGTTGCTGCCTGGCATGAGCTGCTCTGTGCTGACTTAAACCCAAACCTCCTCAGAACAGCTGTGCTCTGTTGAGAAATCTTACTCCTGCTTGGAGGCTGCCAATGACTCGTTCTTGCACTCACATCTGCTGCAAACCACAGTTTAAATATCAGAAGGCCTTGTACCAACCCAGAAATGCTGGAAGCCCCGTGACCCCCAGCTAGGGAGCTGCTTCTGTGTCCCTTTCCCTGGATGCTGCTGTGTCTCCTTCCTTATCTTGCACCCCCTCATTTCCCCTCAGCCCTGGGGAGCAGCTGGGCACAGCAGAAGGCTTGGGTGAACCTGTCACCACCAGGGGCCAAGGAGTAGCAGCTCTCTCTCCTAAAGGTTTCATGAACTCCTCTCCACTAGCACTCTGCAAGTATTGGTGCACAGATCTGGAAACCTCACATCATTTCCACACCCCATTCCTGTATGTCTCTCAGGGCTTCACTGCAGTTCAGGTAATGGACACATTTGGGTTCACCAAGCAAGCTGTGCTCCTCAAGGTACCAAAACTCCCAGATTATTTTGTCATAATTTTGCTAATGCCAAAGCCTTGCAAAGCTGTCTCTGAAATATATTCCTGCACTCAGATGCCTTAATAATTTATAAAGTCAGCAAATCACAGTGTTGGCACAAAGATGTTTTAATATTCAGCTGCTGTAAGTTTGGACCAGATACATTCTGCTGAGTCCAATGAAAGGCAAATTGCAATAATGTGACAAGACAGTTGAAATATTCAGTACCTTTGGAAAGACAGTTGGAAACCCAAATATTTAACAATTTATGCATTGCTTTTGCAGATGCTTAAGAAGGATTAGATATGTCTGAACACAAAATTTGATATTTTTGAACACAAAACTAAGCTACTAATAAGGTCAAAACCAATTTATGTATTTACAATACATCCCACAGTGTTATATAAGAGAGCAAACCCCTCAGAAGGACTATATGCATTTCTTTCACAACATGCTATATAATTGTAAAGTAATTCCTCTAATCTACTTCTAGTCATGTCAGGCACATGGCACAGGAGATAGAAATGAATGTGGGAAAAATATCCAGCTGAATAAACTCACATAATTTTCCCCCTACAGGAAAAGTGGCAGCCACAAGCAGTCCTCTCTGGGGTAGAATACAGCAGGTTCCAACAGCACTAACAAACCCCACATGTGTGCTTTGGGGTGGGGAGGAGAGCTATGTGATGCAAGAGGCATAGAGCAGAAAGCAGTGCCACAGCTGTGTGCTTAGTCTGTATGGGCATGCTTTACTATACACAACAGTAGTTTTCAAGCATGTCAAGTTTTCCTTCATTTCAGAGGAACCCAGAATATGTGAGCAAAGAAAACACAGAGTTGGAGAACAAGGAAAATGGCATTGCAGCAAATAGAAAAATAGTGGGTCTCAGACCGAAATGCTCACAGCTGGAGTAACAGAAAAAAGGTCTGGTAATATGAAGCACAGGGCATTTGTACTGGATTTGGCTGGAGTGGGGTTAATGTTTTTCACAGAAAAAAGAATTTTGGCTGGGGTTAAACCACAACAAAATGGCAAGGTTAGAGATTTTTAAAAACCTAACAGCCATAAGGTAAGGCAATTCACAGATTCACAAACATATCTTTGTCTACTTTCATTTGCATTCCAAACCAGGCACCAGGACATCTCCCATCCATGTTTCTAAGAGCAAAAGATGTTACATGTAGACCACAAAGTTTTGTCCATATCTCTTTGTACCAACCCTTCTCCAGTTTCCTGGCCACCTCCTATCATTAATGCTGTCTTCCAGATACTGGTTTCACCTTTCTCTATATCCAATCCCTCCCAGAGGGCTATCCAGCAACTATGGTTTCACCAGCAAAACTAAATGTTAAATTATCCAGCCAGTTGACTTTGACCTTCTAGCTGTGAATTTGAGGTTTCATATTTGGAATTTGAAACAAAAAATTTCCCAGCCTGGAGTGGAGAAATGCCAGGTGAATATCAGTTGAATGGAAAAAAAGTAGAAAGGTGTTTCATCTTCCAACCCACAGTGATGAGCTGCAGCACCTCAGTACACATATGCCTTTCAGAGAGGTACATTTAGGTTCTAATACTAAAATAACTTCTGCATATAGGCAGCAACTTAAGCAAGCAGAAATCTGCAATGGAGCTTAAAGCATGCTGTGGCAGAGCCCAGGTAGAACATACACATTCCTCGGAAAGGCAACACTGACAATATCCTGTTGAAATCATAGGATCATTTCTTGAGTTCAGATGGAAGTCCTTATACACAAACTGTAAAGGTCTGTGGCTTTGAGCCGTGTCTGTTCCGAGCACTGCACCCTACGAGGAGCACAGCCGTAGCCTGCCATCCTGCCTCAAGCCCTGGCTGGGCTGGCATCAGCACCGTCCCCTTCCCGAACTCGCGCAGTGATGAGCTGAGTCTGTCTCCACTCTCAGAGGCAATTTCTCCACGGATGCAGCTCTGTCCCTTTATAAATGTTGGTGCTTGTAAGGAGGCAGGGGCGCGGAGCGCTGAGGCCGGGCATGAGGCGCGCCGTGCCGGGGCAAGGCGGCCGCGGGCGCTGCTGCAGGGCACGCAGCTGCCCCTCTCCGACACGGCGGGACACCAACCCTCACGGGACCGTCAGCACGGAGCACATATTTCACAGGAAAATTTGGGGTCATCGGTTTCACTCAGCAGGTCTGCTTCGCGACTCTCGCAACCGCCGCCACCACGACATTTCTGATCGCAAAGTGCTGCGTTCCGGCGTTGTGTTTGATCTCGAGTCTCTGTCTCGCCTGATCTCAACAGCTATAGCGCCCTGCTGCTCACAGCTAATGGGTCCTCTTTTTAGTGCAAGTGATAGATGTCTGCCTTTTCAAACTGATTCTTTCCCAGCTGCTGCACTTTACTGCAGGCAAAGAGTTAGTTAGAAAAGCAGGCGAGGAGTTGTATTTTATGAGAAAAATTATTTTTCATTTAATTTAGCCATAGAGGCAGTTAGACTTGCACACAGAGATCAAGTAACATATATAAAATAACAGTAATCTAAGTTCAAGATCTGTTTCCCAGATCACTACCCAGAGAAAGGAGGGGAAAAAGCAAGATTTACACAGATACTCAGCACTGGGAAAATTCTGTGCCTGTCTCCTGGTGATGAGGGACACAGACACCAGAGAGAAAAAGAAAAGAACTGATAAAACATGGTTTTATCTTGTCCTGCTGTCTTTTTAGAAAAAGTGAACATCAATTAGGTGTGAATGTCTTCAAGTACTCCACCCACTTAGGAAAAAAGCACTGCTGGAAAAGCTTTCATCTCCCAAATGAGCTGCTTCTTTACAAACTAGGTTGGCTGCTCGCCATATGGGGCTTGACTCCTGTTTTTTCTTTTAGCAGTAGTTAATGAGAATGTTTGCCTGATCAGACTGTTGGAGTGATCAGACTACAAGGGTAAGAGACAAAAACCCCAACAGGCTTGGTGTTGATTGCCTCGATGTCTGCCAAATACATCAGTCCAGGAGAGTCACCAGCCTTGTTCTGTTCTGCTGAGCTGCATGGGATTTATAGATTACAACAGGGTTAATGAGCTTTGTTTGTCAATCCCAAAGCACACCACGTAGAGCCCACGCATTCATAGGGCAGCCTCTTCTCCAGGGCTGGGAAAGACCTGGGGGAAAAAAGAGACCTGACCAACCAGTTTCTGAAGAGAAGAAACCTGATGAATTATGAAAATGCCTTCCTTTTAACACTGCTGCCCTCAGGGATACACAGCTGGCTTTCTTCAGGAGGTAAAAACCCAGTGTGAAAAGGGGTAGTGGTTTGATTTGGTATGGTTTTGTCTGTGTGGTGCAAAAACGTGAAGCTTGCTTCCCTAATCAAGTTACTTGTTGTCTGATGTTTGCCTGGAGACTCAGCAGTAAAGTAGGAAAGCATTTCATGCTCTCCCCCAGTATGTGGCCACATGGATGACCTGATGCCCAGAAAAATTCTGAGTTTCAGGGTTTCACATGGTGTGAAAGCTTTTAATGTAATCTAAAGCTGTGGCTTTTATAGCCAGAATCAAAGAAATTTAATGCCCTAATGACCAAAAAACCCCACACCAGAACAGCAATTTCTGCCTTGCATATGTTCTGTTCCCACCTCTTCTGAACCACTTTGCCCACACCCTACTTATATGTCACCATATCCTGCTCAGCAGGGAGCNATATATCACATATATAATTTAAAAAAAAAAAAACTTATATATGTCATATATATCAGTGCAGAAACTACTGAGAATCAGACCAAGACAGACATTTCTGTATCTTGAACTACTGTAAAAAAGGTAGAAAAGACAGAGGAGGGTAAAGCATCAGAGGTGGAGAAACCTGAGACTTACTGAGCATTAGGCTTGGACATAATCTGATGAAAAGGGACCACACATATTTGTAGATGACAAAATAAATTGTGATGATACCAGTCCACAGCCTGCTGGAGAGCATGCAATTCTCACCCAAGGGCAAGTACAACAAGGTTACTTATAAACGATTTAAGTAGGAACCTAATTTTTATCCAGGACATTTCTGTCACTAAAAGCAAACATCCCAGATTGCTGTCTCTTTCTCATTTCTTTTTCTTCCTGGTTGTTAGTGAGCACTGTCTTATCCACAAGTCAGTACAGAAGCTTCATCAAATACACTTTTATCTGGCCACTGGCCTGAAGAAACCAACTTTTTGTTGGATTCCAGGATAGGCTTTACTCTGTGTGACTGAAACACTGAAGTCATACCTAAATTCTAAGTAAGCTGGAAAGCCATCTGTCTAAAATTAATGCCTATGTTCCCAGGAGAGAGAAGATATAGGGACAGACCTGCCTGCCTGAGACTAGCTGCCTAAACAGGATCCAGTAATCCCAAGTGTTTTTATTTGGTCACTGAGCCAAATGAATCCTGATTTAGTGGGTGGCAACAAGGGCCAGGGCTGGACCAAGGTCATGTTGTTGTGCACCCTGGAAAGGAAGAAGTAGTAAAAAGGGATTGTGGAGAGTTAGTCTTCATGATCCTTTACCATCAGCTGTGAGAGATTTTGGGAAGAGCTCTGCACAGCTCTTTTCTAAGTTCCCCCCCAGTCTCACCTCACCCAACCCCTGCAGCCCAGCTTCCCAACTGGAACAGGCTAAAAGGAGGCCATGCCATTTTTCTGATCCCTTTCATTCTCTGACTTGGCCACAACTTGCCCTGTTATTCCCTAGGCCTGGGCTGGCAGTGCAGGTGCTGCTATACAATATCATGTTCCAGAGTTGCAGTGCTGCTTTGTCTGACTGATTCTGTCACTGTGTGTGCCCTGAGCCACAAGCTGACGTGTGGTAAATCCTTACTCCTCTTTCTGTCTGATTTCCACCAAGTGTGCTTGCTACAAAACCATGATAAATATGAATCAAAGTGATACTAACTGGAGAGGTGTGCCAGCAAAGGGCCACATGCAGCTCACTTTGATGGCCTCTCACTGAATAGTCCTTGAATGAGGAGTATTTTGTTGTTCTTGTTCTTTCACTAATTAATGTCAATATGACAGCTTTCAGGAGAGGTCAGACAGCACCTCAGGGAGGCTGCTAAATGCAGAACTCATTTGACCATGGAGACTGCTGCAACTGCAGCCCTTAATAAAAAAACTCGATATATTCAAGTATTTCAAGTAATTAGTATTTTCCCCATTGGAATGGTATGATAGTGAACTATTTTCCTGTAAAGAGTCAAAATATATTTCAGAAGTTTATGACTGCAATCAGACAGATTTACAAGTTCTGGAGGCTGAAAAAATATATATCCTAAGTTTTTACTTCCATGCTTTGTTCCAGTACTTTCTTGGGCCTTGAAAACAGCTGACATAAATTCTAGCAGCACAGGCTGCTCCAAAATTAGGACTCCAAACCCTTGATATTACTGATAATTCTATTCTGTGGAAAAATGAGGACGACTATGGAAAATTTTTTTCCATGGAGTATTCACACATAGGTCTGTGAAACATTTGCCTGGAAAATCATTTATCTGCTCTCTTCACAGCAGGTCGATTGCAACCTGTAGTTACATCTCATGGGCGGAACTACTCGCATTCATACCAAGGCTCGAGTTTCATGTCCTGTCAAATAGCCTGGGCTCTTTACAGGACATGATCTACAAATGCCTCTGTGATAATCTAATATATTGATTTTCCCCTGCTACATTTGCTCATATGTAGTATCATTATGACCAGATAGTTCTTCTTGATTCTGCTTAGTTCTAGTATTAATACTACCCATATGCACACATTCACAGACTCCCAACAACAGATCTGTTGATCAGATGGCTGAAGAGGGTCCCTTGTGATTTTTCACCTACTGGTGCTCATAAAGAGATGCTGAATTTTCCAAGGTATTTTGTAGGTATTTATGCACCAATATACTTAAAATACAATGGTCACATTTTGTGCTTCTCTGAACATTTTCAGAATAATTAACTCCTTTTGGCCAGGTTCTTATCTCCAGCCCTACGAAAGCAGCAGATCCAATGGTGTGGA
>VZRX01002803.1:91651-140007 GCA_013398075.1 Notiomystis cincta | reverse complement strand
GCGGCGGGGCTGACCGGCTGCAAGGCTCGCCCCGTCCGGCGGCAGGCGGGAGGCACCGGTGTCATTGAACTTAAACGGGGCTCTTTGAGAGAGAAAAAGAGCCGACCTATAATTCGATCTTGTCCTGTATTAGGACCTCATTAAACACAGAAAGTCGCTTTTTCACAAATGCTTCCATCAGGCATGTAATCTCATTACACTCATTAGAAAGTCAAATGTTAGTCGGACTTCAGTTTAATTATAAGTTATGGAAGTGTTGTACCGTTTCCTTCTGTGTATAGGCTCGTTCGTCTCAATTGGCTTTGGTGATGCGATCCCCCACAATTAAAACACTACAATCATTGTTATGTGGCACCTTTTCTTTGGCGTGCCACTTTTTTGTGATTCAATGCTTCAACACATCCTTTAGTATGGTGCAGATGAAGCGGAAGAGCCGGCCTTCGCATGTAAAGCGCCAGGGTCTCTATCTTGTCACTCTCCCGTCTTGACTTGGCAAGTCCCTTTAAACGCAATCTTCAAAGAGACTGACAGCTCCTTTTGACTGACTCATCATCCATTCACCCCAGCGCCGCGCTCCTGCGACAAAATCCGCCGCACAGGGCAGGAGGGAACCGCCTGTGCAGGTCCCCCGGCCCAGAGGGACCCGGCGGGACCCGGCGGCTCCCGCAACGCCGGCTCGCAGCTTTTGCGGCAGCTTCGGGGGGTCTGCCGGCGGGGAACACGGCTCGGCGCGGTGCGAACCAGCGTGGGGAAGGCGTGACCGACAGCCACGCAACCCGGGCTCTCAGCCGCCTGCCCCCTCCTCCCCGCGGCCGTGAGCTGCGCCTCCCAGCGCTGCCCGCCGAGGCCCCGTGGGCAGCGGCTCCCCGCCTCCCTGCCCCGCTCCCAGAGCCCCCGCTGCCCACCTGAAAGCCCGCGCCGGCTCCCGTGGGGCCGCCCCGCAGTGCCCGCAGTGCCCCGACGGCGCCCTGGGGCGGGGGAGGCCCGCCCGAGCGCCGGGACTGTCCCGCCTCCCTCCGCCGCTCCCCCCAGCCCCGCATCCCCGCGGGAGCTGGAGCGCAGGGCAGAAGAGAACAAAAGCGGGGGGAGTCCCCAGCCCCGCTTGGGGTAGGGGGGAGTGTTAGAGGCGCTTGCAGGCAGTTCGCTCCTCGCAGTCTCACGGGAGGGAGGTGCGGACTCCAGGTGTGCGGGCTGATGCTGTCCTGCCGGAACCAGCATCCCTCGTGATGCCCCAGGTGTAAAGATAACTTAATTACCGAAACGGACTGTCCTCCATTAAAAAACAAACCCAAACCCCTAAACAGCAAACCCCAGCAACAAGAAAACCCCACAACCCAAACCCCAAAACAACAGACAAACCCCCCAAAACAACAAGCCCCCCACCCAAAGGACGGGAAGCGTTAGACCGCTCGCCTGCACAGCCAGCAAGGGGATGGGAAGGCGTGCGTGACTTCTCGTCAGAGCTGTGCGCAGGCAGGGGCTGCCGTGGGCACTGTGAACCCGTCCCGCCGCGGTTCCCAGGGCCTCTCATCTGCCGGCAGTCGGGTGAGCGCCCTGCGAGGCGCGGGGCGTGAAGCCTCCCCAGCCCGGGATCTCATCCCTCTTTCATTCACGCATCTCTCGCTGGCACCGAGTACCAGCTGCGAGGTCGAACAAACACCAGTTGAGTGTCCCCTGGTAAACCTCCCGCTTTCCAAAGCATCCCGCAGCCGGTGGGAATGGTCCTAAATAACTCCACAACAAACCGCGCTGCCGAGACCTGGAAGCGTGGGCGGGAGGCGATTCCCACGACGGGGCCGGGGTCTGGCCAACAGGTGCTCGGGTTTGGCGGAGGGCGCCGGGGGAGCCCGGGGAGGCAGAGCCTCCGCTGCCAGAAAGCAGCCTGCTCCGGCGCCTCCGGCTTTACATGGCGTGGAAGCCGCAAACAATCGCAATGATATCTTTATTGCTAGGTTCATGTCCTGGGCTATAACATATCAATCCCTGTCGTGGTTCTCTCGGATGCACCTGGTATTTCAAACTTGTTCTTTTTGTGCTTCTGGGTCCTGGACTGCAGCTGCCTAAAGCGAGCAAAGAGAGAGGCCCTTACAATGTGTCCAAGACGTGTTGGCATGGTTTGCTTGTCTTTAATGTACCATTAACTATTGTCTTTACACAATATGGGAACTGTAAAGCATGACATGTGTTATAATAAAACACATTTTCAACGATACACTTGGACTCGGCGCTGGGATGCAAGCAAACAAACAGGCCCAAATCTTGTTTTGTCTCCCTCGCTAAGCCTACTGGCAATTAAACTTAAGACCACTGCTTTCCCCTGATCAGCCAATTAAATTTTATGTCTCCTAATTTTTCACATAGAAAAAAAGTCTCGGTGCCGGCCCCTAAAGACATTGATTTTCTTGCTATCACCTGGCGCTCAGACCTTAGTTCCATTTATCAAGAAGGGAAACGTCAGGCGTTGCATAAAGTGACTCTGTTACCATAAGGCTCTCACCATCCTGCCCTATTGTTTTCCCTTGTTAATAACTCATTACCAGGATTTAACAAATCAACCATTACATATGTTTTGTGTCTCCATATTTTGATCCGTACGATTAAGCAGATGTTACGATTGAAAATTGAAAAGTCCAAGGCTACTCTCGTCTGAAAGAAAGAGGGCAGCCTCAAACAACGAGCTAACAATGAGATTCAGAAGATCTTCAGAAAAACATTTACGACCAATAAACAGACTCCAACCTGCTCCATTTCAACCATTGTGCGCCTTAGGGGAATAATTAAGTTGAATAGGAAGAGGTCCGCGGGGTTTTCAATGCCAAGCCCACAGGTGCGGGGTGGCACGATGAATGATCCGCCTGATTTTTGCCAGGCTCAAGGGCCCTTCTCCTGGCCGGGCGAGCAGATACGAAATATTGTCATTTCTTTTAATTCACAGCGTTACTCTCAGGGCGAACAAAGGGGCGGGGGATGAATGGCTCCGGCTGCAGGCGAGGTCCGGCCCCGCCGGGCCGAGGCTGTCCGCCCCCGAGGACTGGCAACGCGGCGGGGCCGCACGGGTGGGAGCATCCGCCGCCAGCGCCCCGCGCCCCGACGGGGCCCCGACCCCTCTGCCGTCCCGGGGCGCGGTGAGAGGAGCGGGCGGAGGGGACTCCTCGGCGGAGGACCTCCGCACCCCCGGGCGGACGAAGGCGGCTTCCCGGTCTGGGAAATACCTCCGCCGAGCGCCCCGACGGCTGCACAGGTTCGCCGAGGGCCGGGACCGATTCAGAGCGGCCGCTCACCGCCCCGGCCTCCCGCGCTCCGGCCCAGGGCAGAAAGTTGTCCCGGGAAGAGCCACGGCTCGGACCCGGGCGGACGGGTCCCCAGCGGATGGCGGGCGGGGACGCCCCCGGGCGAGATGGCACCCCCGACGGCGCCCACCCCCACTCGGGAGAGATCACGGGGAATCGCCCCTTGCCGCTGAAGGGAGGAGTGGCTCGAGGCACGCTGGGGCGAGTGGGGAGAGCCCCTGTGGTCTCAAGTCGGCTCGGAGAGCCTCTCTGGTGCCTGACCGCCGCCGGTGGGCTCGGAATGGCAGAGTTTCGGGAAAAGGGGGAAAACGCGGTGCCTCCAGGACGTGTCTGGAGCGATCGTGCCCGCCGGCGAGGGGAGCACGGGGTCGGGGATGCGCGGAGCGCTGTGGCCCCCCCTGTGCGGAGCGCAGCCCGCCACACTGACCTTCCCGCGGGGGGGACCGGGGCGCCTTTCACGGAATTAGCCGCACAGACGTCTCGCTATAACTTTTGTTCCTCGCCACCGCCCGGACACACCGCACCCGCTCCGCAGCCAGCCCGTCCCGTCCCGTCCCGTCCCGTCCCGTCCCGTCCCCGACGGCTCTCCCCGCGCCCTGCCCCGACAATGCGTGAAATGCATCACTGTCACCGGGCGCGGGTGACAGATGAGGCGAAGGCGCGGACCCCTCGCCAAGGTCAAGTTGAAGATGCCGGTGGCGGTGCGGTCGCCGCCGGCTGAAGCTGAGCAAGGCCCTCGAGGGGGCCCTTTCCGACCTTATATTTCTACCTCCCCCGCTTGCCCTTTGCCAGCCTTTTCTGCGGGGACCTGCAGGTCCGAGGGCCCGGGGTGCTGCTCGGCGCTGGCGAGGGGGGTGATGGCAGCCCGGAATGCCGGAGCTCCGGGCCCGGCGGGCCGGGTCGAGCCCAGCCGGGCTGGGCCGGGCTGGGCCGGGGCGCGGAGCTCCCGTTGAGGCCACAAGCGCGGTCACCGCCTTGAAATAAACTGCAAAATGCTTCGGGGTGAGTTTTACCCCGCGTTCAGCAAAAGTTTTCCAAACGGAGTCTGGTTAAACAAACACTTCGCCTTGCTCCCGGCTCCCTCTCTCCCTCGCCCTGTGATGATTGATATTTTTTATTCAGCCAACTTTTATTTACCTTGCAAAAATGTTGGGGACAAATGTGATAAATTACAGATATGCAAATTTCTTTGAATGGCGTTGTAAGTGTGTCTCGCTGGAGCTGAATAAGTCCTTGCAAGTCGGTCTGCGCGCACTCAGGACCCCAGGGAGCTGATCAAAGCACCCTTTCTCTTTCATCCCCAGTATTCTCCTCCAAACTATTTCGATACAATATGTTTCCATGATGCACTTAATGTGCTAGGGACACAGAACTCATTACAACCTAGCTAGTTCTGCCGACCCCTTTGTTCAGAGGCATAAAGTTAAAAAAAAAGGAGGGGTGGAGGGGGGGGAGCGCTGCTAGTTGCCAGCTTTCTGAAATGTTAAAGCATGCGTCATTTTTCACCAGGTCTCGTCTTGATATCCTCAAAAGACAAACTATGAAACCGGCCTCAGCCCTTTCTGGCATTAATTACGCTGCTGTCCAGCCGATCTGTTTTTCCTATTATATGCATTTCTCAGCAGGGATTTTTTTTTTTTTTTGCAAGACTAATGCAGCTGCAAGTCGAAGTATGAATACGTTGTATCGGTATAGAAAAAAATAAGTGGAAAGGCTGAAAAAGATGTCAAAGTCAATGCTGATGCTTTTCTTGCTTGCCCCACGTTTAAGACAGTGGCTTTGGAAAAGAGTTTTGAATCGCCCTGTTATGCTAACTGGTTTTGCCTCGAATTGTAAGCTTCCTAGAAGGGAAAAAATTTAGCCGGAGGCTGCTGAAAGCAGGTTACATGTCTACTGAATGCCGATGCGCCCAACAAATCTTTTTTTCCCCGGAGAAACGCTTCAAAGTATTTGGGGAAATCGCTGAAAATTAGAAGCCCCGAGTTCAGGGCGATCCATTTCAAACCCATGGCGAGGTGGCGGCTGTTTGGGGAAATGACTCCAGCGGGATGACAGTAAGAAATAAACTCTATTTCAGCGGATGGCGCGTTTGTTTACGGGGTTGATTGGTTGACGGAAATGGCTGGCAGCCAGTTCTGGGAAAGATTCCAGACCTGACTCCGATTAACCCTCTCTGGTGAAACTCTGCTGGAAACCAACTCACCAGCAATTGCCATTAATCTACTTACTAATTAAGCCAATTCATTTCTAAAGGAGAAAAATTCCTTTCTTTGGCCAAACTGATGGGAGGAAATTTGAAAGAAGCGCCAAACTGTGTAACTGTAATTCAGCCAAGGACTGCTAAAACAAGGTGTTGATATATAGCTGGAGATTTAAAACAAGTTTCTAGGGCAACAATCCTTTGGAGACGGTGGTATATAGTGCATAGTAGATGAAGCTCGAATAATGGTGGACTGCAGTGTGCAATTGTACGGACATTGGTTGGAACCAGGACTGCTTTTCCCAATTAAGCCGCTCAAGGCTTTTACTCCTGGTAATTTATCTGTCCCATTTTAACGTTTCAGCCTTGGGTGACAGCTACAAAGAGCATCTGTGCCGGACACAGTGAACGTGGTCATAGAATCATAGAAAATTGGAAGGGACCCACACGGGTCATACAAGTCCAACTTGACAAGTCTCTGAACCCCAAAAATCACACCACGTGCCTGAGACCATTGTCCAAAAGCTTCCTGAACTCTGGCAGGCTTGGTGCCCTGACCACTGCCTTGGTAGTGGAACTTGACACCACTTTTGCGCGGTGTCGGTGAGGACATTTCATCTCCCCTCGTCCCGGGGTCCGTCCGGCCCGGCCCAAGGACACACGGGACACACGCTGCCCTCGCAGTACTCTGTGCCTGCGAGGACCTGCCAGCGGTCTCACTGCAACGTGGCGCCCCGGCGGTGCCGCTCCAAAGGCTCCCAGTGGTACTGAGGCATCACCTTTAGGGCGAGCAACGCGTAGCTCGGTCTGGGCGAGCGAGGAGGAGTCGCAGGGTGAGCCCGGCCGAGGCCGCGGTGAGCTGGCCCGGAGGGCGGGGTGCTCTTTTCAGAGCAAGCCGCCAGCAGGGCACCTGCCAGGTGAGGGGTAGAGGTCAGCAGGGAGAGATTCACCCTTCGACTCGGCACCTGCAGGAGAAGGAGCAGCCCCACTCCCTGCCCTGTTTGTCGCCCCTCGGGGCCTGGCTCGAGCACAGTCCCTTGACTGGGCAGACCTGGGCCCCCTCACCCTTCGCTTGTCCCCCCGCTGTTCTCTCCCCGCACCTTTCTCTGTCCCGCACCGCTCGCAGAGCAGCCCCGCCACCGTTCCCCGTCTGGTCCCGCCTGTGTCCCCGGTGTCCAGCAGCGCCGACACTCCCAAAGCAGTGCCGGGGGTGTGGGGCTGTGACAGACACGGAGCGGGGAAGGGAAGGTGCCCGGCCCCAGCCCACGGCGCTCCTCAGACCCGCGCCCACAACCACCGGGCTGGGCGCACTCAGGGCGCAGCCCACGGTGGGTACGGCATGAGAGACGGCACATTGAAGGAAGGACAGTTTTAAATCAGTGCAACGATCCGTCGTTTTTCGTTGCTGTTGTTGTCGNGGGGCTGTGACAGACACGGAGCGGGGAAGGGAAGGTGCCCGGCCCCAGCCCACGGCGCTCCTCAGACCCGCGCCCACAACCACCGGGCTGGGCGCACTCAGGGCGCAGCCCACGGTGGGTACGGCATGAGAGACGGCACATTGAAGGAAGGACAGTTTTAAATCAGTGCAACGATCCGTCGTTTTTCGTTGCTGTTGTTGTCGGTTTGTTTGGTTTTGTTTCTTTTCAGGTGCGGGCAATCTCAAGAGGAACAAATTAAGCGTTCGGCGGAGCCGTCTCGGGACAAGGCGGCGGTGGCCAAAGCGCTCTGCGGGAGGTGGGAGGATGCTTAGCCCTGGACATGAACAAACCACCCTCCCAGAAAGCAGCAGCCCCGTGTCAGCGCAGTAAAATGACAAGATCGCATGAAATACACGGTGCCACCAAGTGATGAGAGCAGAACTATGGGCACAAGCTGCAGAGGAATGGGGAAACATTTCCTCCAGCAGCTGATGGCAAAACTTAGCAGGTGCTGTAGGTAGTGCGCTGTGCCTCCGTATCTCAAGCAAACACTCAACTTCTTCATTTAAGTCTCTCTCTGAGATCATAAAAAATAGGATGCAATATCCTAAAAAGACTAATGACATTTCACAGGTAATGCAATTTAGAAAGAAACACTTCCATGTTTTCTTTTCCAACAATGTGCATTTTTGTAAACTGCTATAAATTGCAATTCAAAAGCCCTGATCTCGCCATCCCCAATCATTTTTTATACTGATCAAATGAATGCAGATACTCCCATTTGGGAGGGGCGACATGACATTTCACTTGGCAGTTCTAAACAGGTCACAGACCTTTCACAGACCCTAAGGCAGTGGGAGGGAGCTCTTTACGAAACCGTGTAACCAAATCAAACCAATGGTTACCCCTTTTCAATACCATTGGAATGGTTTGCACAATGCTATTCACATAGCAGCAGAGAAACTGAAAGGATGGTCATCCAATGGAAATTTCTTTTCTTTTGTTTAAACTTGTGGAGCTCCAAAAAAAAAAAAAAAATTACTGGAAAACAATCACTTTTTGTATGACAAAAAGCTAAACACTTCTACGTACAGCCGTACGTGTACACCAGGGCCTTCAGTGCGCCTGGATGTTTATACAGATATAGTCACACATCTGTGTGTGGGGATGTACATTTATTGGAGATGTTGCTTTGTTTGAAGCCATAGGCACAAAGACACAACATGGCTGCCCTGGAGATGACCTATTGCTTTCAAGTTGCTTGAACACATCAGAATTTCTATTGTTGAGGTTGATTAATTGAAACTGATAAGTTACCATGAATAAAGATTGTTTTTCTGTTTAATGTGGTGGGCCTGATTTGGTAAATGCTTCATTCATGTAGCCTTGCAGTGCAGCATATGGGCAAGATTCATTCAGTATCGCAAACATATACAATTTATTATGCCTGTATGGTCACAACCAAAAGGCCTTTCTATTNAAGCAGGCACGGGGGGGCGGCCGGAGCCTCGCCGGGGCTCTCCGCGTCCCCACGGAGCCCAGCGCAGCCCCGGTGGCGCGGGGAGCGCGGAGAGGGGCCCGCGGGTGCTGAGCGCCTCCCGCCCGGTGTCCCCCGGCCCTGGGTGCCCCCGCGGGGCGGTGACACCGAAAGGGCGGGGGGCAAACAGGAGGCTCCGTCTCCAGCAGAAAGGCTCGCCCAGGGCGCTGTGTTCGTACTCAAGAGTGAAGTCGAGCCCCAGTGTAGCCAAGGGATCTTTGCTTCAACACTTCACACCCTAACCTTCCTCCTTCCCCGTCTCTTGCTGCCTACTCGCTGGTCTGAAAGTTTTCAGCACAGACGACTCTCAGCCTTGACCCCGCTGCTGCTTAAAATGCCCGTGTCGTTTTCTGCATCATCTATTCCCGAGTGAAACAGGTCAAAACAACAACAAAGCCTCACCCAACAAGGGAAAAAAGATCAAAACTGAAATGAAGATGTGATGAAGACTTGTCAGGAACTACTGTGTGGTGCAAATCACTACATTTCAGTCCGCTTGTAGGGGGTTTAGTCCTGTTCCTGGCAGTTTGAGGTGATTTGTAAAGCAACATTTCACAAAACCAGCAGCATGTTCGACAGACAAAGTAGAGCTTCTGCAATATCACAAATAAGCAATTAAATATGGGGGTGAAATTTATGAAAAATCCCTTGANTGCGCCTGGATGTTTATACAGATATAGTCACACATCTGTGTGTGGGGATGTACATTTATTGGAGATGTTGCTTTGTTTGAAGCCATAGGCACAAAGACACAACATGGCTGCCCTGGAGATGACCTATTGCTTTCAAGTTGCTTGAACACATCAGAATTTCTATTGTTGAGGTTGATTAATTGAAACTGATAAGTTACCATGAATAAAGATTGTTTTTCTGTTTAATGTGGTGGGCCTGATTTGGTAAATGCTTCATTCATGTAGCCTTGCAGTGCAGCATATGGGCAAGATTCATTCAGTATCGCAAACATATACAATTTATTATGCCTGTATGGTCACAACCAAAAGGCCTTTCTATTTTAATGACAAAGTTTGAATGAAAAATTCCATTTAAAGAGTCACTAACATTAAGTGCGGCTTTGTAATTTATTCCTGTTGCCGGCTGCCGGGGAATCGAGCCCTTGGAAAAGCGAAGGCGCGGCGGGCAGGGCCGGCTCCGGGGCCACGCGGCCGCTCCTCGCAGGCCTCGGCCGCCCCACGCGTGTCGAGGGCGCTCCCCGCGTCACANCTTCACACCCTAACCTTCCTCCTTCCCCATCTCTTGCTGCCTACTCGCTGGTCTGAAAGTTTTCAGCACAGACGACTCTCAGCCTTGACCCCGCTGCTGCTTAAAATGCCCGTGTCGTTTTCTGCATCATCTATTCCCGAGTGAAACAGGTCAAAACAACAACAAAGCCTCACCCAACAAGGGAAAAAAGATCAAAACTGAAATGAAGATGTGATGAAGACTTGTCAGGAACTACTGTGTGGTGCAAATCACTACATTTCAGTCCGCTTGTAGGGGGTTTAGTCCTGTTCCTGGCAGTTTGAGGTGATTTGTAAAGCAACATTTCACAAAACCAGCAGCATGTTCGACAGACAAAGTAGAGCTTCTGCAATATCACAAATAAGCAATTAAATATGGGGGTGAAATTTATGAAAAATCCCTTGAAAGAGTCCTTTCAAGCATTTTTTAAAAAAATATGACCCCTTAACCTCTTCCTTCTCGATTGACAGAGTAATTTGAAACAGAAACAATGTAATCTATCAAAATAAGTTGTGTTACTTCTGTAAATCAGATATTTGTGTTTGAGCTTTCTCCTACTGACAAGCTGTAAAGGCCCACTGTTATTCCAAGGCTTTATCTCTGAGATTCTTGTCTTTTCTGCTCATTAAGAGTCTGTCTATAGATTACAAAGTCAATAGATGCAAACACCAGACTGTGAGAAAACTCTCCCTGAGTACATAAAAATCAACAGCACTGGATGCTATACAATGGAAAGCATAGATGTTTGTAGGTGTTCGGTTTTATCTCCTTTAAACAAGGAAGAGAGTAAATACTGCGGCAAAACTTCACCTTCCAGTGTTGCACACTTCCTTCTGCCATTCCTAAAGGTGGATCTCTCTGCAGCATCATTTTGGAATGGCAGATATGAGTTTAAATGAAGGATAGTTTACAACTGTTTTGAGTTTTCTACCCATAGCTACAGTGCAATTATGAATCCAGCTATCAGGTGGTGGGCCTGGGTGGGATTTACAGCTACCTTTATGGATTATCCTGTAAAGGCATGACTGAGCCTAGTGGAGCTCTTTCCCATCATTAAAAGACTGAACGGGCTCCTTCAGCTCTTGAGAGGTGCTTCGAGGTGCAGATTTTCAGTATTTCCTACACTAGTGAGTCCAAGGTGCACATTTTTTATTGCTGCAATGTGTGCATTCTCGATATTCCTCTGTGCCCACGTGTTAAAATGAGACTAAAGTAAAAAATATACACAGACAAAACTCTCAGCTTCAACCCAAACCACACGAGGGGGAAATTAGCTATGAGGGAGCTGAAGCACACACTCGGATGGATTTTGCCCAGCTATTAATAATCGAATATTACTGTCAATAACACTCTTTTAGATATGTACAAGTGGTGTCTGGGGCCACCTTTGAAAGCTGGCAGAAGCACGAAGAGATTTCCCACCTGCCGCGGGTGCCAGCCGGTCTGCGGCGGGCGGAGCTCGGGAGGGGCCGGCGCTGCGGCCCGGGGAGCGGCGGCCGCGGGAAGCGCGGCTAAAACCGGGTCGCACCCTCGAGGGCCTCCTTCCCCCCGTGCCAGCGGCTCCCCTGGTGCCTTGACACCAGCTCACTGTTTCGTGTTGGAAGGGCAGTTAAGTTTCAGACTGAGGGGCCATCAATGTTTTGCCCAGCAGCAGGGTGGGTTTGGAGTCTCCCCTGACACGAAGTTGACTTTGGGACCGGAGGGAGTAGGAAACTTTAAGACAGTTTGGTGCTTTACACCCGATTTCTTTCTGCTGAATTCTCTTTTCCTGCCTGTACTAATGCTATTCACTGCCTGCTCAGGGTATGGTGCTTTGCCACCTCATGTGCCACACCGAGCAGCAGCTCCTCGGAGCCCTGAGAGAGCAGAGCTCCACACCTGGGCACGTGTGGCCAGCAAGGCTGTGCTTACGGCTGATTGTTGTAACCACTTCACAAAAGTAGCAAACAACTGAGAAAGTTCTATTTGAACAAAAAGAAAATTATATAGGTAAGGTGGGGGCAGGTGTACAAGTTGGAACCCATCTAAGACAAAGGGGTTAATATGTTTCCTAAGTATTTATAAATATTTTGTTTTGTAGGATGTCAACCTAGAAAGTGATTTTCTCCTTTACCTTAAAAACGTTTAAGGTTCTATATACTACATTTTAAATAAAAATGTACTTGTATGGAAATAAAGAACCTATACTGAAGCTGATAAAGTCACAATTATCTTTACTATAAATCCTATTGTATTATTAAACTTGTATGTAGAGGTAGACAATTGAGGGAAGTGATGCACCACTTGAATCCTAAATTCAGGAACTTCAAGAATAGATAAAAGAAACAGTTCACTTCCTAAAATGTACTTGATTTATATTATCATACATTCCTAAGCCTCTGCTTTTTCATGTCTTTGCTTAAGTAATTATTTATTTCATTAAACACCAGCAAACTTATTCACAGAAAAACCCCCTATGCATTACAACATTGTTATTTTCTTGTTTTAAGAATAATTTCCGAAGCTGGAAAAAATTCTAAGTAATTAACATACCTGAGATTTACTGCAATTAATTCTACCTTGGTATACAGAATTCTCTGGATTTATCTATGGGATTTATCTGGATACAATCAAGATTTCACTGGTGCTTTGGCATGGAACACTGAAACTGTTCTCATTCCATACTGTTTGTGAGTGTCACCAAAACCATGCATCTCACCCTTTTAGAAATTCCCATTAATTTCACTAAGTGAAAATTTCTGAATTGATGTCAATAATATTTCCATGAGCTGACAGCTTGCAATAAAATCAATCAAGGATATTTTAAATAGGAATCACATACCCGAAGCATTTCTTCATGTTTTCATCTCTTATGATATCTTTGAAAGAAATTCTAACTAGTCATTCTTGATATAAAACTGATAATTTTAAAATCAAGTATATTTGTACCATTCCTTTCTGAAACTGGGCTAGCAGTGTGCTAAATATGTGGTTTTTTTGGAAAGCTGGACCGTGCCATTTTCAATTTGGAACTTTTCAGAGTTTTCCTCCCTGAACATTTGATCAGATGATATGAAGCAAATTCCTTCTATTATTGGAAGAGTAAATCCTTGCCTGTTTTTTTTTAACTATTTACTATGCTTAGTAGTTTAACAATCTTATTTCAATAACCTCTGTTTTCTGTCTAGTACTTATTTATTACTGCTGTATTTTTAGGGTAGGTTCTCTCTCTGTTACTGTAGGTACACAAACCCACGAATTTGAGACTGGAAATGTTGAGAGGTCTTATCCTCAGCTCACACTTGTCACAGACAGTTCCTGATAACTTGCTTTTTTTGGTGTGTGCTTAGGTATACATTCATCTGGTGTGTGACTCCTAAACTCTCCAGGGAAAGCTCCTGCAGCCAATATGGAATAAGGACTCTGGCACTGTGCTCCCATAGGCAGCATCACCTGTCAGGAAATCAGCATTGACAGAGGTGCAAATGAGAGACTTTGCAAAGAAAGCCCTCTGAGCACTTGAATTTTGCCTGTATTCTACATTCTGTGATAGCTGAATGTTCAAAGTCCTCACAGAAAGCCTCTCCCACAAGAGAGGAAAGCAAAGGGCTTTGCAAGGGTGTCTGGTGATTAATGCTAGGCAGGTCAATACTTAAACTTGGGAAGAGGTGAGAAAGGGCTGTTTCTTCTTTAAAAATTGTTCATCTTCTCAGTATTTTTTGTTCATTCCACCATTCATGATGAGAGAGTGTAGGGGTACAGACCAGAAAATCCATATGTCCAAATAGATTGGATGCCTTCCAATAATTTACCTGTTTATGGAAGCAGGGATGAGGTTGGTTACTACAGGATATTCAGCACAGTTTATCAGCAGTTAAGAAGAGACTTCATTGAAATATCAAGGATTCCTTCAGAATATTCCATGTGCTCTTTGAGGGGAAACTGCAGGGCAGCCAGTGGGACAGGTCTCTAACCAGGATGATGTTACATAGCACTGGCAATTAGATCAATTATTTCTGTATAGCCTCAATTATGCATGCAGACCTTGCACTCTGCAGCCTAATCAACTATTCATGAGAATGATATCAAGCCCTGTTTTGGCAGAAGCCAAAACATCACTATATGTTGGAGGAGTTCTGTTGAGCCACACTTTGCAATACACTCTTTCACATAGCTGAAATGATGAACTTATTGTAACTGCTTTTCAATAATATTAAAATATCAAAATTCTACTTGCTTTAAAGGAAATTAGTAATGAATTTATTTCTAAGAATTTTCTCAAGTTAAGGGAATATTTTCCTTCCAGTCTAACTGATAATGCAGTGAATATTCTTGTTTGGCTAACTAATACTTCTTTTTTTCTTTCCAAAGTTCTGAAAACGAAACATTTTACTACTGTGTACCAGAGAAGCTGATTTTGCTGTGGAAGCAACTGCTGAAGTATTTCAAAACCAGGATATTTCCACATTATTTTCCTTTATGCTCCACATTGCCCCAGTAAAGGTAGTAACTATGCTTTCAAATCATCAGAAAAACGTGATGCCCTTGTTGCCGCAAGTGTAGTTTTATTTAGCACAATCTATCTGTTAGTCTTTCAGTACCTAAAAAACACCCAAACAAACAAACAAACAAAACCCCAAACAGAACTATTTTTTCTTAATTCAGCCAATATTCAGTATTCAGCAAGAGTGATAAGTCTCAAGAAATAAAACAAGTTCATACTACTATTTTGTAATCTGAAACATGCTTCTGGCTTTCTAAAAGAGAATGGAGAGCATTTTCCATTCATTTTTGATCACAGTGAAATGCAGTTGCATTTAAGTTTCTCTATGCTTTGTTTGGAGCCCTAGAGCTTCCCTCTTCCCCTGAGACTCTGAAGAATGCTAAAAGACATTTGGCACCCAAATATGGGAAGGAATCACAGATGGCACTTGGAAAACCAAAGAATTGTAGGCTCTGTTATGCCTGGCTTTTTTCTGTTCATCATCTGTGAAAAACTCAGGTGGAAGTTGCTGTAGATCAGATTTTCTACCATGTGGTGGTAGAAAGGGGGCAATGGCCAGTCAAGAACCAGCCCAGATCAGTCTCAGAAGTCTCAGCTTGCTGAAAGTGGCAGAGGCTGAAGAAGGGAGCAAAAGAAGGAAGACATTTCAGAGGTCCTCCCATATAGGTGAGAGAACAAATGAAACAACATTTGGATCGAATTTCCAGAACCATTAGCAATTACCAGTGTTAGTAAAAGTGTCCAGCTGGACTAGTTTGTGCTTAGTAGGTACTTGCAAGGCATTTATTAGACAGCCTTTGTAGAGTGAAGGAAACCAGTGTGAAACCTCCAGTCACTGAAGCAATCAGCCTTTTCTTTGTGTATTATAAACAGAACCCCCCTCATTCACAACGAGTCATGAACACTCACACATCCCAAGCACCCCTCCCTGCCAGCCAAAATAAAATGTTCTGAGAGGCTCCCTCCAAACCTTCTGGTCCTCTGTCCTGAAGAACAGAATTTTGCCTCTGAGACAACTCCTCTTCAACTCAAAATGTGGGATCAAAGAACTCTTTTGCTTGCTCCCAAAATCTCTCCTTTGCTTGGATTTTGGGTTGGATAAATTACTCACTGACAGCACAAATGCCACCAAATATAATGGATTCAAGTCCTTTTGAATGCAACCATCTCTGCTCATTTTTAAAAACACCATACCTGTGCTATTTTTGCACTCCAAAATTGTATGATTGTAACATGTTAAGCAGTCAGAAATGCTTAAACTTCAGAGTATGTTACTATGCATCAAAAATTTCAGATTCACTGTCTTCAAACACTGTCCTTTTTGTTGCATTTGGAAGCCTAAGAAATTAATCTTTGTCTGCTTTTTTTTCTGCCATTCCGTAGTTTGGACATTCTGTGGTTCTATGGCCAGAGGAGAAATATTTTTTTATTAAGGTTGATTAGAAACTATTGCCTGAACAAAAAAAGCCAAGTTAAAGTTATCTGAAACTCAGGAAAAAGATGAAAAATTAAAATTGATCTTAAAGAAAGAATAAAACATTTTAAAATACAGAAATGAGACTTATATAAACAATTCTCCTGCTTATCTTACTTATGTAACTTAGTAACTTAGCTGAGTGTTTGAAGAAAACCTCCTGAGAAATATTTAGAATACAAGAATTTAAGCCAAACTTAATTTTTGAGGGACTATTCTAGGCCCTGACTCATTAAAATAAGCATAAATACTTTCAGTGAGTTATGAGAACTGGAATTATTTCATACATGCCTTTTTTCTAGGCTAGAACATGAAGAATTTAATAATTGCCTGCATATTTAGATATATAAAAATATAAATAATTAAATAAATAATTTCAGATAAATATATATAGGAAAGTGCATTTCTGTATAAATACCTGAATCTATATATGTAGCTATAGAATCTATATTTGTCTCTATATCATCTATATTTACACTTACATTTATTTCTGACTGACAATTTGTTATCACAGGAATAAGGCACATTTCTATCATCTTGCTGAAGAGCTGAGCTTTATTCAGTTCAGTAATTCAAAGCAGGCCATGCACTCATGGACACAGAGAATCAGATTGCTGCCAGCAGCAGACACACCAGTGCACCTTCTAGTCTGTTAATAGCCATCATTTTAAGCACTTAAGCAACTAATATTCCTTTTAAATAACTTCACTTTTCTTAAAGAATTGCTAAGGTATTGTCATGTTCTCTTCTGAGAGAAGCATCTGAAAGTCAATTAATCCATTGCTATTTTCAGAGACTTGTTTAGAGCATTGAAAGGAGATACTTCAGGATGCTTTTCACTGAAATTTGTCCTTTTTTTACTTTGTCTGAATTGATGGGTAAAATGGAAAGCTCATTATTTTTCAAACCTTGGTAGCTTTTCTGTAATTACCTATAGCATCCTGAACCATATCTTATTCTTTATTAGCCCTTATTTAAATGTAATTTCTTCCCAACTTAATATTTTCTGGCTCTGTATTGGCTCCTGGATCCCCATCATCTTCTGTCATAAATAATCATATCATAAAGGCCCTTATGTTCACATTATATATCAGAATTCCAAACAATAATCTCAGTTGAGTGATGTGCATTTCTCATAAAGATTCCACCTATGTTCACAAACTGGGGATAGAATTTTCCATCCCCTGATATTCTACCCACTGAGACTGAGGTTTGTGAGGTAGCAAGACAAATTAAATTCTCACTGGTTTGGCAGCTGCTGGTGCTCATAACATTAGAAACTCACTCATTTCTCATTAAATAATTTTGGTCTTCCCATTTATTTTAGAACTGGAGGAATCAGGGTCACACTGGCCTTGCTTCCCACTGAGACAATACTACTTCAGCTCCTATGCAGATGGTTACAATTGCAGACATCTTTATTTAAAACAGAAGCTGGCAATTAATTGTTATTACATACATTTGAAAAAAACCCCAAACTCTTAGAAAGTTTGGATATGTTAAATATTTTAAAAATAAACAATAATGTGAAATACTTGCAAGTAATAATTCCATTTAATACCATTAACAAAAGATTTCAAAAAGAATGTAGTGTTTTGCTGACTCTAACTGAATATGGAATTGCCACTGTATAATATTTCTTACATCAGGGGAATGCTTTAACTTGACTGATAAATTGAATTGTATATCTTTTCCATTAAGAGTTGAATGTATTTGTAAGCAAATTTTAAATATGACTTCAATCAAGGAAAAAAATCAAAGGCAAGTACTATTTAATGCAACTCTGTGCTTGAACATTCATATGCTGTGATGGTAAACTCAAAATGTTTTCAATTTGACAAGCTCCAGTCTTGTAAATTTTCCCTGAAATTCTTAGTATGATGTCAGAACAGCACAAAGGGGGACAAAAGAGACACAACTCTGCATGAAAGACATGGAAGTCATTATTTTAAAATTGACTGCCATGCAATAAATGAATTTTAATCCATTTACACCTCTCATTCTCTTTTGCTAAAATAGTTTTCTGAAATCCCTCCAGGCCCAGCACAGGGTATTCCTAACTGAACAGAGACAGGGACAATATGGGCTTGTGCTAACCCAGGGCCATCCAAAGGATCGACTGAAGAACTTTCTGAACTCTAGAGCATTTAAATCAAATCCTAAAGGACTCAGTCATTGTGGACTCCTCTGCCCTGCTCCTGAGAGGGAGGAGACTGTGCTAATCCTGCATCTGGATGAGAACACATCATCCTATATTCAACATCCCAGGAAAAATCCTTAATTTGGATCTGGTCTGCTGTGCTGTACCTACCTTCAGAACAGAAGGACAGATGGCTTTTTGGGGGTGGCTCTCCCTGCTGTGTCAGGACTTGAAATGTGAGCAGCCAACAGAGAGAGTCACAAGCCAAACCTCCTAGTCCTGGTCTCCCAGCCTTCTGTCAGGTGGCTACAAGGGGCAACCTAAAGTCTGAGTCCGAGTTCAGAACTCAGAAGTGACTTCAGAAGGAGTTGTCATCGTGGTTCACTGTGAAACCCCACCAGGTGGGGTCCTGTTCTCAGCACAGCAAACCATGGTCCTGTGAGGTGATCAGAGGGCTGGAGCACCCCTCCTGCAATGACTGGGTGGGAGAGGTGGGGTTGTTCAGCTTGGAGAGGAGAAGGCTTTGGCTTTCTTCACTGCGGCCCTTCGAGGACATAGAGGGGCTTCTGAAAGAGAGGGAGATTTATGTAGGCTGATACAGGAAAAGGAAGGAATGGTTTTAAACTGAGAGAGGGGAGATTAAGATTAAATATTAGGAAGGCTCTCTTCACTCAGAAAGCCCAGAGAACCTGTGGCTGCCCTGTCCCTGGAAGTGTTCAAGGCCAGGTTGGATGGGTCTTTGGGCAACTATGACAGGGTGACTGGAACTAGATGAGCTTTAAAGTCCCTTCCAAGCCAAACATTCTCTGATTCTGTGATTCTGTGATTCTGTGATTCTATGGTTCTGTGATTCTATGATTCCTTCATATACTGCAGAAGGATGTCTTCTCTGCTATTTGTACACACAAATCACACACACACACTATTTTACTGCATGCAGCTGAGCATACCCAGTTTGACAATCTGCCTTTGTTGGACTTATTGTTTTATAATTTCCACTCTCATATGGCATGAACAAGCTTCTTTATCTTGATTTTTAAAAAGTTTTCTTTTGATAGAAATGAAATATTAAATAAAACAAACCAGTTGCCTTGTTGTTACTCACTGTCTTCCTGAGAGATGCACATTTTAGTGCCTAGTAACTTAGTAATTTACAAGGTTTTTTACAAGAAACTTGTCACTCTTAACCACATGCAGACAGAAAAGATTTTCATATTAAAGTAACCTACATTAGCTTGTTGTCATTCTTAAGAATTATAATATATGATTAAACCCATACTGAAATAGAATTCCCAAAATATCAAAGTAACTGTAATGAAATGGATGTTTGATTGATATTCTCTTCAGAGCTGTAAATATAAGAGACTCTTAAAGATAGATGGAGCATCTGAGTTCTGGGTAGCCTCAACTTATCTCATATGAGAAGTGACTCTGGTCAAAAAGTTCTGCAGCTGAATTTCTCTTTGTGAATGAAATCAATCAGTCTATGAATGATTACTCTCTGCTCTGCCCAATTAATTCTTACATTCCTTCAAATTTTGAAAATGAGAAACTTACCCAATTTCACCATTAATGAGTGTGAGGTTTGGGTTTTCCCCCTCCTCACTTAATTCACCAATCTTTGCCTCCTCCCTGACATATTTTCTACAGACTCCTGCACATTTCCTGTGCATATAATTTCTCTAGAGTATCAGGTACTACAAGTCTTAAGTTCTGTTCATTCTACAGTGACTCCTGGCAAAGAGTTTCTTAAGAATTTATACACTAAAAATGCAGTGACAGTAATGTATTATAGCAATGAACACCAGGAATGTTTGTGAATATGGCATTTCTTTTGTTATATGGATGTATGCTACATTTCCTAGGGAAAAAATAGATACAAGGTAACAGCAAGAATTAAAAAATACGCTCCAGTTTTAATCTGATTCCATACTACTAAAATGACTGTGATAGAAACAAATAAAAATATAGGAAACCAAAAATAAAATACCAGAATAAACCAGAAAAATACAAACAGATGTGTTGAATGTTTGTATTTCTTGAACATAAATATATCTATGTCATAAATAAATAATTGTACACAAGTACCATAAACACTGCAATACAGAACAAGGTTAAGGTATTGCAACCAGTTCTCTCCAGCAGAACTTTAAAATAGTCAGTTACAATAAAATATAGCCAGTTGCAACAAAAAGTATGTTTTTGGCCCCTTTTCAGGCCTCAGGGGAAATAACTAAGCAAATGCTATTGATCAGCAGAATTAAAACAAATAACCATAAGTGTTCAGCAATCCACAGGACATGTGTACATTAAAATGCCATTATTATATTACATTAAATAACTGAATACAGTAACAAACCTTATGCAGTGAAAAAATCTGTGAGGGGTAGAACATAGAGTTTGAATTTAAAATATCATCCCTTTCCTCTTTGTAAATTTACCATAACTTTAACCACAGAGTGCTGATATTTTATCTAATCTATGAAAATTACTACCTAATTTCTCAAGGCCCAGTTCTGAGTTGATTTGAACAGCTGTACAGCTTTTCCTCTTTCTTTTCAAAGAAATTCATTACACTGCAGAAATGGGTCTTTTTAATGAAGGGAAGCAAAAACCTCTCAAAACTATGAAAAATGGATGAAGTGATAAGGATTTTTCTTAAGTAAGAATATGCAGTTTGGACAGTTTAACATGTTTTTTCTTGAATTCATGAGGGAAGAGTGATATGTGGCAATGAAGCAAAGTCAATTCCACCTGAAAATCACTTCAGAGTTCAGCTCCAGTTCAGTTATAAACAAAAGACAGTTCTGACCAATGGATATATGTGGTCCTACAGGATTGAAATAATTGATATATATGAAGACTTTAAAGCAAAAATCTCTGTTACAAAACCAGAAGTTCCTGAGCATTTTAACTACAAATAGCAAATTAAGAAAGATATAAAATAAAACTTAAATGGATTTCATTGTTATAAAATATGAAAGAGAACTGACCTTAGAAATATTAACAAATTTACATTTAGTGTTCTGTAGATATTTTCAGGCTGTTACTTCAGCAGGCCTTAAAGTTTTTGATGATTTCATAAGACACATAGAAGATATTCTGGCCACAAGAGGGCTCACATATTTTATAGTTTTTAAAAAAATAGTATAATGAAATTATAACAATATCCAGGTTAAATTCAGGGGAATGAATATCTCCTGGCCAGATATTCACACTGTCAGGAAAAAAAAATTGCCTGGTTCTTTAACAAACTATTGGAAAAAAATGAAGGAAAATAGGATGTTCCTATAGTCTATTTATTAATCTATTAATTAGCTTTTCATCAAAATTATTCTATCACATTACGCATTAGCTATGTATAAAATGACACATTTATTTCTCAATTAAACCAAAATTTTAATGGTCTGTGTTAAAAAAGATCCTCCAGCACCACCTATTCAGGTAAGACAGTGTACACTCATTGAAGTAGACCTGGCAAGAATAATAGAACTTTATTTTTCTAAAGAGGCTTGCATTGTTACTAAAACCACTGATAACACTGTTTATATATAATGAACAACATAGAGTATTCTCAGAATTTTCAGATGAGAAGATAACTTGGGGCCTATTTCAGTGAATACTGAACTCACTGAGAAACTGTCCACTGACCCTGGAGATATTGGATCAAGCTGAATAAGCAAGAAGAACAATACAGAGAGTTTGCTGTGCAATGGATGTGTCTTCATTGCAGTTCACCATTTGTAGGGCAGAAATCTCTGCATTTCCACACCTTTGATTTGTGTTGTGGAGATATAATATAAAGGAAAAGAGCTGTATGAATGACAGCAGAATATGCAGTTAGTGGGAAATATTGTACATTAAAGTTCAGTATCAGTCCAGATAAATTTGAAATAAACTTGAATTTCTGAAAAAAAAATCCTGGAAAAAAAGGAAATGTGCTGTTTACATGATTAAATAGATTTTTCAGGACTCCATAGATCTGAAATTAACATTTGTCTGATTCATCCCTACAACAGTGGCAAAGACACCACCAAGAACATATTGAATGAACTAATTTGGTATTTACTCAGCTCTCCTATTCTGCCATTCCAGACACCTCACATATAAACTACCTCTGGTTGTAAGCCCTACAAATTCCACATCTTGCCCCAGAGCTTTCAGACTCCAGTTCCTCTTTGCACCCTATTTGTGTGCTGTGAAATTCTGTCTTAGTAAATCCTGCACATTTCCCAGACAATGAAGATGCTGCCTGCACTACATAAAACACACAGCACCAAAATGCTTGGCTGCCATATAACTTACACACATCCTGTGTGACTTTGGACCTTCCCCTTCCTTTCCTGAAAGCTCTTTCCTATTTCACAGAATGGCAGGAGGATTTCTGAAGGGACCTGGCATAAAGCTGCTACATTAGTGATTATTACTACTTTAGCAATAAAAATGTTAAAGATGCCATAGTTCTGTGAGATCCTTAGACTTTAGAAAGGTCCATATGTAAATATATATATAAAATATATATCTAGACAGAATCACAGGAAGGTTGGGCTTGGAAGTAACCTCTGGAGCTATAGCAGGGCCACCTAGAACAGGTTGCACAGGACTGCAGCCAGGTGGGTTTGGAATATCTCCAGTAAGGGAGACTCCACAGCCTCTCTGGGCAACCTCTTCCTGTGCTCTGCCACCCTCACAAGTACAGAAGTTTTTCCTTACAATGAATGGAACTTTCTGTGTTTCAATTTGTTCCCATTGTCCCTTATCCTGCTGCTGGGCACCACTGAGAAAAGCCTGGCTCCATCCCCTTGGCACCTGAACTTAGCTTGTAAAGATTAGAAGATTGCCTTGACAGTAAGTTCTTCCATCTCTTTTTAAGATCGTTCTGTCTCTTAAAGTGTTTCTTTTCCAATTTTCTTTTCTCCCTGAGCATTATAGATTCAGTTTCAATTTGCATTGGCAGATTGGCCATTAAAACTTACTTATAGGGGTGAAAACTGACAAATAAGGTCTAATGAGGACACAAACCTGTTTTAATTTCCTGTAATATTTTTATTATTTGGGAAAAGAGAGCACCATTGATGAGGCACACTGTACCAAAAATCTGTAAGTAACCAAACAACCTCAAACCTTCCATTCTCTCTGTGCAGAGTGTCATATGTATTACTTTTCCAGCTGAAAATTATATTCTATACAGAACAGACAAAATCTGAAAACCACAAAGATGAAATGCTTGTTGTGTCCTGTCCCCAGATATCTCCTTCATGCCTTGCACAAACTCACATTCCCTCCCCTGTTACATTTCCACAGGTCTCCACACGTGAACATGGACATGAACCTGGTAAATCAAATACACATCCACCCACCTGTTTGAACAGAACTTCCAAGTTTTCAGCCATGTTTTGTATGAAGCCCCAGCCCTATCCAGATCAGGTCCTCATCTTGTTTTTTCAGCTGCAGATGCATTCCACTTTCTCTCACATACACGTGCTGGTAGCTATGTGGCTCATTCAGAGGTGTAAACACAGTTAAAGAACAGATAATATTGCAGATACATCACAGTATCAGGGCTTTTAAAATAAAGAAAAGAGATCTGCAAATGAAATTCACTGTAAATACTCATTCTTACTAAATGACTGCAAAACCAATCACGTGTTTAAATTCTCCTTACAACAGAGGGATTTCATACTGATGTAGCACCTTGGATTTCAGTGTAAATATAGCTGGGTAAATGGAGAGTTTGCAGAAGCAGAATCAGGCCTGTACACAAAATGGGCTAGAATTCAAGCCATGGGATAATGCTCCAAAGTCAGGAGATTTGATTCCCACCTGCTTGAAATAGAAGCTTAACAGGGTTTCTGTAGCCCTTACTGGCATCCTCACTGACTGCTGGAGCACCACAGAGTAGTAAAGACCATGTCTAAAGACTCCACAGTTTGAAGATGCTCAGCTCCTGGGATGGCTCTGTGAGGAAGCAGGGGCACTTCTGATCTCCAGCTCGGTATGACAGTCAATAGGAGTGAAGCACAGTTGCACTTATGCTTCCTGTAATACTTATTGTGAAAAAATGGTGGAAAAGCCCCAATTTAAAACTGACACTAAGGGCAGTTACATCAAACTTAAACATTTAAGTGTTTTAAACAAATAAAATCTCTCCATTATATTTTTCCACCTCACTTCTTTTTCCTCATTGCAAATCATTATCATGTTTCTCATTAGATCACTTCAGTCACTTCTGTGTTTTGATATTTTTTCTACTCTGCTTCTGTTTACTCCTCTGAAGTCTCTGTCATCACACCTATCTCTCGGAACTCTGCTTTTCCTGCCTGAATAGAAGAGCAAATATCTTTGCAGATGTGGAAAGCAACCATAAACTGGATTAAAATTCAACTTTCCAAGACAGGTGAGACTCTTGCCCCTTTTCAAGGATGTCTCCTGTGTATTCTTAATACAGAGGAGCCATGATCAATCTCTTGATTTCTCTGAAAAGTCCTTGCTATTTAAACTGTATCCTTCAGCTTTAAAACCTTAGTCAAGCCTAAACAAGATTTTATTCAGATTTATATATAGAAGTGAAAATAAACACTAAACATCAAGGTAAAAACCATTAGGGTATTAAAATTTTTGTTTTCAGAAGTTTGGAGTGTATCATTCTAAACGTCTTTATTACTGTCACTCATTCTACTCAGTGCAGACTGATGAACTAAATTTTAGGCCCTCCTGCAGCTGACTGAAGCTGAGAAAACAGGTTTCTGCCTGCTGTTGGTGCATCAGCAAACCTGGGTGAAGGGCTATGAAACGATTGCCTTCTTCCTTACATTTGCTTTCAGCCCTTTTGCCTTTGCTTTTCTTACATAATGCTGCTCAGAGTAGGACACCCCACAAGCTCAAACCTCCTGAGTACTTTCCACTGCGAGCTTCAGCCCTCAGCAGCCACCCTTGGTGCTGTGCGAGGTCTGGGGCTGCCCCAGCACAGGGCCATCTGTCAGGATTGCTCCGTGCCTCCCCACAGCTGGGTCGGGCCCTTGCCTGAGGGCATGTGGTCCCAGACAATGCTGGTTGAGATGAACGCTTTGGTTGACACTCCAAGTGCCATCTGTTCTACAGGAAACCCTTTCTCTGTGTCATTAATGAAGAGTTCCCAGCACATAACTATATATTCTTCTCCTTATATGAGGCAGGGATTACAGGAGCATGTTATTTGAAAAGGAATAGTTTGCAAAAATACCACATTTCATTACATAAATTGGCTTGATACACTCAGTACAGAGGAGCCCTACCCACCTCTTTGGCAAAGGAAGCAATCACTTAGATGGTGTTTCAGCATGGTGGCAGCACCTCAGTACCTCAGGCCATGTAGAAGAACTGAACCTTGATCTAAACCTTGCTTCCTGGAAACCAAAATATGAATCCATTGAACAGAATCCAAAACTCACGTAAGGAAATTGAGCTCCTCTAGCATAAGCCAGGATGTTCTGTATTAGCATGGTGATTATAAGAGTTACATTGCAGGCAAGACTTTTCATATATTTCAGATATATGATCAAACAGGAAATAATTTTTGGCAAAATATGCATGCCAAAATATGCAGAATCTAATAACTAAAGCTTTTCATGTTCACTAAGCTTTTCATCCATTCAGACACTGGAGCTGTAACTTTCTGGGTAGGAAAGGGCATTGGCAATCACCCTTTTGGTACCATCTCCTTCTCCTTCCAAACTCATTTTGATCCTGAAAGGCGACTGTTTGGAAAACAACATTTGCTGCTTGACTCTGCACAAAAAGCAACTCATAGTTATGCTACAGAAATATTATTACTGCAAAAATACCAGATTTCCTCCTCAACAAGACTTCTAATTGCCTGAAGGGTTCTAAAATGAAACCCTTTTGGCTGAACAGCCACAGAGGCTGGAGAGGGATGAAGATACCATGGCTTTACAGACAAGCTCAGAGATAGGATTTCCCTTTATGCCTAATGCAGAAGAGTGTCATAAATATCAGATGCAGTAACCTACTGGAAACTGTTTTTGGAAATGTTAGTAATATTCTTTCCTCTTTCTAGAGTCCTGAAAGTACAACTACTAAAAAAAAAGAGAACTTTTATAGGTTAATGTTCTCTTTTTTTGGAAGTAATTGCAGTTTCCACTACTTGCAATTCAAATTCACTCCTTTTAGTCTACTTAAATTCAGAAAGATTTGGCAAATTGTGCCCAACTATGAGCCTCAACAGTATCACAACAAGATTTCAATCATAATAAATATTGTTTTCCATTACTTTTTGCATTATTCTAAGACTTTATGATGACAAGGAGACAACCTTGAAGAATTCAAATACTAAGGAAGGAAACCATTCAGTCTGTACTAAAGATTAGGAGCTGAGGGTTGAATTTAAGGAAGTTAGAAAATAGATTGAAACCAAGAAATTGAACTACAAATATGACACATAAGGTTGTGAAACAGATTTTGGGAGATATATGGCAATTTCATTACTTGTGACACTATTTCCCTTCTACTCTTACACCCTTCCCATCAAGATATTGCTTGGATATGACCTATTGCTCTAATGAAAACCACTCACTAAGAAAAGTCTCCCCTTTGGTGGGACTAGCTAGAATGATCTAGCATTTGTTTCCATCTCTAGTCTCCTGGTGCTGTAATAAACATTATTTCTTATTGCTTATATCTCCCTTTTTATCAACAGGGCATTATGCAGTCATCAGTTACCACTGAAACAGAGGATAAACAGACATCCTATTATTTTCAAAATCTTAATCTATACCAAAATGGATTTTCCAGTGTAAATATAATCCCTATCTAGATACATAAAAATGTATAGAGGTGAATGCAGGTGTCTCCTGCTCTATCTACAAAAAAAAAAATTACACAACCAAACCTGCAACAGTACAAACACAGTGTAAAAGATCAGCTAACACTCTATGTGTACTTAATAGTAATTGAATAGTAATTGAAAAGTAGTTGAATATTATTGAATGTGCTATTGTGTGCTCCTTCAAACCCACATTCAAAAAATTAAACCCCTAAACTCTACAGCAAAAGCTCACCCTGTCATTCAGTGGTTTACCCCGTGAGCTGAAACGTGCTGAAGTCTGCTGGTGTCAGAGAGGCTCTGTCCCCCAGGACTGCAGGGCTGTGGGCAGGGAGTGGGGTACAGACACCCCACATCCCCGTGGGATGGCTCCTCAGGAGGGTCAGGTCCTCATCCTCTTGCTAAGAGCCTGCAGGGAATAATTCTGCTTTGTACGTTCTAGAAGGGCGCCCGGAGGATGAGGAGTCGCCTCTCTCTCCTGCAGGATCACTGCAGTGTTGCTCAGTATCAAAACAGGACCATACAGCTCCAAAAAGAGCATCTGCAACCAACACATTACACCTAACAGAAAACTGGAGAAACTGGAATTCTTATTCAGGTTGCATTAGAATCAAAGTGGTCACCTGAGGACCAGTCCTTAAAAGGACCGAAAAAGATTTTAGCAGTAGTGTGAGGGCTGATTTTTTGTCAAAATTTTGCATTGCTTCTACTGAGATTGAACTTTTATATTGCTTCTGCTGAGATTTTACTGTATGAACATAGCATTAGGGCAAGTAGAGATCTGGCTAAGTGTCAAAGCAGTACTGAATTGATATGGAATCCAATAACATGGATTAATTTATTCATTTATAGGTATTCCTCTGTGCCTATAATGTTTTGAGCCACAAGTAACAAATAGATGATTACTAACAGTGTACAAACTTTTTGTTTTAATACCATCAAGTACCACTTTCCAAGATCACACATACTTCAACTAACCTAGATGTGCTCTAGTTCAGTTTATCTCAGCATATGGCTTGTTCTCACCACATGCCATAGATTTCCAAATCTAACTATAATTAATAGGATTTGTCAAATAACTGTTGAAGGAAATCCAGCCTCAGAAAGTGAGGCTGATTAACACATTGATTTAGATATCAACTTCTAAGCATTGCCTTAGCTGTTTTTTTTCCTATTATTTGAAGTTTCAGGAAGATCTGGGATATAAATGACCCTTTACTCAAATAAAGGCATTATGAAATACAAATTCAACATAACTTTAAGGATAATACAAATAATTAAAAAAGATTTTGTTTTTGTAATGGTTCACTACTTTTATTGATATAATAAAAATATTCTGAAACAGAAAAACCCCACAAATACATCTATACATACACATACACACAAACACATACACACATATATGTGTATATATATATATACACACACATACACACACACACACACACACACACACACACACACACACATTTTCCAGGCAAATACTTTCTAAAATGATTAAAATATAATTCATAGCAGAAGAGAAATCTAAACAGTTTCACTGTCCCCACACCTCTGGTAAATGACAGGATGTAGACAGGATGGATAGATGACAAATTATATTTTTATTTGTTTATGATCACATTTAGAAACCTCATAAAGACGGTGAATCTTTAAATAGCTCAAATAATTAGTGGAAATTGTTGTAGAGCCATCATTCTTATGAAGGAAGAGAGAGTACTTTTTAAAGGAAAACATTCAAATGCTGTTTAAATGGTAAAAGATTTTCCCTTATTTCTCTCACGTGTTCTTTACTTGAAGTATTCTGAAGTTGGGAAGTGTACAGAAGGACTTACCTGAGTAAGGATTTGGAAAAGGAAGATGATTTCTATAAAGCAGACCACGCTTTCTTTCAATAAAGCAAAGTGTTTTGGATTTTTCAGCATGAAAAAAAAGGAAAACATAAATGGAGATTTAATCCCTAAATGTCAAGAATAACTCAAAAACATACAATTTGATCACACAAACATCTAGATGACTGCTGCTGGGATCCCCCCCATGCCATTTTAAGTGAAACTAGAATGTAATAGAGGAGAAATTACTTTCCTGAATGAACTGCTTTGTGGGCATATTTTGAAGTGTTTCACTGATAGATTCTTATAGGCTTTTGGAAACTACACTAAGCATTAAAAATTAATTATGTGGTCATGTATACTTTATTTGCAGACTCTTCTATACTCCAATGACATTTCTTGGCTTGCAATAATATTTTTTTCAAGATAGTTCAGTGATTTTGTACTATTGTGAGTACTGACAGCCACAACACAGTAAGATCACTTTATATATATATTTATCTGTTTGCCAGGTTCCCTTCAGCTGTATATAATCTGTACATGTGTATAACTGTGCCTTGAAGGGTGGAATACATGAAGTGCAAGAGTAAGGAACCACACCTCATGTCAGGTATGAAAACACAGAGGAACCAGAGGACCTCTGTGACAGGTGTCAGTAATTCCTGGCACCACTTAGGGCCCACACAGGACTTTTTTACTTACTCAGATTCCAGCTGTACCCAAATGCCCCAGCAGCACTTTAAATCCTGCTTCTTTCTCCATGGTCCCTACAGGGTCACATCCTACTCGGTTAATCTCAGTGAAGATGAGGAAATATTTTTCACATGAGGACAGAGATGATTCTCAGCTTAAGCTTCAGAAAGAAAATACCTGGACTGCCTTTTCCTAAAACTTGTGAGTGAAGGCACTACCACAGCTCAGTAAGCTGCTGGTCTCCTGCAACACTCTGGCATTAAGGTAGGATTTATGCTGCTTTTGGTTATGAGGTATATTGGTGTAATGGCAAACAGAAACCATCCTGATTTTCTGTCCCTGTGATTCATGTAGTTGTGTATTTTTGGTAAAGCATTGTTTCCTGTGGAAAAACTAGGATTTGAGGCCTGTTTAATATTTTCTAGTATTTTTAGCTACCTCTGAGGTACAGTGGTAATAAAGGGATTTCTTCCATCAGACTCCTGCCTTGTGAGGTGAACTGATTTCAGACAAACAAGCCCAGAGTGACACTTACCCAAGAATTGTAGCTGTCAAATATCATGACCACCACCAGACCATCACCCTGTGGTCTGCCCATGCTCTTCTCTCTAGACTGAAGGGCAAGGATCAGTGAGTTCATGTTCAAAGAGGCAGAAGGTAAGGACCTAGGCCAGCAATGTTGTTACTCAACTCCATTTAAATTAAATGGGGGAAAAGGCTGTTTAAAAAAGTATAGTTGTAAAGACAGCAGACTGGGTTTTTTTAGTGTAAGGAAAGAATTTAATTACTTACATAATACTCATACTCACATACATTTAAAATGCAAACACAGGCTTAAGAGAAACTGGTGGAAAAAGAAAAACTAGACTAAGACAAATTAAATAGAGGTATAATACAGGCACAGCACTTTGCAATATTAAGTAAAAAAACCTGTGTTTTCCTTATGAGTTAATGGCACTCTTTTTTCTGTGCCACACCCAGGACACTTTGCACTTTTCTCTTGTCGTCTTCTCTCTTCTCCTTCTGCTGCTAAAAGAAATATGAAAAATACTATGGCCAGAAACCTTTGCAGAAAATCTAATATTAACTGCCATTATGGTTTATTAAAAATTTTTATTAAAATGAGTAACAAAGAAGTCTCTGTGAATGGTACATTCAAAAGGCGTAGGACTTTTTTTCAGCAATAAAGCAAATTGTATTAGCACTTTGATCTATGCCAGTGGAAAACTGTTTTTCAGTTCACCATCTGGGGACATAATAATAACTAGAGGGAAAATATGCACTCTTTTTCTTTGAAAATGCTGTTGAATATGAGCTGGGACTGTCAACAACATTAGAAAGTGACAGCAGCTCCTGGCTTGCACTGAGTTGTAACAAAGCCAGCTATTTCTGTGTACTGCCCAGCATTGCTCATGGATTTGTACTACTCAGATGGGAAACCAACAATATTGTCTATAGCCAGTTAAATGAAACAGAATACTGATAGAACCATTAAAGATGACAAAAGGGGAACATTTAATCATTTGACGTTTTTCCCCATAAGATTTTTCCAGGATTTTACTACTGATTGAATATTCAGTACTTTGTTCCTGATTCTGTTTTGTAATTCTTAATTTTTTAATGTTGATCTAATATTATGTTTTACAGGATTAAAGCCATTAGGAAATGTCATTTTCTATCACTAATGTTTTCATGTATTAAAATAAAGTAAAACTTTGCAGAATTGTGTAGTAATACAGAAAACATTACATTTATGTAATAATCTTCATGAAACTACTTTAAGAACTTGTTAAAACTTAGAGATCTCTTGAGAGCACAAATGATTTATTCCAATCACACATTCTAGTATTTATATTTTCAGGTTCAGCCTTACTGACATATTAATTTTTACGTTCCAACTTCACCCTTCACGAGCACTATGCACACTAAGAGTTCTTTTTCTCTTGCTCATCCATCTTTCATTTGTATGCACTCAGAGTACCAACAAGAAGTCCTAGAGAGCAAAGCTTTTAAATTCTCACTGACTCTTCTCCTTCCTTGCTGTTTTCCAGAGGAGCAGCATTCCACATTCAATATTATTTCCCATCCACTGTGCACATTACTGCTCTAACTTGATTTAGCTGCATTACTGCTGTATTTCTTTCATGCTTAATACTGACCTGCTTGATAATATGCAATGACCAGAAAAGGTCCCAGTTTCATGCTAAATAAGATTAGGGGTTGCAATCAGTCAAGGTGTCCTCATCACTTTTCACTACCAGTTTGTGAACACTCTCCACGTTTTGGGGACCTCAGAAGCAGGCTCTGAAATATGTCCCAGATATTTCAACTGTGTGCTTGATCTTAGAATTAGGAGGGGAGAAAAGAGTGAGACCAGAGCTCACTCAACAGCCTTTGCAAAGGCTGGACCCCTGTGCACTCAGACTTTTACTGCACCTGTGCAGGGAAAGGTTTGCCTGATTCATCCAAGAACAGCTCCTTAGAAGAAACATTTCTACATAAAATTTTGAACTATCTCTGGATTAATAATAATCTAGAAGTAGAGGTGTCTAATAATAAATATGCAGTTTAAAAACCATTTTTATTCTGAGAATTATTTTTTCTCCTCAATTAATAAAAGCTTCCTAATATCTAGATTATACCAAACCTAACTGCTTAAGCATTAAAGATCCTACTGAGATTTCTAGAATTATCACAACTCAATTTTTAACTTAAAATTATTTAGGTCCCTCAGAGATGATCCAGAAATGTGTCTGAGCTGTTTTCATGTTACATATCACTGCAGAAACAGATGATGAAGCTAAATTAACCCTCAGCTACAGCATCTTAATAACACCTTCAAATGCTTTTGGTAAATATACCAGTCAGACTACAATTTTTAGCACTAACTAGGATTCTACGCTGGCAAATTCTCTTCCCAAAAGATTTTTCCCTGAAAGAGCAAATTCTATAGCCTGGCCTGACTTTAGATAAACAAATTTTAAAATATTTTATTTATTATTTCCTATTTAATGCAGTCCTGCTTACACCTTCAAGTCAAAGAAATTTTCCTAAAATGTGATGAGAATTAGGAACTATTTTCATTATGAAGGTGCTTACTAGAATTAATTTAATATGCAACTTACTTTGTAGGATTTTTTAACCTTCACAAACTGTTTTGAAAGACCTACTCTACAACATTATATTTTGGGTTTTTTTCCCCTAATTAAAAAAAAATGCAGTCCTACAGTACTTACCCAGACTCACTGAAACTGAAAACTGAGTAAGTACTGCAGGATTGGTCCTCTATTAAAAAAGCCCAAGACACATGGTGCTGAGATTAACAAAACAAAGTAAAGCAGCTATGACTTGGCACAAAGTTTGACAAGCTGCAGAAAAGCAAATGTTTAAATAACTGAAGTGGTACTGTTTTTCTATTCACAACCTTTTCTCTTCTAAACAGTATCATATTCTTTTCCAGCACATTTAGATTGCAAGTCAAGCTGTGTTTTATTTTTTATTATAATAAACCCAGTCAGTTTACTGTAACAAAGACGTACTAGAGTGATCAGTGTGAAAGCCAGTACGAAATCAGGCTGGGGGAAAAAAAAAGTCAAATGGCAAAATAAAGGACCAGCCGTCTGGAAAGTTCCTGGATCATGTAAAAAGAAAATAAAAGGCAGTGTTCTTATGAGACTAATGCAGAATACAAAAATATTTTAAGACAAAACTCTGTATCATTGCCTATGACATTTGCAAACAGCATCAGCAAATCCTTTCAAATAATGTTACATTTATTAAATATTTTCCAAGTCCTTCTAAACCAAATCAATAGAGTATTTAAAAAAAAATATTTTTAGTAACAATGTTTACCTCTGTTCCTTTCAAAACATGGTAAGAACAAAATAAAACTGTAAAGTATTTTTGCTGCTTTTTTCACATGTAAAATAACTTTCCTACTTTTAAAATAAATTTATTCAATCTATGGGATATCAAAAGACTTTTGCATCTTTTATTAGACTTGTAGTAATAAATCATGGTTACAAACAACAATATATACACCAGTATCTTACCAGATTTTTAGCTGATGGTCTTTAATTTTCAAGTTCTGACTTGAATTTCAATCAACTGAAGTACATATATGTGAGAAATAGTGTTGGATTTCATACTATAAACAGACATAAATTTCTAAAATCTCTTTCAAAAGGCAAGTCTCCCTGATAAAGAGACTACAGGTACTTAGCTTCTGTCTGGGCTTAAACCTTGACACACACACAAGCATTTGTGTGATAACTGCTAACAAATAGATGTCTTCACTTAGAGCCACACGCTTCAATGTGGAGTTTAATAAAGCCACAAAAGTCACACAAATAAAACAGAGCAGAGTGTGATGTCACAGGAGGCAGGAAAATGGTGAAATCATAAGAAACCGACTTCAGTGTGCTAAACCCTAGGAAAGTGGGTATTTGTGGAAACCTGTTCCAGCCAGACAGCAGTGGCAGCTTGGAGCTGCAGGAGCAATTCCACTGATGTGTTGTGCATGGTAGAAAGGTCAGCAGATGTCTGTATCATCTGCAGCAAGTTCTAACATGGCCCTGTGAGACAAACATTGTCAGGCAAATTACACATCTCTCCTCACACAGGACAAAGGATTGTGCCTAAAGAGCAATTTAGGCAAAATTCTTTATGAATTCTTTAGAAGTTCCAGAATCAAACTCTTTAAACACTGCATGGCAAAGCTTCCTTGGTTCTGCTGGGCTGGAGCTGTCTGTCAAAGCTACTGTCACTTGGGACTCACAAATTTAACATCTATATTTCCCACTGTCACCACAAGAAGAGTTTGTTGCTTACTGAATTTGCATTTTGAACATATTTAATACCAGACAATGTTGAGTACAACACTGACATTCATTTTCTTTCATAAAAATGGAGAAATGCTCCCCTTCAGCACAATAACCTAGGAGCTAGAATGCTCAGCCACAAATCAGGGCAGCTGACATTGTATGCCGCTGTGAGTTTTATGGGGCTTGATTACAATATCCCAAGTCATGGAAAAGTAGCCTAACTACCCCTCTCTGATGAGAATAAGCCACCAGTTCTGTTCAAGCTGTGCCATTGGACACAAAGAATATGAAATTCATGAGACTAGATACAGAATACTCATGCATGAGCCTGATGACATACCGAAGCCGTGACTGCATGAGAAAGGGACAACCCTGTGTTTTGGTTTGATAGATTATTTATGCATTTTACCTTAGACTGTGAATTACAAGAAAACAGTACACAAAACATGCTCCCTTCTCCCACTCTGCAACCCAACCCAAGCAAAAATGCTCAGCAAAAATGCAAAGAAAGAAAAAACAGATCTATAGAAAAGTCTCTTCATTTATGCTGAGTATCCTAACATGCATCCTAGAGATTATGGCTCTTCTGTGCTTGCTCTCCCTGGATCCAGCTTTAAAGAGGATCATGGTGTAAACCATGGTGTAAACCTTTATAGAGAAAATGGTAAATTCATTTGTATATGGAATTAGGGGTTCAAAGGTCCTCAAGTTCAGTGATCAGAGCCCTGGGCAAATGCTCCAGTCCTCATGAGGAACTCAGTCCTTGCCATCTCATGATGCTCTTACGATGAGAGAAATGAGAGAGGCAATGCTCTCAGACAGTGCACAGCCTGGCTGCCTGGGCACAGGAGGAAGGTCAAGACTCCAAGTCCCACCTACAAGAAATCATTCAGTAATTTCTAGTTAGTCCAAGTGCTTCCAGGTTTCATTGCCACTTATGACTGGCTGTGTCTGCTTTGAATCTCATTTTCAAGTGTTATCTTTTCCTTATACTGTGTATACTGGATACTGGTACTGTACTAACTCTGTGAATTCCCTTTCTGGAGTAAAATGTCCAATGGCTGGGTGCTACAGCAGTGTGTGCCTTCATGCCCACCTCCTCTTTTTTTAAGATCAGAACTTTTCAACCAAAGAATTTATGCACATTCTGGCTATCTGGAGGACATAGTTCAAAGCAGATTAAATTAATCTTTAAGAATCGTGGTTTTTCTTTTGAGAATTGAAATATAATTAGATCCATTATCAGAATTAGGATGAGGACTGCCCCAAAGATTTCTCACAGCACTTCACCTACCCTGGCACCTGACAGACTGTGCTGTGAATCTGAAGAGCCTCCTGTACAGGTGGCTGTGCTGGAGGCAAGTGGGAGGAAGGTGTGTGGTCCAAATTTACACAGATATACGCTTGCAGATCAGATGAGTGGCACATGGAAAGAGCACCTGTGCTGCTGCTCAAAACCACTGACTGAGGTGGCACCTATGGGAAGATACTAAATATTAGACAGCACCCTCCATTGTATGGAGAGGAAGGGAAGGGAAAGAAAACACAGAGTAAGTTTCAGGGAAAATTTCCTGTGAGAGAAAGGGTGAAAAAATGTACTTTAAAAATAGTCTTTGAACTTTGCAAATGAACTAAGAAGGAACATTTTGTATAGGAATAGATGAGTGGCCTTTCCTTTTGAGCATGAGTCTTCAAACCTAAACAGGATTCCTGAGCACTGCCACAACTAAAAAGAAGATAAAAGCTAAGAGAAGACACATCCCTCCTTTGACAGACTATTGCATTAGACAGACAAATCTTCTTTCTTTGCCTTCAAAAACTTACTGAGTGTGTTACTTTTTAAAGTAAAGTGTTCAATCCTTTTACTGTAGCATATTGAGGTTTAGAATTTTCATAGTTTTTTTGTGTAACTTCCATTCAAGGAATACCAATTCATTACTCTACACACTACAATGAGTTACACTACCATAACCCCAAATGTAATGTAAGTGAAGTTAAAGTCAGCTTTCTAACATTTGTTGGACTATACACTGCCTACACTCCAAGCTTGTTACTGTTCTGCCAAGAGTGTAACTTAGAGAAGTTAAAATTACTTTGAACCTTTTGAAGGGCTTGCTCATCACATTCCATTTTTAATTGCACTGTTTGAACCTGCTTATCTGAAAACAAGAGGGAAAAGAGCAATCCCATGAAATCACATGTCTACATTAAAGTATTGAAAACGTTTGCTTCAGGTCAGTGTCCGAAGCCAGTGGAATGCACTGGGATGAGTCCTGGCAGAGCTGTGACCTCACCACTGCCCTTGACGTTCACAGCATCCTCCCTGCTGCTCTGCTGCCTGGGCACAGAGATATGAAGAAGTAAGCTCAAGTGTGACTGAGTGCCCACAGCTTTCCCTTAATGCTGGTTCTGGACATCCTTGCTGCTCGTCACACCCAATACAAAGTGTTTTAGCAGTTGATTCTTTATGTCTCGTATAAAACCATATAAAACCCAACAGATAAGAGGCTCCATAGGATCAGATGATAAACAGGAATGAGGAATATGGTCTGGATCAAATAAATCTTGCCACTGTTAAAGGTGACACTGGGTCTAACCTTTATGGACATAACGAAGCTAAACAGCCAAACTCGATTCTGTTGCCATGATTTCTCGTCCTCCATTAAATGTTTCACTCTGGCAATATATGAGAAGTAGCCTGCAGGTAAGGACTGTACATTGCATCTGGAAAAACACCTTCTTTTAGGAACTATAATAAAGCACAAGGATTGAAAGTAGTGCAGCTTATTTGAGAGAAACTGATTCTGTTATAAACTTTCCCAGAAACACAAAACTAGTTATATGAAGAAATGTACATTTTGCAGAAGCTCAAAACCTACTCTAGGGACAGAGTAGATTTTAATATTTTAAAGATAAAATAGTTTAAAAACATAACTGTCTACATATGACACTTTTCTGTATTGGTAACTTTACAGTATATATCTGTCACAAAATAAGAAGTCCAGTCACATTGCCAGGCAATATTAGCAGTCTCAAAAGCCACAGGAAATATTCTTTTGTCATAAACTAAAAATATGTAAATATATGCATTAGAATTAGAATAAGTATGTATGAATTTCACTACAAATACATACAAAATTAGCATTTGATACTAGAGAAAGACAACAATCCAGAAACAAGTTCTGAAGCGCAAACAATTCCAACTTCAGTGACATTTCTTACACTCTTTTAAACTATTCATCTTGATCTGATACCAGTTTAAAATTTTACCTAATAAATATTTTTCCTTTTCAGCATGTTCCAGAGCATTTTCAAGATGAGAAGTCTCATTGTGCAATTTAAAAGACTCATTCTCTTTTTCAAGCACTTTTTTTTCATGGTCATCGTCTTCAAAGACAACCTGAAAGATTGTGATGCCTTTATAAGGAAGATATCAGGGATTTAAATATGCTGCACTGGTGTAATATTATACAACACAGTATCATATAATTTCTGAATTCTATTACAGAGTCATAATATGAATAGAAAAAAGTCGAGACTCTAAATAGGTCCCCGCTAGAAGAAAGGCTGCAGTACATTATATACAAAGCCCATAACACATGGGGACATTTTATTGACAGGAATAATGCATATCATACTGTTTGTGTGCCCTCATCATTCAGGTCAATTTATTATGGAGGCTGTGTCCAGGAAGGCAGCTGGGGCCTCTCCACCCACACTTCCCCCCGTGTTTAGGGAGCGCTGTCCGTAACTAGGCAGGCAGGAGGGACTGCGGACAGGCAGCACCAGGGGGTTGCAAAGTGCATGGCTAAGGAGGGGGGCTTGTTGCCTTTGTGTCACTTCTCAGTGACAGTGCTGCCAGTGTCATGAGGAGCACATCACATGTCAAAGCGGTGAAGTTTTCAGGCTGGGAGCCGCATGGAGTCCATCAGGCCTCCTGATATCAACACAGTTGGTTTTCCACTTGGTGTCGGAGCCACCCAGAGGCAATTCATATTCTGAACATTAACATGGCTTTGCATGCCTGTCACACATAGACCGTGCAGGGGTTTAATGCTATTGAAGACTACGGCTTAAATCTCTATGCAAACAGTGATTACCTTGTAAGAAGGTTCCAGGATAACATGCAACAAAAGACTTTAAAGTTATAGTTTTAGTAAAGCAAACTCATTTACATTTTTATTATGCGTGTCCTTTGTTTAAATCTTGCCACGTCCATTATGGAAAAGACTTCTTATGCAACTGAAGCTTATTGGGACAGCTACTCTTTTTTTCTTGTTGGTTTCAAAGCTATTGAAAACATTTGAATATATTGTCTTATGGCTGTCTAGATTTTACTGCCACATATTTCTTTTAAAATTATAGAAAAGCTTTCAGAGCTGGCACAGATCTTTATAGTAATACCAGAATATTAACTAACTCCTGAAACCATTTAAAATATTAACACAAAAGAGAAGACTCACACAACGGTTGCTTTGCTTGCTAAGGAAAAGTCAGGATATTATGTGTACTGCTTGGTAAAAATATGAACTTTAAAGAAAATTACTCCAAATAAGAAATCTTAAAGACCTTAAAAATTTACATTTCAAGGTTTTGAAATGGCATGTAGACTTAAACTATACAAAATATAGTTCCTAACTATTTGCTTTTATTTGAAAAAGACATTTTTTGTCCCCAGCTTACCAGAAGAAATTACCAATGTACATAAAGTTTTGGCTGCAAAGTTTTCATTGATTTTATAAGAAATTGTGTAAATAAAATGTCAAGTGCTTTGCAAATTAATTCATATTAGTTTGTGGTTTCCCTTCCTGTACTGAAGAAACAGTAGCAGCTTACATAAATACCAAGTGTGAGTAAAAAGAATGTTATTTTTAATAATGTAATATTTTTAATAAATTCTAGTGAAGTACTTCAGTGAGATTTCATTTTAAACAGTGTTTATGCAGTATCAGATTTAAAATCATTCCCCTGAGATAACGGTGAGAGTGCATGCTTTTACAGAGAACTTTTACCAGGTCCTGCAGACAGCCGAACACCCTGCAGGGCGAGCAGGAGTGTTACGAAAACAGCACATGCGATATTTAGGTAATTAGCTGACCCTCTACTCTGGCAGTGGCCAGCTCTAAACCGCCGCAAAACAACCCCAGAATTTCAAAAGACCTGTTAAATAACTGTAGCTCTTAATAGGCTTAAGTATTCGTTCTTCTGCTCTGGCTGTGTTTGAGCATCAACAGCAGATGCTCGAAGAAGAGCCTTTACCTAAAATAAACAAAAAAGGATTTAAATTACTCCCGTGAGGAGGTTCGAAGCGGCCCTGGGAGTGACGCGGCTCTCGCCCTGCCTCAGGGAAGGGCCCGAGCAGCACAAAGGCCCTCCCGGCCGCGGCCCTGCCCGCCCTTCCCTCGAGCGCCCCCGGCCGGCGCGGCCCGGGGCTGCAGCTCATTAGCGATGCGGTCTCCCGCGGCAATGAGGACACTCATTAGCAACAGGAACAAAGGGACAATTTTCTGTAGCTACAGTCATCTGTTACACTTTGAGTGGCAGGTTTTGTAGCAATGTTCTCCCTACCATCTGCCCACAGCGGTAGCGTTTGGCTTGCTTAAACTGGGGAACTTTTAAAGTTGTAAGAAAAAAGGGCTAGAGGTTGGACGGCTTACACAGCACGGTTCAGACAGGAGACTTCGAGATTTCCCACCTTTTCTGATGTATTACCTTCATTCTAACACTTTTATTACTTTAAAAAAAAAAAAAAAGGATAGCGGCATATTTCAGCCTTAATAATTCTACTTTATATTTGCTAAGGTTTTGTAGTGTAAACTCACTATAGCTTTTCTAATAACACTAGACAGATACGGACACACAGTTTTGGAGCAGAATGACCTTCAACTAAATTCATTCACATATGCCCATAGTATTCCAGCCAAACAGGTAAAGGTGAGAGAACATAGCTCTTCACTATGCAATTGAGATATAGGCACTTCAGTTTTGCTGCTCTGCAGTATTTAATGTACACTCAAAATAATAATCTGGCCTTTTGAGTAACTGCTATGACTTTTGCACTCTTATTGCAAAGAAATAGTGAGTGAGGTGTTAACCTGTGACATGAAAGAAAAAAAAGGATAGCGATATTCCAGCCAAGTTGTTACTGTTGTAGATACATTGGTAATTTTCCTTGAAAACAAATCCATTCTCGAGAATCTGTCACCCAAATGATTATGCACCTCTGTTTCAAGCTTGACTTCAGGTATTTACAGGCCATGCTGTGTGCACACCAGAGGGTGCAATTGCCCAGGCTGTCATTAAAAACACTCATTTACAAACACACCCGATTCTGAGTCACAAGGGAAATGATAATTTCAATATGAATTATATTTATTTTTATTATCCATAACATCTTACATTCTCATATTTATAATTTTCACAGTTTCATATTTATAAACCTTTCACCTTTTATAACTGTATATTTCAAAGAAATGCAATTTAAGGTTTAACACAGGAACTTGCAATATGGACACTGGTTGGTTATGAGCCTCTATTTTACAGTCAGTCATCCTGTTGTTAAACTTATATCTTCAATTTGGCTGATGGATGTATTTTATTAGGGCTTCCAAAGTCTTGAAGGAGATCAGGGTGTCATCATTCCTTTGACAACATGCTCTAATCAGCAACCATTTTCAGAGTGGTGTCATCTTCTAGCCACTGTATTCTATATTTTCATTTATGGAGGCCTTTTAAATGAAATAAATCACAGACACTGCTCAGGGAGGGACTAAAAAGTGGCTACTGATAGCTCCATTAACCATCTAATGTCTTTTCAGAGCTGGAAAGATTAAAGAAGCATAGCTTTGGAAAGAAAATAGGCTTTTCATTGCAAATGCTTTGACAGAAGAATAGAGTGAACTTTCCTTGTTCCTGTTTTGTATGAGAATGCAGAATTCTCAGAGAAGCTGCTGATCACAAACTTTTGCTGTATAGATTAGAAAGAGATTGCACAGATCCTGAAGCAGTCCTTGCAGTGTAGCCTAAGGATGAAGGGTTGGCCTGCTGATTTGAGACTAAATGTTTACTGCAAACAGCTGTTTTCATCCATTCAGAAGCTTGTCTGGGATGAAAAGCCATTAGGGAATTTTTGTAAATTATTGCTAGAATGCTTCTTGTGACCTGCAGAGAGATTAAGCATTCTTTTAAAAGAGAGATTCCAAACACCATGCAAATATCTCCAAGTCTTCTCCTTGGCAAGGTATTCAGTAATCTCAAACTATGTGATTATAAACTATAAACACATTTAAGCTGAGTTTTTCGATTTAGGGCACTTTCTCCAGCTCTTAAAAATGTTTTGACTTTTTCTTGTTCATTTCCCTATCTATTCAGGCTAGAACTAGTACTAGTACTCAAAGACTTCAGAGATCTAGTACTTCTCTACACTTATCTGGAGCCTGTTCCAGTACCCAACCAGCCTCTGAGTGCAAACCAACCAAAACCTTCCCTGACACAGCTTTAGGCCATACCCTGCCACCAGAGAGATCAATGCTGCCACTTCTCTGTCCCTCACAAGGAAGCTGCAGACTTCCCCTCAGTCTCCTCTTCTCCAGGCTGAGCAGACTCAATGACCCCAGATGCTCCTACACAGTTCCCCTCCAGGCCCTCCTCTGGACACTCTTCAATAGCTTTATGACTTTCTTATATTGTGACACCCAGAACTGCACACAGGACTTGAGGGGAGGCCACAGCAGCACAGAACAGATCAGGACAATGTCCTCCCTGGCCAGCTAGCTGGGCTGTGTTTGTCCCAAGGATTTTCACTATCAGGGATTCTACAATATTTTTACTTGTGAGTAAAGTCATACAATTGCATTAACTTCTCTTGCTTCCAATTAATTAATTATTTTGTCCTTGATGGTGCCATTTATAGTTCCTTCATTGATACATTGTCCATTTTATGGACAGGTCTTTAGTAAACAGCTGTTCTCTTCTGTAGTTATGAGACTATGCCTTTTTAGCCACATAATACTTCTTTTCTTAGCAATTTCACCTTTTTTGTTCATATCATTGTGTTCAGATTTTAACTGTTGGTCAGTTTTTCTCACCAATATATATCAAATTTTTGAAATATTGCATGTATGTGCACCAAAACCCACTTGCATACACAAATGCATTTATACATTTATGGCATAACTTAGTAGCTTCTCATTAACCTTGGCCTCACCTTGAGCCTCGTGTGCAGTTCTGGGCCCCACAGTTTCAGAAGGATGTGAAGGTGCTTGAACATGTCTAGAGTAGGGTAACAAAGCTGGTGAAGGGGCTGGGAGGAATGTCCTCTGAGAGCTGTGAGGACTTTGGGCTTGTCTGGTTTGGAGAAAAGGAGTATGAGGGGTGACTCCACTGCTCTCTACAGCTTCTCAAGGAGGGGGAGTGGGGAGGCAGGTGCTGATCTCTTCTCCCTGGTGTCCAGTGATGGGACACAAGGGGATGGTTCAAGGCTGTACCAGGGAGGTTTAGACTGGACATTAGGAAGCCTTTCTTTACCGAGAGTGTGGTCACACCCCTGAAGAGGTTTCCTAGAGAGGTGTCAGTGCCCCCAGCCTGTGCCTTTACCGTGGGTTCACAGGCATGACAGTGGTAATACAAGTGCAGAGTTAAGAGGCAGAGTCCAGAGCCTGTATCAAAATCCCTGATGATCACTTAATAATTCAGCATGACAGCACTAAAGCTACAACTAACTGACCTTGTACCACTAAAAGCTGCAAGGCAGTTTAAGTATTGCTGCCAATTATTTTGAACCCTAATAGCAATGAAAAGTTTAACATCTGAATTCCAGTGAAGTTACGAATGTCTCTACAGGATTTCTGATCCAGCTGGGTGTTCTAAAAGTACTCCCACCAACTCAGAACTCTTAAAAGATAGTGAGGAGATGATTTTGTACACCTAGAATTTCACATACCCTCTACCTTAGGTGGCTGCCAGCACAGCTAGGTGGCATTTTCAGATCTCATTAGTACTACACACCTCAATGATACATAGAAAGTAGGGGTGAAAAAGCAATAGAGTGCCAGGCTTAGCTGGCACTCTGGAACCTCTTTAAAGCCTGAGACTGCTTTTACCAGCCTAAAGCACATGTAAGCTTTGAAAAAGTGTTACAGATTTGTCACATTTCAGTGAACTCCAGATGAGTTCAGTCAATTTGGGTGGAAGGAAAGGTTTATATTGCAGAAGGGATATAAAGGAGATGTATGGGCAAATGAGACTGAATCATGTCTCCCATTTGAAGACTACAGACTGAAGAAGCAGGAGAGTTCTTTGCCATTATAACTAGCTATTTATGTCTGTATTGGGGGAAAAGATTCATAACTGAAAAGAGCTTCTCATATCCATTAATGGTTGTACCCAAGGAGCTGTTATACTCCATGAACTTCTACTGCAGGTGTTAAGAAAACTCAAATGAGGGATTTTGTATTACATTTTTATATTTCAAATGAAGTTATATCTTCACTGTATATTTGAAATGCTGATTTAAATGATTAACAACAAAATTCTGAATGGAAAAAGAAAAGATGTATTTTAGAATTCCCAGAAATAGTGTTTCATTACCTAATTGTAAAAGAGAATATAGACTATTCTTCAAATAGCCAGTATAGTCTACAGTGCTCTTCTTAAATGATCTCTGCCTAAAACATTAAAAGCAATCGCTAGAAGATTCCTCAATGCTCACAAAGTCCCCTATTTTAAACTTGGTTTTGGAGTAGAATTTCTTTCTTCAGCTGATGGTGCTACAGACCATTACCCAGGATTGAAGAACAAAAGTAAAAAACGAACATCCTTACTCTCTGTGAAGTTTTAAAAAACTTGCAGTTTCTTTCTTTATACAATCTATCATTTCCTTCACTGCTAAAGCCCTGATTTTTTTTCTAATCACCCACTTTAAGCTGTGCAACATTCCTGAACATCCTATCATCTTCTGTCACTTGGTCAGTGCTTTCTACATTCTGATTTCCTCTCACATCTTTTTAAAATTCCTCAGCCTCACAGCTCCTCGTATCTTTTCTGTGAACTTTTCTCCTTTGCTTCACATTTCTCTATCCTATTCTGTGAAACATCCACATGATTAATGCTGGCTTACACCCATTCAGAAGTGCACCTGTTCTCCTGTCCCTGCACATGTCTAGGAGATCATTCATGCTGTAAAAACACATTCTTTTCTCCTCCCAGGATTTTCTATGATTTTTTTATATACTGTATTACACAGATGCTGTTAATATACTGGACACACTTACTGTTATATATCTCTGCTTGACTGTGCTATGAATAAACAGGAGAATAATTTTGGCTAAGTATTTTACCCACCACCTTTCCAACTATCCACATAAGTAATTTAATAATCTTTTTTTTTTTTAATATTGACTTTCTTTTGCCAAGAGGTACAACCGTGCATGCTCTGTAGGGGATGTAGGGGAAGAAAGCTGAAATTTAGATTCCATACTTCCTAATGTGGATCCTCTTTGCCGTTCCAGTTATTTGCTGGAATTAGTCACCATGAAGGTTTGTGGCACAGGCCCTAGAGGGCACTAGGAAGCCACCTGGAGTGCCCACAATTGGTCATCATTGGCTGCTCGGGAGCCGGAGAGTTCAACTACCAAAGTCATCAAAACATTTCTTTTTTAAAAATTGAACCAGTCCCCATTTTATGTGATTCCTCTGTTTCTGCCTCCTGACAGACCCTATCAGACTGACAATAAAGCAGGTTCCCTTCACTTGCTGTGAATTAAAGTATGCTCCTCCCTTCATGATTTGACTCTCCTGAGTAACACAGAAAAGTAGGCACTTAGACTGCATATTTGGGTCTAATCCTACACTGCTTAAGTATTTTGTGGTCAATCTTCACCACTCAAGAAATTAAAAACTGCACTTTCTCACATTCTTCCACTGGTATCTACTAACATATTCATGTTGTATTAATTGTGATGTTACTCACCTAAAACTATATTCAAGAATGCTAAACTGTCTAAGGAAAAAACAACACTTGTAAAAAATTATTTTTGTGTTGATTTTTTTTCCTATTAAATGTAGTTTAAATGCCTACTCCTCACAAAAATTCAAATACCTTCTCCAAGTTTTGAAGTGCAAAGCTACACTCTCTAACTAGTTTATGACACATTAATACCCAGACCAGAAATCTATCACAGTCATGACTAAAACCACCCTCAAAACTGGCCCTGAGAACAGCCAGTAAATCACATAGCTGTTGTTGTTGCTTTGTTGAATTTGGACCTCTTTCTGCAATTCAATTTGTAATACATTACTGAGAATTTTGATGTACGATAAAAGGACAGGAACAATTACAAAACTAAACCAAACTACCCTTGTTCTTTTTTTTTTTTTGTTTAAGAAAATTAAATCCACTCTCTTCTACTTAAATAATAATCTCATGTTCCTTTTCTGTAACATTTTCTGCATGAGTAAAATATTTCTATTAATGTTCAAATGAGAAACCTGAATCTGGAGATTCATGTGTATTTCTCTCTTGTAGTGAGGGCTCAGACAATTTAAGAATATTTTTCTAGATATGGTTGTTAATATGCTGAGCCCATTGTAATTCATGTTTTGTTCATTGCAAATTTGCAAAAGACCCCTTACACAGTAACTTTTGAACCTATATTAGTACTCTTCTTTACTTCCTTATTTGCAGTACTTTCATGGATTACTTTTCATTAGGTAAAATACTGTTTTAACCTGCACAAAAAGGATATATGAATGACACCCAGTATCTAGTGAAGATTAACATATAAATGAAAAAGAATTTTTTCTTTACCCATTTATGTAAAAAGTCGATGTTTGTCAGTGAGTCTTTATATATTTACACAGGTTTGGAGCCTGCTCTTCAAAATTTTCTACATACTGTGCTTGACTGATGCTTTAGCAGATGAACAAATCTGGCTAGAGGGAGCAAATGAGCTAAAAATCAAAATCTTAACATTATTTATTTTTATATAGAAAGAAAGGTGGTCAAAAGAAAAGTATGGTTCTTCCACTACTCTGTTCAACATGCTGATGACTACATTCAGTCACCCAAACCCTTTTCTATGCCCTACTTCACTTGGGCAGGGTCTCTACACCTGTGAGAGCTCACAGCTTCATATCTGTGCTTTGGACATCTCAGGCTGCAAGTAGGAATGTCATCTGCAGAGCAAAAGACAAATTTAAGTGTCTACCTAAGAACCTGGGGAGGAGGTTTCTGCCACGGGCAATAAGGCAAATGAAACTTGACTCAGTTGCTCGTGAACATGGTTTTGTGTCAGAAGAAGTGTTCTTTGAAACACATCTCACAGAGGCTGGCCAACAAGGCACGGGGCTGAAGGAAACCAGAGACAGTGGCCAGGCTGAATATCTTTAGACATCTCCACTGAACAGAAAGACAGATCTGTACTGACTGTTTGGGAGGACACTCCCATGAGGTACCCAAATGGATGTTTCTTCATCCGTGAGCTGATTCGTAACCCAAAATAACAAATTTCACTGTTAAATAAAGTATCACAGAACCTTCTGTGAAGAAAATAAGGAATATTCCACTACAATGTTGTTTCATAAAATTAAGAAGTAATTCCATGAAAAAAATTGTAATTTGCTTTTGCAGAATAAGTTATAAAAATGTGCCCAAATAAACATATATTGCCAAGTCAGATGCATCAATGACATCTTTTTAATGCTTGTTGTAAGCATTGCTCCATTGCATCCCTCCTGGGGATGATAAAAATGTAAAACTAACACTAAGAAAACTGTAAATCATGAAATGGAAGATCTGAATATACAAAACTGAACACATATCTCATTAGTCTCATGCAAGAAAACATGAGACCCGACCCTCAATATAAATATGCTTTGTATCGTGGAGTACAAAGTGTTCTCTGTTAAACTTAAGACTCCCCCTCCAAATCTTCAGTTCTGCATATTTGGAATATACTTGGACTCACTATTTGACAGGCAGAGAATATTTATGCAGGAAGGATATTCAGCTTTCTCAAAAAATAACCAACTTAGGAACACTCAAGTATCTGCCAGATGGTAACTAGTCAGATTCTGCAAACGAGACCCACACACATGTATTAATACAGACAGCAAAATGTAAGCTCAGTGAGTGGCCAAAGCTTGTTTATAAATCCTAATTCAACACCCTGCAAAGTGATTTTTTTGATAAAAAGAACTGAAATATCAGCACTTTATCAAGTAACAGGCGAAGGGTTAAAGGAGTTACATTCTGCTTGCCCCTGGCTCAGATGAGCAAAATGCGCTGGAGTCTTTCAGGGATTAGAGTCAGAATGAGACACTGCTTCTAAGAATAGTACCAAAAGCATTTAATTTTAGTTCTTAGCTCTGTATACCACTGAGAACTCAAAAGAAAAGCTTACTCTTTCTAGGAATTTTGTGTGCATAATTGTTTTATAACCCTAAGCACCTTCCATTGAAATCTCTTGCACTGTAAAGGGACAGCTAGAAGCCCCTCATTTGGGAGGAACACATCTCCCTCTGCAGGGCTCTGGAGGCACCGTCTTCCCGCACTAATTGCTGTGGCACTTACGTTAACAGACTTCACTGAGCCTCCCTTAGGACTGCACCCTCCCTCCCAAGCCTAAGCATTACATTTCAGAGACACACTGCTTAGGATACACATAACTGCACGAGGCAGGAGTAGATTATATTATTTGCATCTTCTTTCCGATTTGCTTTTGTACGTGATTTGCCAAAGCCCTGCACTATTTCATTTAATCTCCTTAGACGTGGGAGATCAGCTAAGCCAAACTTGTAACTCACACCGGGCAAGTGTCGATGGAACTGCCAGGCCTGCACCTATTTCCCTGCTCTTAGCCACTATTCTCAGCTTCCAGAATTTTCACTTACCTTTTTTGTACCTAAAGCCGTGTTAACCCCTGAGTAATTTTCTCTGATTTAGACAACCAAGCAATCCAGTCTCTAATTAAGGGATCAATACTTGCGTATTAATCTTATTTGAAAACAGAAATCCATATAATTTAGCTGAAATAGGTGTATGAAAACAGAAGAAAAGCCAGAACAGATTCCTTAAGGATTACACAATACAGAGAGGACGGAGACAGAAGTATTTTTTAATAGCATGAGAAAAATTCCGTTGATACTTTCCTAATTTATGTTGACTAAAGCTTGCGTAGCAATAGGTAGCTCCTTTATTCTGGTAATTCTGCAATACCTGTTTGTGTAGCATGATCAGTGCTGTGATACTCTATTTTTAAGTCACCTGAAATGCGAGGAATACAAAACCTAAAAGATTTGAAAAAAACACTTGCAATATTACAGTACTGGTGTTATTAATCGACCTTCTGTTAGTAATCGAAATTCAGCAGCAGTGCCTGTATTTCCTTTAGCATTTCACGTGAATAA
>VZRX01002803.1:80398-91513 GCA_013398075.1 Notiomystis cincta | reverse complement strand
CTCCGCGCTGCGCCGGGGCCGCGCTGCCCTGGGCGGCCGCCGAGCAGAGCCCGCCCCGCGCCTCGGGCGCCCTGAGCCTCCCCGAGCGGAGAAAACCGGTCCGGGCCGACCAGCTCGNAAGCCCTGCACTATTTCATTTAATCTCCTTAGACGTGGGAGATCAGCTAAGCCAAACTTGTAACTCACACCGGGCAAGTGTCGATGGAACTGCCAGGCCTGCACCTATTTCCCTGCTCTTAGCCACTATTCTCAGCTTCCAGAATTTTCACTTACCTTTTTTGTACCTAAAGCCGTGTTAACCCCTGAGTAATTTTCTCTGATTTAGACAACCAAGCAATCCAGTCTCTAATTAAGGGATCAATACTTGCGTATTAATCTTATTTGAAAACAGAAATCCATATAATTTAGCTGAAATAGGTGTATGAAAACAGAAGAAAAGCCAGAACAGATTCCTTAAGGATTACACAATACAGAGAGGACGGAGACAGAAGTATTTTTTAATAGCATGAGAAAAATTCCGTTGATACTTTCCTAATTTATGTTGACTAAAGCTTGCGTAGCAATAGGTAGCTCCTTTATTCTGGTAATTCTGCAATACCTGTTTGTGTAGCATGATCAGTGCTGTGATACTCTATTTTTAAGTCACCTGAAATGCGAGGAATACAAAACCTAAAAGATTTGAAAAAAACACTTGCAATATTACAGTACTGGTGTTATTAATCGACCTTCTGTTAGTAATCGAAATTCAGAAGCAGTGCCTGTATTTCCTTTAGCATTTCACGTGAATAACTTAATTTTTAAGATAGACAGGAGTAATGGTTTTGGTAGTGGGGAGCTGAAGGGGGGCTGCTGGGGGAAGTTGCCAGACTTGCTCCATGTCCCACAGCGCCGGCTCCAGGACCGAGGTCAGGGCTGAGCCCAGCAGAAGTGGTGGCAGCACCTCTCTGGTAAGACATTTAAGAAGTTGTTGTGCGATTGTGATTGTGCTCGGAGAGGAGCGAGAATACATGAGAGCAACAGCTGTTCAGCGCGGAAGGAGGGGGACGAGGCGCTGCAGCCGGAGCGCAGATTGCCCCGCAGCCCATGGAGGCACTCCGGGATGCAGAGATCCACCCGCAGCCCGTGGAAGAGCCGCACGCCGGGGCAGGTGGGTGTCTGAGAGAGGGCTGCGGCCGGAGCCAGGAGAAAGAAGGCCGAGCCCCGTTCGGGGCGTCACCGGTGCCACGGCCGCGGGGCCGGCCCTGCAGCCTCAGCGGCCGCCGGGAGAGCCCCAGAGCGCAGCCGAGCCCGCACAGCCCGATNAAGGCGCTTCAGGCCGACCGCCCCGTCTCCCGAGAGGCTCCCGAGAGGCGCCTCAGGGTTTCTCCTGTTTGATACCAGTCACCTGTTGCGCCGCAAATACCTTCGCTCCGCTCTTGCTCTTTTTCCCATTTGACACGTATTAATCTCATTCCGTGGCCTCTTCCCCACCTTAAGGCAACTTCCTCGCTGTTGGCGCTTCTGTCACACTTCCTATTGAAGCTAAAAGTGCTGTTAAGTTGTAAATATCAGTGGTTAGATCCTCTCTGGAGAGCGTCTGATGAGCGTTCAGGCACTCCAGGTAACCGAGGTCAAGAAGCATTTTCCCCACATGAGGGCTTGTTTCAGACAATTTGCACATAACGTGGCACCGCTGCAACGACTCCACCACACACAGACCATCCTGAACTTACCACCTCTGTTAACAGACTGGAGGACAGAGAGGTGGAGGAAGTTGAGATGGATTTTTAAAGCTGCCTAAGAATGAGAAGAAAATGCGGAAGAAATAGAGAGTAGTGGCTTAGGCGCTGAAGGAAGAAGAAAAAATGTGGGCATTTTATGGCTGCAGGCTAGAGGAAGGTGATGTTGAACATGAGTATAAGCCATTATGAATGGCCAGTTTTCTTTCACTGTAATAATAAACTTAGACTTTGACATTCTAGTTTCCGTGTGGTCAGGAGACAATAGTGTGATGGCCCAGAGATAGGTATAATTTTCTTATCATTCTCCCTTGATAGAAGTCAGTCAGAAAGTATGGACTAGCTGAAAAAGCTATAAAGGTATTAATGTGAGTTTGAATACACGGTTTGATCTATAGTGCTCTTTGATCTCAATAGCTATTAGCATATGCATAAAAAAATTCCTTAAACATTTTTGAACTAAAATTACATCTGGAGAGATGTCAAATATTTAATATCAAACATCACATCAACATAGCCCAACCCTATAAATATAGAAGCAAATAATTACTTATAGATAATGTAAGGAGTTTTAAACAGGAGAATTTCTTTTAATGGAGTTGAATTTTGCTAGTTCACTGCCTGTTCAATGTGATACATAATCTTTATGGCTCATAAGTCACCATGGTTAGATGAATAAAACCATTTCAAATTCTGTGAGTCCACAGAAGTGTCAGGGGTTCATATGGCTTTTAGAAAAAAATGTGCCTTTATTTTCAAGAATGAAAATAATTTTCTGATTGTACCTTTTCTGCAAGTTCTGGGCATTATCTCATTTCATCTACAGAAGAAAGATAAAAAGTCATACAAGCTGCCAACATTCAATTAAATGCTAGATTTTTTTCTCTTCTTTGAGCTTAAGCTGGGAAAGGGATAAACAAGTGATCTCTATTATAATGAAAAAAGAGAAAATTAAGAAGTTACATGCAGTACAAGAGATAAGTCATGAGTACATTGACAAACGTTTCTTAAATGAATATAAAAGAGGGAGATTTCATTATTAAGTCACATGTGCTGAGTAATAGTTTAAATTGCTACTTGTAACTGAACTATTCTTCTCAGAGGTTTTCTTTTGGTTAGAAAAATAAAGGTAATTGAGTGAATAGCAGAAATTATTACTTGGCTTCAAAAGACAATTTGTAAAGCCTGTCTTTTAGGTCATGTTTCAACACTAAAAACTTAGGAAACCATTTTGGTTTGGGAAAAAGTCTACTTAGCCATTTGAAACAGATAAAAAATTTATCAAGAAAAAACTGCCAAAAATGGCATCAAAGTTTTTATGACATATAGAAATCAGATCATAGATTAGGAAAACTTATTTCTTTATCCCATGTATTGCTTTGATACATATGAAAGGAGCAAGTTTTTATCCATTAGAAGTTCTGATCAGAAGATTCACATTTATTTATGAGCTGAAAAACTCAACACTTTGTTTATGACATATTTCATTCTGTTAGCACTTCTCTTATTTTTGATTACTGTTGGTCCTAACTATTCTAACTAATGCCTTTATGTTAAGTAACTCGATGCTGCACACCCTAATTACCTACTGCACTCATAATAATCTTGTTTATTTAGAAATATCTTTGCTCTCTAGCCTGGGCAAGGACAGCTATTGATTCTCTTAGATAATAATCAAAAGCTGTTTGTTTATAATAGTCATTCTCCAAATTCCCTGAAATTAATTTTATGATAATTTTAACCCAATTAGAAACTGCTGAAAATGGATTTGGAATGGTGCCAAATCTAAAAGAATAGTATTTATGGCCTAATAAAATACTGCTTTTAATTTTGCAAAATAAGTTTACTTGCAGTCTTTGAAAATGAGATCCTTCTTGCCTCTGGTTTGTGTTCCATTTCTCCAGCAGTGTTACTGCTTCACTGGCTGGGGATTCTGCTTTCTGTGCAGGGAATACTGTGACACCACAAAAAAAAAACCAAAAACAAGCTAGGAAAAAAAAGCAAAGCAGAAGACAGACATAAATGGAATAAAGAAGTAGAGTAAGATTTGACTGCACATTAAGATGAAAGTCTTTACCAAGCTCTAGTCCTCTGTTATAATTAAACTATAATGGTCCTCACCTCATAGGCCACCCTGGTTTCACCATGCCATTGCAAGTATTTTGTTTCCAGGATCTTTTCATAAAACTATTCACAGTTATGTCATATCTGAAAGCCAAGGCTGTGAGTCAGGACTAAATTTGTTGCCAGTTCGTATCCATTTCTTTTTGGCCAACATTACTCTAAGGAGCTCTCCATTCTCCCGAGTTTTTGATCTATGATGTATTTTTAGGGAACCCTTCTCAATCTTCGTGAGGTAATGCAAGCCAAGAGCAGTTGTCTCCTCTTGTTAGACAGCCACCAGTGCCCTGATCATTCTAATTCCCCCTTGCTCTCCTCCCAGTCAACCTCCTTGAGCAACAGTGAACAGAAATGTGTGCAGTATTCCACACTAAGTTTCACAAGTCCTTTCTAAAAGAAATATTTGTATATTTTGGATACATACTCACCTGCTCTGTTCTAGGATCCTATTTGTCCTTTTGAAAACAAATCACACCAGAAACTGTGGTCATTCTGCCTCTGAAGAGCAGTTGTGTGTTGTCTGTCCTGATGGTTTCCCACAGCTGAGATTCTGCTAATAACAGAAATACTGACCTGCCAGGAGGAGGATGTTCTTTCATTTTGCACTGTTGAATTTCAGACATAAGCAATTCTGTCTCATCTTCAGATGTTTCCCATATGACTTTTAAAAAATCTTCTTTAAATGCTGCTCAGCTCTGAATCTTTATGTCAGCAGCACACTTAGTGCTGGTGTAATTAATGAAAATATTAAAGTCAGTTACAAGATGGATCTTTGAAGAACTCCACTAGCAAGTTTCTTTCAACAATTTATGCAAATGATTTTTAGTTGTCTCTCCCCATCATCATCTTTTATTTCTTGTTTTAACCCCTGTCTTCATTGGACTGGTAATGACTCAAACCATGCAGTATCAGAAACTTTATTTAGATACCTCAAGATTAGATATACTACATTTCCTATAGTGATTTTATATCAAATTCAGATAGACAGACACAAACCCCTCTATGTCCAGGTCTGATATAGTAAGCTGACTGTATCTGGGATTCTGTCTCTGAATTACTAATTGATTAATGCTTAATTTTCATTAAATTGTGCTTACCTATAAATCACATCTTGAAGAATGTTTTTTTTTCTATGGATGGATAATGTAGCTTTAACAAGTAGTGCTTCTTTGTAACAGTGTTAATGCTTCTATTGCACTTGAATAAATACTGAGCCTCTCAAATTTCTAAAATCCTATTTTAAAATTTCTGTAGATACTCACTGGAAGCCTCAGGAACACTAATTTATATTTCAGGCTAAATAAAGATTCCATTCTGATTGGAGTTACCAGTATAAATCTACCAACTGGAGAGTATCTGTCCCAGATTTCTTCCAGTGAAAAATATTTCAGATTCAGGCTCATTGTTATAAATGCTTTTTACAAATCATCTGTTATGATATAAGAACTTTAAAAATTCAGATCAGAAGAAATAATTCCATATTGTACACCTAGGTATGGTAAAGTATGCTAAGGGAAGGTTTGGTTATTTATGCAGACAAGGACATCAGTCAGGATGAATTGATGTCATCCCTCCTCTCTAATGGCTCTGCCTCTGTTATTTTTTCATGTTAAGGCAGTGGTGTTAAATAGCTGTGATCCAGCCTCGCCATAACAGTTAGCTGTGTGCTACATAAATGGAAACAGAGCAGGTTTTTAATTGTGATGAGGTAAGCTCTCTCCCTACATTTCATCAGGGATTTGACATGACTTGCTGAGCTGGTTATGTAGCACATAACCACAGCCCTTTCCCACAGGAAGGACTTGGCTGTGGAACAACAAAGCTGGTTAATGTAATTATGTGCTATTCCATGACTCTCAAAGCATGAGTGATGAAATGTTTTCTGTGACACTCGCTTCTAGCTGCAAAGTGAGGAATCCTCCTTGTGCTGCTTACTGATGGCAGCAAGCAGGGAAAGGTGTGCACTGCAAGGTTGTGGAGGATAGAGGGGATGACACTTCCCATGGAATCAGTCTGTTTCCAAAGTCTTTCAGTTGTGAGGCCACACATGGTAGTGCTGGCTGCTTGCTACCTCACAGGAGTATTTTTTCACTTCAGGGGTAGGCAGTATTGCACCTTCTTTTCTACCACAGTTATTTTATGCTTCCAGTTTTTATCAAGATTAATCTATTAATAATATTTCCGGTAATTGTGAGTGGTGATTTCCTGCTTCTGGTATTTCTGTGTTGCCCATTTCCCTTAGCTCCTTCACAGTCTGTCCTTGTCAGAACTGTGTTCTGCTCTAAGTCTTAGCCAAAGTATCTACTTTCCTCGACCCTAAACTGCCATTAACCAACATGAAAGGGATAGAAGGTGACTGATTTCCTGTAACTGACAAAAAATAGACATTGTGAACACTTTCATATCTCACTCATAAGGTTTATAAAATACAGAAGATAACCTTTCTAAACATCTAAACAACACATTTTACAGTTTGTCTCTATAACATTATTACCACATTAGTAACATTTTTTTTTTCTCAGAAGAAACAGCATTGTAAATCACCCCCCTTTTTTTCCCCCTGGTGTCATCTTAAGGCCCTGTGCACAATGATCACTGCAAATGCCATCTACACTTCTGAGCAGAAATGTGAGGCTTGACTTGCGTCATCACTCACATTTAGAGACTCACTTATCAAGTGGGATACCAACTGAGCCCTTGAGACATGAACAAATGTCTATATTTATCACCAACAGCCCTTTTTCCACAAGCTCTTGCCACATGATGTCATAGCACTGGTTGCATCTCTAATGTCTGGTGCACCTATACAGTGAATAAAATTTTAATATATGCAGAAGCTGAACAACAGATTGTGAGGAAAAGCTCTCTGAAACACAACCCTTGTTTTATGCAACATTTTCACACCTCAGTGAAAGTGTGGATACAGTTTCCTCCTTTTTCTGTTAGCAGAGAGGGTTGATGCACTAGGTACTTTAGTCAATACTAACACTTAGGCCATCACAAAGCAGCTGGCATCAGGAGTAGAAAAAAGAGACTGGGAATGGGAAAGAGAAGAATTGGTTCTTTTGGCAGTTCTGTTGCCTTGTGACAGCTTTATAGATTCACTGGCTATACCCTGAGTAAGTTACCTGTAACTGTTAATTTTGTGAAAAGAGTGATATGCTATGATATGATATGGTATATGATTATCTGCAGGCAACAGAGGATGAAATTGAGTCAGTATGTTCCTTGTAGTTGAAGTGTGTATGCATTTCTTCCCTGTATTGGAAGGTCCTTGATGTATTTTTCTATTTTCTAATAGTTTTTCAAATTTTGTCCTTGGTATACCACTTCAGATTATTAGTACAAATTCAACATTTCATCTTCCAGTTACATACAAAAAGTTATTAATTCATTAAATACTTCAGTCAGAAATATCTTCATCTGAAGGGCTGTTATATCAGCACAAACCAAAGCAAAACAGAAAAACAAGCAATGGAAATGCTTACTCAGTGTCATTCAATACATCATTTTAGTGAACGACTTCTCCACTAGCAAATGTTCCTGGTGATGTAATTATTTTTTTTTCTTCTATGTCAATCATGTATCTACTGCATATTAAAGTTAAAAGTAGTTCTACTCTCATGCATTTTGTTTTATGTCAGTGAATACCACTGTTGTTCCACAGCTGTTTTTGTGATTGTGGTTTGCCTTCTGAACAATCTAAACTATTCCTGGAATGTGCAGGGTAACCAGTGATAACAGTAATGTCAAGAGAAACTTTAACCACAGGAGACATTTATGCTTTATTACTGCAGAGCTTGTTTTGAGATCTATTCTGTAAGAGCAAAGGACTGTACATTACTCTGTAATGAGTGAGCCAGAAGCTCAGGAATATTACTCTGTGGAAAACAGTGAAGGGCATATCCATACTGTGTTTTCCTCACTTCCCAAACCCCTCTAGTGCTTGTGAGGCCACAACCTGTAGGCAAAAGTGGACAGAAGTTGGAAATACCAGAGTATTCTTGCAGTAATTGATACATGGGTTGTGTTTTAGCTGGGTCATAATAAAGCAAAATTTAGTTTTCCCTTGGAATTTACAGCAGTTCTGTATGTTGCTTAAAGAAATGTTAAAGACCAATATTCTAGTAGTAAAAGGCAGAATCATGCACCCCTGGCTTTTATAAATACCATTGCATTAAAGGCATTCAAATATTTCTTTGAAATTTCTGTTTCACTAGAATTGTACTCATAGCATTTGATCATTCCAGGTCCTGCATCTGGTGGTGGTGGATGTCCCATCCATGGAAGTGTTCAAGGCCAGGTTGGATGGAGTTTTTGAACAACCAGCAGAAGGTGGGCAGGAGCTAGATGATTTTTAAGATTCCTTCCAATCCAGGCCATTCTATGATTACTCCCTGGTGCAGACCATGGTTTAGGATGTTATTGTTAAAACCTGTCAGATATCTAAGAAAATTACCTTTAGGAAGTGCTGGTTGCTGGTAACTCCTAGTGTGAGAGCTGAAAGGTAACCATGAGGTGCTTGTAGGGCAGAAGCTCAATGTGATTTTTGTCACTGGTCATCCGGAGAGACTGGATTGCCCTCAGGCCAGGTATGTGTAACTGGGCAGCCAGAGTTAGTCACACATACTAACCCTGGCTGCTCAGTTATGAAAAATGTTGGTTGCATTACATTGTCAGTATTTAATAACAACACAGGTAAAACACACCAAGGTGAGCTTCTCTTTCCATTTACTTCACACAGGACATAATAAAGATATCAGACGTAGTATACTATTAACACCAAGACAGTGGTTGCAATGTTTGTTTTGTCTCTCAGTCACCTAGCAACAGATTTTGATTGTATTTTAACCTCATTAGTAAGCTTGTTATGTGCATTTTAACAGAAAACATTATATCTGCTCATAAGCAAAAAGAGAAAAAAAGAACAATCTATCTGCTACCATTACAAAAACCTGCTGGAATATTTAGCATGTATTTCAGGATATTCTGTGGATTTCTGTTCAGATAAACAAGTTTTCTTGTCCAGAATACTCTACATTAGAGCATCAGAATACTAGTGCAAGGGTAATTTGGGCATACAAAAATCTGTTTCTCTCCTCAAATGAAGCACCACAGACTTCAAGTTGTACTTCTTTGTAACTATCAGAATTAAACAGCTGCCCATCCACTAATGTAGCACTGTTCCAAATAACCCGTGGTTTTGGAGAGGGAGGACAGCCATTATCAGGAATTTCTGTACTATCCTAGAAGAATGAAATTTGCAGTACCGAGTATTCAAAACGCAGCACTTGCTCCTGCCAGAAGTGCTCTTATTCTGCTGCATCCATTTACTGTTCTCTAACAGAAAGAGCTGCCTCTCTCCCTCCCCTCTCTCTGTGACCAGACTGTTGAAGACTTTAAACCACCATCCTGCACTCAGCTCTGACATTTACCAGCAGACAGAACACTCACTAAACCAAACTACACATATATTTTCTGACGTAAAAAAAGTAAAAAAAAAAAAGTAGCAGAAGACCTGGTGAGCATTAAGTAAAATATACATCTTTATAAATGACCAAACCCACAATGAAGAGCACATTTTAAACCCACTTGGAAGCGACAATTTCCAGTAGTTTTACATTAAATCTTCTCTCAGTATACATATAAACATATACATGTTAACTTGGAAATAGACATTGTCACGTTTTGACTAAGGAATAAAACTGGACAGGAATCTCTCCTTTGCTCCAAGCCTCCGTTTCAAGGAGGGAATATTTCAATTTACTATTATTTGATCAATATGTATATTCCTCTCAAGTAATGATTAGTCCAGAAATAAAGACTCACTGACTGGGCTCACAAGCTATATTTAAAACAAAGTTCTGAACATTCTGAAATACAAGAGTCACTCTGTAATTTCAGAGCAGTTGTAATATCTTATCCCACTGTAACAGCCTGCCAGAAATGCTCCTGGATAAGGCCCATCACCATTTGTTCTAAAGATATCAACTTTTTGGCTGGCTCTGGCAGGTAAGTGAGGACATTTGGACTTTGATTCATATCTGATATACTTCTTACATTTCAGCTGCGAAGGCAAAAATTTTGGATATGTGTTTAGTCTGTAAATATTTATTAAAAGATTCCCAATAATGCATGCAATAAACTGCTGTGTTTTATCCAGAATAAAAAAGATCTATGTGAAAACTTTTCCCATGAATATCCACATTACTTTGCAATACTTTCAGCATTTTTTCTTCAACATGCAGTGTAGCCAAGTGAGTCATAACATGTTTTCTGTGTAAAGAGAATGAAATTCCATATTTTCTTACTGGTAGCCCTGGAATCAGCTGCAGAGACTGAAGATAGGAAGTATATCCCTAAGCATGGATACAAAATACCAGGAGGGCTCCAAAGAAACAATTATTTTTGACCTTGCAGTACAGTGCAAGTGATCCTGTTATTCTGTCTTTTTAATTAATGTAAGTGGAATGAGGAAAAGAAATGTTTCAGAATATTCAAATAAAGAGTTTTTTGTTTGTTTGTTTGTTTGTTGCCTGTTTGTTTTTAAAGTTCTACAATATGCTTGGATTACTGACACTTTCCTGAAGATATTTGAGGCTGTGGGATGGAATCCAGAATCGTTTTTAATTATCACTTTGAACTTGCATATGTTCAGATGTACCTTTTCCCATTTTGTTAGGAATGACTGTGTTAACATTTGATCATAGTGTAAACTGGTGTTTCTTGGTCAGCTTGCCTGTCAGAATGTCATCAGACACAGTGTGTACGGATCACATCGTTGTCTTTGGTCAAAGGCTTAGGTATGACTCTATTTATACCGAGCTAAGGCTAGAAGACATGGCTTAATTTTAAGGTGCTACAGGCATTAACGAAGCAATTATCAGTGATCTTGCCGAGACCCGTATTTCACACCGCGTGTCTGTTAATACGTGCTGGTTTACATCGCACATCTTTGTATGCACGCACTGCATTTCCCAGAGCGGGACTGCAGGTGGGCAAACACCTTGCGCCTGGGGCCGTGCGGAGCCGGGGGACACTCGACCATCGCCCCTGCCCGTGCCCGACTCCGGAGCCGGGACACCGAGCACACGTAGCAGGAGCGGGCGGCGCCCGTGACGTCCGGGCGGCCCCGCCTCCCTCCCGCGCTCCGCAGCTTCCAGAAGGGCCGGAGCCGCGGGGGGGCCGCGCCGGTGGCGCAGTCGGAATTGCCGCGGCCGCGGGGCCCGGGCGGGGCGGGGCGGGCGGTGATGCCCTTGTTTATTTTTACCCGGGC
>VZRX01002803.1:60223-80062 GCA_013398075.1 Notiomystis cincta | reverse complement strand
GGCCCCGCGCCCGGCGAGGAGGAGGAGGAGGCGGCGGGGCCCGACGTGCGGCGAGGGCCCGGCGGCAGAGCGGAGCGCAGCGAGAAGTTGGCGCTGTACCTGGCCGAGGTGGAGAAGCAGGACAAGTACCTGCGGCAGAAGGGCCGGTTCCGCTTCCACATCATCCCCGACGGGAACTGCCTGTACCGCGCCGTCTGCAAGGCGGTGTACGGGGACCAGCGGCTGCACGGCGAGCTCCGCGAGCAGACCGTGCACTACATCGCCGACCACCTGGACCACTTCAACCCCATCATCGAGGGCGACGTGGGAGAGTTCCTCATCGCCGCCGCCCAGGACGGGGCCTGGGCCGGCTACCCGGAGCTGCTGGCCATGGGGCAGATGCTGAACGTGAACATCCACCTCACCACGGGCGGCCGGCCCGAGAGCCCCACCGTTTCCACCATGGTTCACTACCTGGGGCCCGAGGACCCGACCCGGCCCAGTATCTGGCTGAGCTGGCTTAGCAACGGGCACTACGATGCTGTGCTGGACCGCGTGTGCCCCAACCCAGAGTACGAGGCGTGGTGCAGACAGACTCAGGTACAGCGCCGGCGGGATGAGGAGCTGGCCAAGTCCATGGCAGTCTCCTTGTCCAAGATGTACATTGAGCAGAATGCCTGCTCATGAGACCGCCCGGGCCGCAGGCTGGGAGCTTTGCTGCAGGGACTGACTGCGAGAAGGTGTGCTGGCTGTGATGGTGATGCCTTAATCCTTAATGAAGCAGCAGCACCCCAGACTGAGAAGGACTGTAGACTTGGGGGATAAATACAGACGTGTTTGTAATATTCTGTTGTAAAAACTTAGCCTCGGGTTATTTGCAAGCAGATTTCTCTGTGTATGTTGTGTCTCCCCTCCCCACTGTCTATTTTCTATAAGAATGTATTTTTTGCACACTATTTTTAAACTGTTACCTCCATCTTCTACATCTTACATTAGTATCTGGCTTTCAGCTGTACAGCCAAAAACGTTTGTAAACAGTTTTTGTAAATAAGGCTTATGATGTAACAGCTATTTTTTGCTGTGTTTTTTACCCATAAACCTTATATTTTTACCAAATGAAGTTGATGTCAAACTGATCCCCCTAGTTGATGAAAATATTGTGGGTATTTTCTTGCAAAAGTAAAAGAATGGCTTTTGTAAAAGTGCAGCAAAGTGAGAACAGACTGCTTTTAGGAACAGTTGCTTTCTCTGCCTGGAGCACAGAACAGGTCCTTTGAGCCAGTTGGAATGCAGCTACACGTGAGCAGTGCAGGGAGCAATTGACTCTTCTGTATTTAATTACTGTTTTGCGTAAACTGGCCTCTTGTTGCCTGGTTGGCTCACCCTCTGCTCCATTTATATTATTTATCTGTAATAACAGAACATTAACTTGCAATAGAATGTTGTGACTAGATAATAGTCTCCTGCTTTGGCAGCAATTGCCTTGGCTGCACCTCAGTGTTTGTGTTCTTTTTTCTGGGGTTATGGTGTCTTTCGTATAAGCCCTGCTTCTTTTTTGGCACTGGTGTTTCACCAACAAATCATTATCTGATCACAACATTTTATTCACTTGACTTTATTTTCTAATCAAGAAATCAGGAATGGTATTCTGCGTTATGGTTTAAAAGAAAAAAAATACTTAAATTGAGGTTTGTATGGTTTGCTGGGTCAAACATTTAAATGTTTCCAATCTGAATTCTGTCTCTTCTACTTTCTGATTAACTTGTTAGATATATTTATTAAGTAATGCAGTTTGTACTTTTTTATTTTGTAATATATTGTGATTTTGGAATTTATACTGTATTTGTATAATAGGAATATTCACAGCTAAAATGGAATGAATAAAGAATATAATTTTATTTGTGCTCTTTTTTTCTACCCTGTGCATTTCTGGTGTGGGGAAGAATTGTGGATGGGTTCACAGGACCTTTTATTTAGCTTCTCTGCCTTGGTCTCCCCTATTAAGAGGTGGCATAGTACTTTGCAAATTGATAATTATTGTGTCTGTCAATATGTGAAAGAAAGAAATGCAAGCATTTAAAGAAAATTGAATAGCTGTAATTATTTTCTTACTGCAAGAGATCTTAGTATAACTGTTTGCCAGTGAGAAACAATTTTGTATATTAATATGCCCTGGAAGAGAAGTTCTCAAGCGTAGTTCATGAGCTGGTGACAGCAGGCTTGGTGGTGAGCCAGCTCTCTGCTGGGCTGTGCACCCTTGGTCTTGGGTATTGGTCTCTGGGAACCTCCATTCTGCATTTAGCCCCAAACTTGCTTGAGGTTTGTCCTGTCAGTGGTGATACCTTGGCACCCTCTTGTTACTCCAATGTAATGTTGCAAGGAGAGAGAGCTTTTTACTCACCTCACAAGATGGAAACATGTTAAAACATGTTTACAAATATGCATACGTGTTTACAAATCAGTCCCCGACCTCAGAATAGCAAAAGGCCCCTTAAACCACAGAGGGGTGCTGGGTTAAAGCTAGGATTAAAAAGTAACTAAATAGCTGAAATGCATCAGTCTTAATTGAGCACATGTGATAAAGAGCTGTAGGAGTGATGTTGTATATATTTGATACTGGTTTATGTGGTACAAAGAGTAGATATAAATGGTAAACATAATATTTTTTCCCATTTTCTTAGCACCCAGTTGTGCTTTTTCTTTAAAGTGCAAACAGAACAGCGGTGGAAAAACCCCTGGTCTTTCTAGTCCACTACTGCTTAACCACTGCATCTTTGGAAAGCTGATTTTTGAGGTGAGAGCACAGCAAAGATGCTGTTACAGATCATAAAGAACAGAGGTAGTTTAGGGGGAAAATGGCTACTCACATAACTCAAAGTGAAAATATTAATACAGCATCAGTAAATATCAGTGATGTGTTGACTGGTTAAAAACTTTGTATCCAGGCTGCTTAGGTTTTGGATTGGATGTGATTAATTAATTCTAAGTTGTGACTATCCCAAACTTTAAAAAAAACCCCAAATGTATTTATTTTAGGTCTTCTAAAATTACCATTTTCAGCTGTATCATGAATTGCGATCACAAATTTTGTGTTTTGCAACACAAACCTTAGAAATACTCAGACAGCTAAACAAAAAGGATTGCTACTGCATAGTGTTTGCTCTGTGCAATAAAAATGATATTAAAATATCACAAATAAATAAAGTGGTGTTAGAAATGAACCATGCAGGACCCTGGGGTGGGTTCCCACAGAGTTCCTCAGCAATTTATCTACTGCATGAGTCACAGGGGCATGCAGGTATCTTTAAGGAGGCAGAAAAACTGGGTTACTTGTTGAACTAGTTTCCAGAGGCACTGGGGGTGTATTGCTGAAGCGTGTAACAAGGCACTTGTTTTTGCAGCTTGCATTGCATACCGTGTCTAAAAGGAAATGACAAAAATGGCATTTCAGGTGTTTTGGGCACTGGGAAAGTAATTTTTTTAGTAGGTGTGGTGGTTAAAGTTCAGCTGAGGCACTAGGTTCAGATGCAAGCTGGTGGTGTCTTGCTTGAACAGGAGTAGAGGCAGCTTCATGGACAAATTTTATGGAATCAGTGATCCTAATGTGGACAGAGCTTTACAAAACTCTTTCTAACACTGCTCTTACCCCCAGCAGAAGCAGAGGTAGCTGCAAGTTTTCCCTTACTGTCCTCTGTTCAACAATTCCAGTAACAAGGGAAGGAGAGATACTGTCCTGGATCATAATTTCAGTGCCCAATTATTTTAACCGTGGCTAATCACTTGCATAACCCAGCTAATCCTTAGACCTGTCTGGGGACTTTGGTCAACAGACTTTTTATTATTGACAGTAAGTCAGAAAAAGGGCTTGATCTTCAATACGCCACTTGTGTGGTTCTGTAAGTCAGGTAGAAAATGTTTTAATTCTAAACTGAGCAAATGTGAACTTTAGTCTGCAGGAGCATAAGCTTTGTGATGCCATCTTTGCTTGTATTTTATAACACAAATGTGAATTATTTGACATGTTGGATGCTTCATTTCAGGAGTTCCTGAGGTTGCCAAGATTAGGACATTCTGTCACTAAATGTGCAAGGGATATGTTAAAATCCTCATGTGTGTTGAACAGACTTTGTTACATGAAGCAAGGTTTGCAAGAACTGAATTGGTTTGCAATGAATGAATCCCAAAATAAGGGTGGTGGGCTAGTAGGAAAGGGAAGATTTATGGAGGTGTCATTGTTTTCCATCTCAGTCAAGGGCTTGCTCTTCAGAAAATTCAGTGGATGACACTGTGCTCAGCAACTTTCTTAGGACACACAGAAGTTGTCTAATGCCAACTACTGGGTTTTATCTGTCCTGTTGTATTTGGCTGATACATTATGTGTGTGCAAAATAAATCTGTTATATTAATGCCACTTGTAAATAAAGGTTGTTTCAGTACTTCTGATACATCTACAGAGTCATCTGAGCACAAATATTTCTTCTGACCACTTTTGCTTTTATGATGTCAGAATTCCTTGGTAGGATTTTTGAGGGTAAAATTTCAATTTTGTTTGGTGATTTGTCAGTGTGCTCATGCAGAGCTTCTGAATCCAAGCAGAAAATGATGACAGATATCTCACAACAGAGGCAAGTACCTGTCATTAAGTGTTTTTTGCTTATGATTTGCTTATACTCTTTTATATTTATTCAACAGTTTATTAATATGCAGTGATAAGTGTTCCTAGGATGTTGGTGCAAAATGGTGTGAAATGAAAGAAATTCCTCAGCCTCAGTGTTAAAAAGATTGTCCCATTTCAGAATTGCATGGTTGCATGAAAATATGCAGCACACAGTGAGATAGTGAGAAACCATTTAAAAGGACATCAGCTCTGCCAAATGCAATTGTGTGGTCACCAGAACTTTTTAAAGAAACAGAAAAATTTAAACTTTGAATTTTTACTAGCATACAGGCTGATTTGTAACATGTACATGTGTGCTCCAGTTGAAAAAAAGAGTGGCTTTCATATTTCCTGTTCAGTTTTAATTTATAATCCTTTTTATAGCAAGTTTATGCTGTTAATGGATAAAAAGATACAGCAATGCAGTAATATATTGTACTTCAGCCATTCTTTTCTGGAGTTAGTATTTAAAATCTGTTTATACAAGGAAACCTGTACATGGTATCCAAACTGCAGATCAATGGAAATAAACCACTGTCACATTCCAGGTTTCTGTGGCACGAGTGGTTATTATTCCATCCTCTCACACATTTATTCTAATTACTGAGTAAGATCAGGCTTCTCTGGAGAAAAGGTGAGTGTGCATGATGCTTGTACACATGGATGAACTCATCTTTCTTGTGTGATCTTAAAAAATGGCATTTCCTGCATTTTCAGTGTGTGGTTTCAATCCATTGTGCTTTTAATCCTTATTTTATTTCACAGAGTTTTTACTGGAAGTTGTAGAAAACAAACTATTGAGTTCTTCTTACGAGGCCTGGTTAATGGTGTTTGAACCTTCAGCACTGTAGCACAGAGTGGCATCTGCAGGGGAGAAGACATTGCAGGAGGAAAGTTGGAACTGGGATCTGGCTGTGAAGGGGCCCAGGTCTCCTCCCATCCTTTCATCTCCCTTGTTCACCCCATCCCCAGCAGGGACTCGCTGTGCCTTTGGTCTGGTGACAGCTTCAGGGTCACTGCTGCTGCTCCCTGGGGTCCAGTTATGGAATTCCTGTACTGCCAAGCTCCTGGGGGCTGCAAAGGAGGGAAGAGATGCAACACATTAAAAAATGGGAAGGACTTCCCAGGCAAAGATATGGAGTTTTTCTTGCCTGTGACCTTCTATTACTGAATTTCAAAGACTTTAAGCATGGTTGAACATCAAAATGGTTTGCAAAGATCAATGTAATTTTAAAAATCACATAAAGCATGTTAACAAATTTTTGAGACTCAAATGCTGAAATATGCTGAAATACCTTTCTTTTAATTAATCCATTATTACATTAGCAAAACCATATTACTTTCACAGGCACAAAGATCCAGCATTTTTCTTGCACAAAACTTCTACTTTTGCTCACCATAAGACTTCTATTTTCCAACTGTTTAACTAACCAACATTTCTGGGCAAGAAAATAATGATTTGAGATCTCTGGGTGGGATTTGGAATTTGGTAAACTCTGTCAATTTAACACAATATCACTAAGTGCAATATTTCTTCCCATTGCTGATGCTGTACTCAAGTTTAGATGTCTGCTTTTAGAAATAACATGATCTTTGGAATCCAACTGAGCTTCTGTTGATATTTTTTAGGGAGAGCCTGTGGTCAAAATGTACTCCCTTTGTAAATAAACAAACCAGTATGTTTTATATCTAAATTGCCTGTCACCCATATGGCTTAAAGATTGAGATATGACTAAGCAACTAAGCAGTTAACAAACGTGTTTATATGGTTTGTTTGCTTTCCTGACAAACTTCAGCTCTGCTGGATTTGGTTACTCACAGGGACTTGACCTTGCCTTTGTGATTTAAGGTAGGAGCAATGATAAAATTATTGCCTCAGTAATTACTAACACAATTCCTATTACTTCTGCAAACTCTCTCTGCAATTTTAAAATGTCTTTTAGTGGTTGTTGATTGTCAATCATATGCCTTTTCAGGATTAACCTGAGAAAGTAGTTATGCTGTAAACAAAAACCTAATTAAATAGGACATTTGAGTGAGTTTAGGAGCTGACAGCTGTTTTGCTGTTTATGTATAATTGAGGGAAAGGTGGTGCCCAGAATTAAGTGGTTGTGAAAGGACTTGTTTTGCTCTGAAAGGTGGTTATGTCAGCTTAGAGATCAGCATCGTGACTGCTAATGCAAAAGCTTTAATGCATTGCATTCTGTATTTCTTAACAAAGTAATAATGTTATCTTTTTTGCTAGACTCAGAATGGAGACATGCAACATCTGAAATTGCTAGAAATTACACCAAACAGTAAAAATTCAGTTATTTGCTAGCATTTATGCAATCAGATTCTACTCCTTGTCTAGCTCTGTCCAGAGCCAAACATGTTCCAAAATGATAAATAAGACAACATTGGGCTCTGTTAGGTAAATTAAAGAAGCTTTTGCAGAGAGATAATTACTGTGGAAAGCTTCACCAAATATGTTATTGCAAAGGGGGCTGTTTGGATTCTGTAGTACAAATGCTCTCAAAACACTTTATTGTCACACTGAAATTGTGACAATTCCAAACAAACAAAACCTGAAAAAGAGCCCAAACAAAAACTGGCAAACCAAATCCCCAAAGAATGTAAACCTTTAGAACCAGAACCCCAGAGAAGCTGCTCTGGGCAGGCTGTGTTTGTGAGGAAGCATTGCCACAGAGACAGGTTATATAAGATGAACCTTGGCAGTGGCCTCAGCCCTCACATCTACAGGAAATCACCCTGCCAGCGAGGCTTCTACCCTGGGAGAAGGTAATAGTAGATGCTCCACTTCAGTCAAGGGATTGAGTTAATCTCTGCTAAGACTTTTGGTGCTTCCTCAAGCCTTTGAGCTTTATCTCAGTGCTCTCTGGGTTAAGCTCTTGCCAGCCAGCAGCGGTGTCGTATCGCTTTGGGTCGCTTGATGGGCATGGAGCAGGTAGACAAAAGGCAGGCACTGTCTCTGTGCAAAGAAACCTGGCCTCCAGCATGTCCCAGTGGTTCTTGTATCACCCCTGTCTGGTATGAAGTGTGAGAAAAAAGGAATTGTACACCACTGGAACATGGAATCAGTTCTATCTCTCTGTTCACTCAACGGTTCTCAGAGAAAAAAGTACAAAACTGTGCCAAGTCAGTTATACTTACTTTTTATTTACTTTTTCTATGAACTATAAATATGTCACAAGGAGTTTATAACTACCCACTGAGGCATTTTACAGCTCTAAAAATGCTACAGACATTTGGTCACATGGAAATCTTCAGTGGGATGCCACGGGTTTTCTACTAAATTCAGTTTTGGATTCAGATTCATTTCTGCTTGAATATTTATTTCAGACTGTTTACTATTGCCATTATGTACTTAATCCCCTTGTAAACTTTGAGTGTTTATTCCCATAGCATAGGAAATATTGGGAATTGTTTCCAGTGTTAGTGAATACTAACAAAGCTAGAAAGGAAAGGAGAGTAGCACCTTATGGTAGGAAATATTCCATGACTGCTTAAAACCAAGGAAAAAACACCTGAAATTTGGTCTTGACATGGACATTTTAAATTCTTTTTTTTTTTTTTTAAGGGAAGCTGTGATATAAGTCCAGGTCTTGTGTATAGCTTTTATTTTTTTGTATACAGATATCTGTAGGGATGGTGGATTAAAAAAAAAAAACAAACCATTCAGTGAAATAAGTAGACAAAAATGTTTGTATACACACCAAAAAGCTTAGGAATAGATTTCTAATCTCTCACTACTAAAAGGACTAACACTTGGAAAAAATAGTTTCAGACTGAAAGCCTACTTTAGAGAGTCTTATTCTTGTTAAATACTCCTTGTGTTAAGTATGTCCTAATGCATTTGCTAAACGTGCTGAAGAGGGGGCCCACAAAAATGTGCCAACAAAAGTGGAAGAGATGAGTCTGTCTCTGAAATGAAAGTGCAGCATGTGAGGCAGCTTTGCTTTCTGTTGGCCTGACATGTGAGTTTTGTCTCACTTATAACCTTGCCTTTGTTTCATTGGCATAAAAAATGCTTTTTATATGTTTTGCAAAACATTTCCTTTTCCCACATAGAGATTAGATATGAGCAGAGATCTTGTTTCTTGGGAGTCAAGTCCAAAATATATTTTAGAAATTTTCATTTGATAAAATTTGATTTATGTGTTGTTTTCAATTTCACAATCTTTATGGTGTAATTTGAGCACAGAGCTGTGAAAAGTATGTTTGTAAAGGAGTATTAATTTCACCTTTATAGGCTTTTTAAGTAAGGTTTATAGCTGGGTTAACTTTGATAAATAGTAAGGGAATTCTGAATGGGAAATATGTGAATAGAATGTTATTAAAATATGACATTTCTTGTTCAAGTTCATCCCAGCAAACCCCTGAACTCTGTCACCTTCCTGAAAGATCAGCCCTTGCCTCTAGTTATTGCAGATGAAGAATCAAATGCAGAATCTGTTTACACAGATTCTTGAAAGAAAATCTTTGAAAGGGAGAGTTTAATAGCTACAGCTGTATGGAAGATCAGTCATCACCTGTACAATGTTTGAAATGCCATTTTGGACTTATCTTCCTTTTGTACTGCCCAGAGAGATGAAGAAAGAACATTACTGTGCTGGTCCTTTGGGAGTGTTTGCTCTGCAGAACCCAGTGCTGTGCAGAGGAGCCATCGAGCTCAGCAGGGGCAGCAGCATCACAGGGTGGTGCTTGTTGTGTGGAAGGAAGAAGCAGGAATCTGAAGGAGGTGAGTAGGACCCTGAGTCCCAGGGTTGTTTTGCTCTCTCCCCAGGGTGTGAACAGGGTCCTGGGCACTCTGACTGGGTTCATTGTCAGCACTCGGGAGCATAGGCCAGTTTTTAAGGATTTAACTGCAGATTTGGTTTGAAGCTTTTACTTTGTGCATAGCTGCCATGCAACAGTCTTGCAATACCAAGCTGCAATAATATGTAGCCCTGGGAGAGAGTTAAAGATACTATATTGCATATAAAACTACCATATATAACTAAATTGCTTTTTAATAGGAAGCCACGGTGACTACAAGCAGGAAAATGTTAAAGCACTTGTAAATAACATAAACCACGTCTCAGCAGTTCTGGTGGAGATCAGAGGGAATTACATAACAGCTGCTTTCCAGCCCCAAGCTAGGATGACTTGCCCGCTTTGCCAGCTCTTGGGACTCAAAGATCTGAATCGTCACCTCCCACCTACACTGCAGCTGCAGAGTGCAGAAGGGTGGTTTGAAATAATGGATGTTCCACAGTCATAGTTCTGTGAAACATGAAAACTTGGTTCTGTCTGGGTGTTGGGGTTTTTTTGGGTGTTCTCCCCTTTGCCCCCCTGAAGGTTTAGGAGGAATTTGACTGTTCTCAAAATCATGTGTAAACTCTAAAGGTCAAAATGCAGCCCCAATACACATGGAAAAAAATGGGGGTTTGCTCTGGCTAATTGAAAAATATGTCTTTCACTTGTCATCATCCCAGGCAGGGTTGTCACTGTCCCACCAGTTTGTATTCCCACCCCTCTCTGCTGCATTACCTCTAACTTTGCTCTTACTGTCTGTGCTGCTTTTGGCTGGGATAGTGTTAATTTTCTTCAGAGTGACTCATTTGGGGCTGTGTTTTAGGTTTGTACTGAAAACAGCGTTGATAATGTAGAGATATTTGTTATTGGAGAGCAGTGCTTGCACAGTGTCAAGGCCTTTTGTACTGCTTGTACTGCCATGCTTGGGAGGGGGCTGGGGCTGCTTGGGAAGTGGGGAGGAGATACAGGAGGGACAGGTAACCCCAACTGCCCAAGGGTTATCAAATACTGCAGAACATCTTGCTCAGTATGTAAAGTGGGGGGAAGAAGGATGAAGGACTGGACATTTGGAGTGATGGTGTTTGTCTTCCCAAGGTACCACTACATGTGAAAGCACCCTGCTCTACTGGAGATGGCTGAACACTTGCCTGCCCATGGGAAGCAGGGAATTAATTCTCTGTTTTGCTTTGCTTGCATGTAGGGCTTCTGCTTTTCCTACAAAACTGTCTTTATATCATCCCACGAGTTTTCTCACTTGTGCTCTTCCGATTCTCTCCCACATCCTGCTGGTGGGGGAGTGAGCGAATGGCTGCGTGGTACTTAGTTGGTGCCTGGTGTTAAACCACAACACCCTCTCAGCTCCTTCTCCCTGTCCTTCTGCTACCTGTCATTGTCCTCTGAGCCCAGTGCCTCTTCCCTCTCCCTTGCATCACTCCCAGTGGCAAATACCACTTTTCACAGCCTGTGTCCTGCTAGTGTTGGATCTAAAGCCCCTGAGTCACAGAGTGACAGCTGTTTTTCAAGAGGACATAGCAACACTTCCTATTAACAGCAAGCCTTGTTTTTATTGGTGATATCCTAGTAGGAACCAGATTCCTTATTAGTGATGGGATCTAGCAGTCATTTGGAACAAGGTTGTCTTCTTTGTGTTTTCATGAGCAGGTTAAACAAAATACGAATTTGAACCACAAACCTTCTTAGCTCTACAAATCCCAGTGGTGTTGGCAGAAAGGCTGTAGTGGATAGCAGGGAGTAGGCAGAGCAGAGGAGCTGCTGTGGCAGGGCTGGTTCTGCACAGGCCTGGCAAAGCTCAGCTCTGTCCTGTTCCAGGGCCAAGGAGGCTTAGGCAGCAGCAGAAAGGTCTGATGACTTTTTTATTATTTTAAGACCTGCTTTATCTAAATCTCTACAATTCTAATTACTTCGGTTCATTGCATAGTCACTGGTAACTGCCAAAAGCTGTGACAAAGGTGATTTTAGCATCATGTTCTGCTTTGCTTGCATTGCCAGAGAGATCAGAGCTGTAGACACTGCAGACAAACCAGCCCACCAGATATCCTGATGGTGCAGAGCCTGCAGCTTAATCTGAAAGGAGGTGAGTGAGACACCCGAGCAAACTGAGCAGTGTGTGAGCTTCCTTGTCTTAATTATTGCTCCCTGGACACATGGGCCCTGACAGGCCATGGTGCCTCTCCACCCTTTGGAAATGTGGCATTTTGTGAGGTGTGTGTTATTTTATGGTTTTGAAAAGCTGTGTTACACTGAAAATTCTTCTTCATTTGAATCATTTTGTGCTGTGCACGGCACCCTATACAATTTTCATCCTGACTGGGAACTGTAAATTAAGATACCTGCAGTATCACAGCTTTATCCACAGCTTCATCAGTGGCTCATGGCTGTGACAGGCATGCAACTGCTCTTGCTCAATTAATCCATATTAGAGAAGCAAGGAACAGCTTTCTCACAGAATTAGCTTGGCATCAGGTGAGGACTTCATGAAGTGCAACGAGGCCACATGCAAGCTCCTGGACCTGGGTTGGAGCGATCCTAAACACAAACACAGGTTGGACAAAGCAGGCCTGGGAAGGACTTGGGGGAGCTGGTGGATGAGAGGCTGGACATGAGCCAGCAATGGGCACTCCCAGCCCAGAGAGGCAAACGAGTCCTGGGCTGCATCAGAAGGACTGTGGCCAGCAGGTTGAGGGAGGTGATTCTGCCCCTCTGCTCTGCTCTCGTGAGAGCCCATCTCAGGTACTGCCTCCAGCTCTGGGTCCCCAACATGAGAAGGATGTGAGTCTGCTGGAATGAATCTGGGAGAGGGTGACAAAGGTGATCAGAGGGCTGGAATAGCTCCCATATGAGGGCAGGCTGAGAGAGCTGGGGCTCTTCAGTCTGGAGAAGAGAAGGCTCCTGGGAGATTATATAGCAGCCCTCCAGTACCTAAGGAGGGCCCACAGGAAAGATGAAGAGGAACTTTTTACAAGGGCATGTAGTGACAGGGCAAGGGACAATGGCTTGAAACTGAAAGAGAGTCAGTTTAGATTAAATATTAGGAATAAATTCTTATGAGTGTGGTGAGACACTGGCACAGGTTGCCCAGAAAAATTGTGGATGCTCCATCCCTGGAAGGCCAGGCTGGATGGGTCTTTGAGAAACCTGGTCTACTGGAAGGTGTCCCTGCCCTTGGGGATGGGAGGTTGGGAACTAGATGATCTTTAAGGTTCCTTCCAACCCAAATCATTCTATGAGTCTATGATTCTGTGATTCTGTGAATTACAACTAACAGGCTTTATAAACAGCAGAAAGTACAATAGAGTTGCTATGAGTCATGGTAGATATGATACATGCACTTTATTTTTCTTTATTTTTCTTGTGCTTGTAAATTGCTAACTCATGATAGATGCGAATGAAACATTTGGCATTTCTAGTTTTTCATTCTGTTAGGTTCCTTTTGCTGTTTTCCTTTAGGCTGTAACCCTTTTCTGTCAAACTTGCTTTGCATTTGTTTTCGAGTAGATATTTATGCATTTGTCTATTTATATACTAAAATATAGCATATTTATTTTCAACAATTTAGTAACAGAGTAATCTAGCATTTCCTCGTGGATCTTTGCAGATTAAAGAGAAAACATACAGAATAGATCCAGTTACTAACTGGATGCTGAAAACACTTTATAAAAGCCAAAATAAGTATATTATGTTCAAATATGTAACAAATAAAATGCCTTAATGAACATAATACCATAACAATAGTCTTGCATTTGAACTGAATGGTGTCTTTAACTTCATTTACATTAAAACTAATTAATATAATTACCATTAAACCCACATATGTTTCAATGAAGGTCTCAACTTTCAAAAAGATAGAGACTCACCATCCCTTTCTGGTAGGGCCAGTAATGCTGTTTGTACTTTGGCCAAGGCAGAAAAATGTGCCAGCTCTTTGATTAATAATAATTTGCAAAATGAATTCTCTCCTCTCAGGCTATTTCATATCACTAATTTGTTTTACTTTGCTGTATGAAAGATTTCATCTCCCAAACATTATTAGAGATAGAAACATGTTCACAATTTTTTTTTGTCCCTAAACTTTTGTGTTGTTTATTGTAGCATCTCTTTAATGCCTCTGAAAAACACCAGATTAAATCCCCTCAGTATGTTAGAATCCACTGACACATGAGATTGAGTCTTTTTCATGTCACATTAACTGGGTAAACAATTTTGTAGGAAAACAGCAGTACCATCATATGTTGTTCTCTCAAGCAGTAGGTGCATAATCTTCAACACAAATACCTTTAAAATAGAAAGGGAAAAGTCAGTTGTGCCATGTACCTTTGACTTTTAGCTCTACCAGTAGGGATGAATATCCAAATACTGTGCTGCTGTGGTATTTTGGCCTTGTGGAAAAATTGGTCCCCTGTAAATAAGTATCACGCCTAGGGCTGCATATCATTGTCAGAACAATTCCTGCTTACTTCTCTGATGATCAGAGCTCCTGCTCCTTACAGTGCTGAACCTGTAAATAAATGAATCACACACCTAAGTAATGGGAACGAGGATAATAGTGGTGTTGTTTGTGATGTGTTCCATTACTCTTTGGAGCTCCTCACAGGTTTTTTAGTCAAGCAGAGCTGCAGCTCCATCCTAGCAGCCAGTGTGACCTAAGTGTGCTTTTGGATAAACTCCATTACCCTCCACTTTCGTGGCCTTCTGTTAATGTGCCACACAAGACCACAACCTTGAAAACAGACACCATCTTCATTTGTTACATATGTCACTACAAACAGATGCTTATGATAGAGGAATTCAGTAGCTTCTTAAAGTGATTAAGAGATTACATTACAGTTTGAGGGGAGCATTATTAAAGGATTAGAAACCTCTCCTAACAACTAGAAGCACAAGCAGTCCAAGGTGTTATATTGCTTGATTTGCAAAGATATAGGTATGTGGGTGTGCACTTTCTAACCTTATGAGTAGATGTGGTTTTGGCTGATGTGGAAAAGCATTATTGGTGCCAGAATTCCTAAACACAGCCAGAACATGTATTATAAACACCCTGAGAACACCTACTATTGCTGCTAGAGAGGGGGAGAATCAAAGTTTAGATTTACAACACTCTGAAAAAAACCACTGATATGATGAACAATTTTTAAATACAATGTAAATTTCAACAAAAATTGGAAAACACTGTTAAAATTATTTTCAATTATACATTAATTAAAGAAGGCAATAGACTTTTACTGACCAGTGTGCTTTTACTGCCATGTGTATGATATGATATGGCTCTTAAAGGTCATGGATTTGCTGAAAGCTATAGGAAAATGTGCTTCTTGTAATGTTCGTGTTGTAAAAATGACATTGTAATGTAAAACTTCTAATGGTTTTAAACTTCTCATTCAAATAGTTAAGACCAAGCAACTCCATTCCTCTCATGATGGATAAATGTGTTGTATAATGGCAGTCAGTGTGGCAGTGCCTGCTAAACAGTCCCTGCAGCAGTAATCACTTCAGGGAAACCTGACAGGTTTGCAGCAAGCAGATGAGCCCTTGGACCCAAGTGAGTGCTATCTGAGCTTAACTTTTTCAATATTCAATTCTACAATGTAAAAAAGCTTTTTCCCAGTAACAGCATCCCTTTGAAATGATTGTATTTTCCAGAGCTTTGAATTCAATACCAAACTGTACGCTTAATAATTGTACATTCTTGGTAGCTTGGAAACTGTTCAGAAAGTAATTTAAGTTTTATAAACTATATCAGAAAAAAATCCATTCCAGGATTTTTTCCAGTCCTTCCAAGAATTGCCCTTTCAGCTTCAAACATGCCTGTGTCATTTAACTTGCCATTAGGGAAGAGAGAAATATCTGCAGGGAACGGATCCAGCTGTGCCTCAGCAGCAAAGAGAGTAGCACACAGCTGTGACAGTCAGGATCCTGTGCTCACATTCTGCAGGGGAGCACAGCAGTAGCTCTCCTGACTCAGAGGAGCCAGCAGCACCTGGTCCTCTCTTCCCTGTAGTAACTGGAAGTTAAGTAGACACCTGGATGGAGCACTAAGGACAGGCCAAGCATATGTGATATTTCCCCTAAGATTGTCCCCACACGTGACTGCTCACAGCTAAGGGGATTGTCAGCTGGGTCGGTCCCTTGCAAAGTGTCCCAAGCAATGGGCAGTCTCCCATGATTTCCCTTGCATCTACAGCTTCCTTTGGCTGTGCAGGGCACCCTTCCATGTCTTCCATCTCACCCCACACACCACATCCTCAGGGAAAGTGCATAAATTAAGCAGAATCACTCCTGCACTCTGGCAGGAATTCCTGGCTGCCTGCTAGCAGCATTTCTCACCTTCAGCTACTGCCCTCTCAGACCTCTCAGTCCTGAGCAAAGGAATCTGTTAAAAAGATGAAGCTGAACCTTCAGAAGAACTTCAGATATCAGTGTAAATAGAGAAACAGGCTTTCCATCAGTTCCACAGGCAGGAATGACCTGGAGCTCCTGTTTCCCTGTAGGAGATAAACATCTCACCTTCTGGCCTCATTAGCACTGTCCTGGAGACTCCAGTTACCTTTTCTCTCAGATGATTAGCATACCAGACTAAAATCACAGGGATTTCTTCAACTTGCATTTAGCTTTGAATATCATTGCCCTGCTTGAAGAAAGGATTGTCTGTCTGCAAGCTTTTTTCCCCCTCTGCACCAATTGGTCTATCAAAGATCTTCCTCTTCCCACAAACTCTCCCTTTCTTGTGCCATGGAAAGTTCATGGTGATCACAGTTACTGCTAAGAAAATGGCTACTGAAGGAATGATACTTTTTGAATTACTACTTGCTGTGTTCCATTTTCAGGCTGTATTTAGTGTCAGTAACAAAGGCTTAAGCTTCCCTAGCCCTGAATCTTGAGGATAGCGGAAGTCAGGGCTCTGAGGTTAGGATAACTGGGTAAGTAGGCCAATAAGTAATTATGATAAGAAGGTTAGGATAATTAGTAGCAGCAATAAATGGCCAAAGTTATCCTGCTTGAGTTCTATATTTTGTCGGAGGAGCAGCAATACTTTGTTAAATACTCTTGCAGTCATAGAAGTTAAAATTAAATCTTAGCAATGGGGAGGGATCACTGTTTTTTGGTGTAAAAAGGATGAAGTAACTGGTGTTAGTAAAATGGAATATTATACAGTGAGTGATATTTAATGAGCACTGAAAGCCCCAAACTGAAATTAATCAAATGGAAATAGATGAAAAGCTTAACCAGCAATACATTTAAGGGGAAACATCCTGCAGCTGGCTTGACTAGAAAGGGATTTAAAAGAAAAAGACGTGGTTAGCAGTTTAATGCATAAATAATTTATATTTGCACACAGACTATGCTCAGCACTGGAGAAATTCCAGGTGAAATGTAGTTCTTGGCTTTCTTTTAATGTCTCTTCTTCTGATGCCTTTTAGGATTTATGTCTCTTGTGCTCCATCTCTTCCTAGTGCAGAAGTCTGGGTGACTTTGTGTCTAGGCCAGCCTATGTAGAATAGACTATCTGCTTCCAAGTAAGATGCAAGTCAGGTCATCCATAGGCTGATAATTCTCCTGAATCTTTGCTGTACTTTGTCTCAAAGTGGAAGATGTTCTTCTGACAGTGTCACTTGTTCCTGGTGGAGCATGTAAATGCAAAGAACCAGAGGCACTGGGTTGAAAGTGTACTGACAATCCCAAAAAAGGTGCAGCTTTGCCATGAAGGAAACCTTCAAAGAACACAGCTGTATATCCTGCTTTCTTGCTATTGCTAATATATTCTTTTTCTGGCCACATTATGCTAGAAATTAAAGTCAGAAGTGTCAGTAACAAAGGCTGTGTCCCTGAGATTCTTGCCTGAAGAACTTACAGCTGGAATATTAGTCTCAGGGTTGGCTGGTGTTTGCCAGCTTTTCTGTTCATCCATGTCCATCATGTATCAACTTCTTTTCCTGCTGCCCTAATTGTGAGGGGGTCCTTTGATTTTAAACTATTGAGCTATGGAATGCTGCATGTCTGCATCTGATCTTGTTAACAGACTCTGAAGTTTCCTAGAACCATAAAATGTGCTGGTCTTCAGCCTGAAAACCAAAACTGCATATGCTAGTTTAATTTCATTGGAAAGTTCTTCTTTTTTTTTTCTCCTTTTCATAAATCAGAAACTGTGGGTTCATCCAGTTCTGGAAGGGATAATATTTCCAAGTAAAAAAATATTCAAACTGCTGGTCTTCCTTTTGTTTTGCAAGTGTGTATTTCTCTTTGAGATGATAAATACAAACTCTGCAGGGTTGATCAGGACATACAGGGGTGATGTATGCCTAAACACACCTCAAATAAATTGGTGGTTTACATGCCTATACATACTATGTATAGTGGTAACAAACAGGAGCCCTGACAAAGACTGTTTTAAGCACTCTAGAAACAGATAAACAAATCCATTCTGCCTGTCAGAAAGCTTGCAAAAATGCAAAATAATTTGTTGCAGATGAATAAAGTAAGCTAGATGATTTTTCCATATTCTGAGAAGATCAGAATAATGAAGTGAGTAGTTTAGTCAAAGTACCAGCTTGCTGCTTGGGGGTACACTTCAGAGTTAATGTTGTGGCACCCATCCTTTTGAAAACAAAGCCTTTAAGTAATGCACATGCACACACACACACACATGCACAAACAGTCAGTTTATTTATTATCATAGGTCAAAATACGTTTGTGACAGTAATTACAGGTTGAGAAATAACACTGCATTTCTTTAACTTAGTAGAGCCATGAGCAAAATGAAATATAAGCTTTATATGATATTTCTTTTCAGCAGAGTTGACATTTCTCTAAAATTTCATCTTAAAAATTCTTCATGTCTGCTACTTTGTCATGAATCAAAATGTATCCTGCATGACTAGTAAGGCATGTTTCATCTGGATTTTTCATACCCTATGGAGTATAAAGGATTCAGCAATGAAAAGTATTTTACCCAGATAACCATTGCCTCTGAGGTTATGCAAGAAGCTGGAATGTTTCCAACTAGGCTTGAAAGTTTGCAACATGAACTCCAAATGTGCATCAAATTAGGGTGGGCTTGGGGCTTCCATCACCTTTGTCCTGTCCTTGCTTCAGAAGTTGGGGTTGGAGCCTTTTGCATCTCTGCTGAAAGCTTCTCTTATGCTTCCATTTAGAACTCTTTGAGGTCAATAATGTTTGAAAGGAATTTTTTTCTTCCTTTAAAAGAAAAATGGTAAGGAAATCATAGGTGTTAAATGCTATCGCTCCTCTATGTGAAAAATAAGGAGCATGGTGATCATTTTGGAAAGACTGGATGAGGTTTTCAAGAGGATTTGAGCCAGCTAGGAAGGTAAGGTAATTAAGGAACCTAATTATTAGTGGTGTTGCTTGGACAGACTCTGCTTTTTACTAGGTGGCTCTGCATATCACTGTGGAAATAAAGTGTTATCATGCTGGTCTTGTTTACTCTTTGGATGACTCCTCCAGTGACTTGTAATCCCTGAGCAGTGCAGTGCTTCACTCTAACAGAAGAGAAGCACACGGAGCAAAGCAGTGTGTGATTTTCTTCCATCACACAGTGAGGAAATCCAAACCTCTTTGGATTGTCATACTTTTCTCTTGCAAAATAAATTTTTTAAATCTTCAGCTCTCTGAATGGAGAAATGACACTTACCAGCTCTAATTCTTCCCTAATGTAATTTCAGCTTTATGTTTCCCAAGCAGGGGGCTGCAAACAGTACAAGTGCCTGGAACAGCTGCACAAGTGCAACCAAGTGGCTCTGGGCAGGGCAGTGGGAAAGGGAAATGGATTCTCCAGGTCCAGTGCCCAGTGCAGTCATCCAAATCCTATTGAACACCAACCTGGGTTGTGGGAGACAAGAAAGGCTCTCCAAGTCCTCACTATAAAATGGGGCTCCCCAGCGATTGCAGATGGTAAAGTATCTGGGTGATGGTAAAGTTTATGATGTATTATTGTTTTATTAGAGGTATTATTTTACTGTCTGTAGTAACTGAATTGCATCTTATTAAAAAAAAAAAAAAGTGGTGGGGGGAATATGGCTCCACAAGAACATTTAGATTACACTAAATTTTTGAATGTGGATCATCAGTTTCTATCCCCAGCAGAGCTCTGAAAATTCGCATGTGTGGAACCAAATTCCAGAAGTTTTATGTAAAGATCCACAATAGGGTGTGCAATGGCTGATTTACTCACCTGGGGGAGAAGGTACACCTGTGTTCTACTGCCAACAGGTCCAAAGTAGTTACCTGCTCATCTGGAGAAACATCAGTCTCCTCTGAGGAGACAAGGCCCAGTGAGAGGGACGTTCAGTAAGGTCAGCATTTCCAGCTAATGGGCTCCCTCCTGCCTAAATAGCACAGTCCCTGAGCTCCAGCCATAAGAGCTCTGAACA
>VZRX01002803.1:36666-58844 GCA_013398075.1 Notiomystis cincta | reverse complement strand
TCCACAAGAACATTTAGATTACACTAAATTTTTGAATGTGGATCATCAGTTTCTATCCCCAGCAGAGCTCTGAAAATTCGCATGTGTGGAACCAAATTCCAGAAGTTTTATGTAAAGATCCACAATAGGGTGTGCAATGGCTGATTTACTCACCTGGGGGAGAAGGTACACCTGTGTTCTACTGCCAACAGGTCCAAAGTAGTTACCTGCTCATCTGGAGAAACATCAGTCTCCTCTGAGGAGACAAGGCCCAGTGAGAGGGACGTTCAGTAAGGTCAGCATTTCCAGCTAATGGGCTCCCTCCTGCCTAAATAGCACAGTCCCTGAGCTCCAGCCATAAGAGCTCTGAACAGTATTTCTAAATGCAAAAGAAACAACTCTCTTCCTGGGACACTGGACACCATCTTTTTGTTTTCCTGTGCTGTGGGTCTCTTTGCCAGTGTCACAGTTGTCTTTGGTGTGTTTTTATTGATTAAAAAGAAGGGGGAGATGTGAGTGACAAGAAGTCCTGTTCACTCTTGCCCAACAGAAAGCACTCTGGGGAAGGCTCAGCTAACAGTGAGGTAAAAAGCAGGTCCTGTAGCCAGAGAACAGGTTGTGTGGCTGGTGTGTGCCTGCCTGGTGCATGAGGCAGCCTTTGGCTGAGGAGGTGCGTGGACACCCCCTGATCAGGGAGCTGATTGTGTAAAGGGACACCACAGGGGCAGGCAGTCAATGGGGGCTTGTTTTGGTGAAGTTTAGAACATGAAAGGGTTTGGTTTGTTACAGTAAACAATCTTCAGAGAAAGCGAGGAGATCGGTGGGTCTTTGTTCCCCCTTGCCTCGCTGGGTGACCGTGGGCAGTGTTTGGGAGGAGTGGCTGGCCCACAGTCAGTGCAGGCACTGGGGCTGAGGTGAGGGCAAGGAAAGAAAGAAGAGCAGCAGCAAAGCCAGGAGAAAGTCAGGCCTCTTCTCTCCCTTTGCTGCTCTCTTCTGCCCGTGTGATTGACGCTGCCCCTGGGAAGCCCTGGCCTGACTGAAGCCGTGTGTTGGACTGAGCAGATCAGCCACATCCAGCAGCTGGCCACTGTGCAGCGAGTGTGCAATAGTAGCTGATTTATGGATTAAGCTTGCTTCTCCTCAAGTTTTTTCTTCATGTAGCCAGAAGGCAATGAATCATATTTACCATCCGAAAAGAGTTGGACATAAGATAACCATTAAAAAAATAATAATTTCATTATTTTCTTTATTGAATTTACATATCAAGGGGGGCTAATCCTGATGGGATAAGTGAGTTTGTGGCATGTCTGTTCAATTTAGAGAACTCTGAATTGAAGCCTGCACATATTTGCAGGCTGAACAAGGATGAAATACTAATCTGGTAATAAAGCCTCTTATTCTAATGTGCACACAAGGGTTGTAGTAAAGGTCTGATTACAGGAAGGAACAATACTAAGGTAATGTATGATTTAAAATAAAGAAGCAGCTAGTTGTATTTACTGGATTTAAACAGGAAACATAAAATACACAAAGTATGTTGTATTTGACTTTTAATTTGACAGAGAATGGTTTCAGGTTGTTCTCTTCAATGTGGTCAAGTGTATTTCAACATTTTGGCACCACTAACTACCAAAGTTATGATTTGAAGCTTAAAGTTGATAAGTATATGAGGAAATTGAAAAACTAAATAACAAAATATCATATCCTTGGAAAATATTTGAATAATCAACTACGTTGTGAGTGGAAGTAATATGTATAACAGCTCAATATGATTTTTGGTAACTAAATTACATTTTCAAATTTTGCATAATGCAATGAGAGCTCTGTCATTGGCCTCTGCTCAAAAAGTTGCTTAACTCATTATCATCACCATTTTTTGAGTTATGGCAATAAAACATTTGTCTGCTACATACAAAGTGGTGGTGAAAATTGTTGTTACCAAGTGTATATGGAAATGAGATTAATTTGTTTTTATGTGGTGATGGGTATAAACAAAAATCTCAAACCATAAATGTCAGCATTAACCTTTAGCTTGAAGGTCTCTCTCAGCCTGGAGGCAATGCTGGATAAAACAGAAATAAAATTGAAATAGAATAAACATTCTTTATAGAATGTCATTTTGAATGCAATACTATTATAATTTAAGACACTACCAAAACAACACAAAAAAAATCATATTAACATTAAAGGTCTCTCTAAGTTAGCTGTTTAAACAAAAGGCCACCACAGACACATGGAAGTGCTGCATAATGAATTAGTATTAAGAAAACTAAGGTTGGTCTCAGATTCAGCTACTTGCTTCTCCCTTTAAACAAAAACATGCATCAAGAACAAGAATCAAAATAAATCAGTAAATAGAGAGCTCGAATTGGGGAAGATGTAAGAGGAACCCTTTTTTTCCACAAAGAAACAATTCCATCTGCAAAGAAAGTAAATTGTTACATTTCCACCCTTACCAGCTGTTCATCACTGCATTATCATAATTTTAAAGAATCCTGCTTCTAGAATTATTCAGATACCACAGAAACTTTATTTATGGACTTTTTAAAGCAGAATAAATCATTAAGCATTGTATATAGAATTCACGGGAAAAAAAGGGACTATTTGAGTTAATTTTTTAATGGAACATTCAAGGTCTATTAAAGTTATGAGCTTTTAGAGTAATGTAAAGAAGCTGCTGCACATTGTGACTCCTGCTTTCATCTGTAATACTTAATGGTCTTAGGTCTTGCTACCATTAGGCTAAATTGAACAAATGATTGGAAATGTTGTTAATTGGGAGAAAAGGGGGAAATGTCAATCATGAGTCATTAATCATTTTACTTTTCATATCTGCCTTTACAAAAGCATAGGCAAAGTGTACTGGGCATTAAGTATGCTTTAATTAGAACAGAGAGAGAAAACCACAGCTTCACGTTGAAAGAGAGGTGTTTTATCTGGTCTCTGGTGAACTTAGAGTAACAGGGCACTAAGACAATTTGTTTTAGAAGGACCCTTCTAAAGCTGATATTCTTAAGGCTTCCAGATGATCAGCTGATCAATTCTCCTCCCCACTGAGTGGTTCTTACTTGCCAGCTGGGGTTAAACTTGCACAACATTTAAAGAAAACCTGCTTAAAGCAAAGAAGTTAACATTAAAAGCAAGAATACTACAAGGTTTAAAAAAGTAAACCACTTATGCTCCTTACAAAAGGAAAAAAAGACAGCAGCTGCTGCAGTGTTTTTCCTCAACTGCTGAAGTACCTGAGGCTTCCCAAGGTAAAGCAGCGGCCTCAGCTCATTGCAGATGGAGGAAAATGTGAAGGTTTTAACACAGATTCAGGACTGTGAGGTTTTGTAACACAATCCCTGATACTTCAAGGGCTGCTGTGTGTAGCATGGTATGCACACCAAAGTGTTATCAGGATGTGATTACAGGGATAAAATCCCATCCCCAGTGCTGTCTTTTCATGCCTGCCTGTTAATGTCTCTCCCAGCAGTGGAGCTGTGCTTTGCCAATTTATGTGCAGAGAATGACTGCTGTAGAAATCAAGAGCAAAGTTTTCAGTAGGAAATGAATGATGAGAAATAAATCTCTTCTTGTTCTTAATGATTATTTGCTCATTAGAGTGCCTTGATTTGGCAGCCTGCCTACTCATTGGTATTCCCCAAGAATGCAGTGGGCTCTACACGGTGGGATGGTGTAGAGTGAGTTGGGATGGAGTGGGATGGGATATCATGGGGTGAGTGGACTTTCTCATCCAGGAGTCCTGGATGCTCTTTACCCTGCTCTTCTGATGGCTGTTGCTTTCTGCTGCCTGGCAGTGTGAGGGGGCAGCTTGTGATGTCCAGTGGTATTCTGCCATATTACTTCTTAGAGCAGTCATTTGTTTTGCCTTGTTTCATTTTTCAGTAATGAGTCAATACTAGAAAACTTGTGCAATAATCTCTGCCTGAGTATTTAGGCAGTGGTTTGAATACCAGTCCACCCTGGGAGATGGATCCGCAAATGACAAATGTTAAAATACATGTTTTTATTTGAAGCCACTTCCCTGAGAAACGTGCAGTTTGCATTTCTTTCTCAAGGAGTACTGAGCCTGAGAAATCAGTTTAATGTTGTTTTTAATAGAAAGGTCAGTGATGGCTGGCTGTATTTCAGAAATTCCTATGAGAAAGGACTCAGCTTGTCTCTTGACAGAGCTGCAGATGAGCAATGATCCCAGCACAAGAGAGGTCAGTCCAGCTGCCCAGGGGATCAAGATGGCTCTGACTGTAACAGGGATTTCTGAAAACTGAGCTGTGGCTTTCTACAAACCAGTCAGCCAGGCCTGCTCTCTGTGGAGAAAGGAAAAAGCTTTATTCAGGGTCTGAGATTCAGGCCAGGGTTTTTTCTAATGGTCATTATTCTTCAGCTACTCCTGAGCACCAGTCTCTGCAGTGGCCCTTCATCCCCACCTCTGTCTCTGCAAACCCTGCTTCAGTCCAGGTCTGCTTCACCCCTTGGCCACCAGCAACCTGAGTGGAGAGCTGGTTACAATTCACTCTGAGTTTGCTCTGATGCTGCTAATAAATTTTCTCTTCCAAACAAACACCCTCATCTCAATCCATATTTGCAGGGACTTTGTGTCACTGGAATATGGAAATCTCTATGCAGTGATCTTTGGTACTGAAAGTCATGGTGCCAGCCATAAAGTCTGCTGCAGCCATCCTTGCTGACACTGACCTTTTTTCACCAGCTGAAATCAGACTCTCACTTGGGAGATGTCTCCTTTTGAGGAGTATTTTTATTCCACTTTTTGATTGCCTCCACTTAATAGTGCCTCCACTCATCATTTCCTAGTTTTTCATTTGGGGCACAGGCATCATATTGCCTCACCCCAGTAAGGCAGGTAACAGATAGGTGAGAATCTCCTCCTGGGAGAAAGGCTTTGATTTACTGTGTTCAAATTAATCCTTCCATCCTCCTACCCTCCCTGCTGCTGCAATATCCTGTTTTGGATTCTAGGCAATAAAGGAACAGCATTAGTTTCAAATGTTTTATTCCCAGAAAGGTTTAGATGAACACTAGGGCATGCAAGGTGATGACCTTTCATGTGGTCCTGACAGAAACTGCTAGTTAAAGATGCCAAACTTCTGTGAGGGGAGCAGAAACCCAGTGGGTGTTTAGAGAAAAATCTTTCCAGGGGAAAATTGGTTCTTGGTGGGTAAGCAAGTGTTAATAAACCCATCTTTTTTGTCGATTACTTTCTTTCCTCCCTTCTCATTTCCCCACCTCTAAAGAGATTTTCCTTCTCTGATTCAGTGGTCATGGAATGCTGTAGGGCAATGGAAGATAAATATATTGTGCATTGAAAAGTAGCTAATATTGTATGCCAGCCAAGGAGATGTTCTATGGCATCAGTTTGTCCTATTTGATTTGACCCAGGGACACTTCAGTCAATCAAGCAGTGCATTATCATTTCAAGCTTGAGGAGAGATGCACTATTAATCTAAGTGAGCTGCAGTCAGACTTGACAGGCAGGGGACAAATCCCTAATCAATCTTTTAATCACCCACCTGGGGTGATTTGAATGAAGTCAATTAAGGGATCTTTCATCAGCAGAAAAGTCTGTACTCAGCTCGTTGAAGAAACATAAGTAAGATCTCCTTTGTGAAGATATCTTTAGGATAAAACTTGTGTGTATCTTTCTCTTCCCTCATTCATTTAGTAGGGAGTAAGCTGGATGAGAAAGGAAATATATATGTAGGAAAACTATATATAATTTCAATATAATAGGATCACAGACACGTATTTGGAATAAATGTCCTTATTCTCCAGAAGTGCTGCAAATATTCCAGAAAATGCCAAACTGGAATGAAACATAAATACTGAGTAATTATTTTCATAAACCAGCTCTATAAATCATCATGGTCAAATAATTGGATGAGGTGTTAAAGGCCTGCTTTTTCTATTGTAAATAGTGAAGAAACATATTGTAGAGACATTTATAAATTCCTTTTCTTCTGTTGGCATTTCTGATACAATTTGTCACTAATATTTTGTATTTAAAACTCCTGCCAGACCTACTGAAGCACAGGATGGCCAGAGAAAGCAAAACTTGTTTGTAATTTCTGAGCAGAGATATTTTATTTTAACTCATTGGAGTATGCCTGTAAGTTTTGAGCACAGAATGGTTCTTTTCCACTCAAACTCGAATTGTGTGATTTGCTTACTGAGACTTAATATTTGCAGATCTTTGGACATATAACCTGTTGTGCAATTGTATTTTGTTCTGGAAAAAGTAGAGCTAAAGTGTTGCAGCTTGTAGCATTTGTCATTCCTGTAAATCACATATTCAAAATCACATATTTGGTATTCAAAAGCAGCTTAATCTTAAAACCACCTGACAATCTACCTGCAGCATGATCATGAAAATGTGGCTAAAAACTAAAAGTGCTTTCTCAGGGCATCTCTAATGGAGCTTCTATTAGTGGAGGAAAAAATTACTGAAGGAATTTTCAAGATAAACATTAAGTAATCTCTTGTGATTGTTAGAGTTTTTACTCAGCCTTGTTTTAAGAGCTTTATTGGGCTATTTGTATTTTTTTGTCCTTGTTTGAAATGCATCCAGGTTTAAACTTCTGTTGTACATACATTGGGAGAGATCAAACCTTCAAGTCTGTGATAATTGTTTTTCCTTCCCTAATGGAGTCATTTTAGTGCTGTATTAGGGACTTAAGCACTGAAGATTGAGTTGACAAATAAATTTTATTTTCCTCTGTGCTTAGATCTTAAACTGAACAAAATCACCAGTTCCTGGTAATGCTGTCTCCCATTCTTGTCTCTGTAGAAGGCTGAGATAAATTTAAAAGAAGCAAACAAAGTTTACTTGAGAGGGACTTGAGGAATGTACAGGATTGCAGTGACATTTTCTGTAATCCTCTTTGGCACACTTTTGGTACTGCCTTGTGTGAGCAGCTGAAACCACTTCCCTTTTGAATAACAGGTGTCATTGCAAGTTCAAGCCCAGATTGGTGGGGACTCTTGGGAACCTGACCTGACCCATACACCTGACAATTTACTGTGTCACTGTTGATGGGAGTCACACACCTGGTTGTCATGAGCCACCTTCACAGATCTGTGAGAAAAGAAGCAAACCTCTCCTATGCAGCTGGACCTACATGCCTGCTCTTGAGGTGGCTCTACTGGTTTCAGAGTTAATTGTGAAACAGTTGAAGTTTGCTCGTTGCTGCACACGGGCACTGGAACACTGGCTGCTATTTCAGATTTCATTTTCCAAAAAAATGCAGGAACCAGCATTGAGGATTTGACTCTGCTTCTGTTGAAACAATAGGAGAAGACAGAGACCACCATGAAGGACAGCTCACAGAAAAACAACAACCAATAACAGATGACAAAGCCCATGGGGGCCATTATCTGCCTGGAGGAAAGGTCAATTGGGCCTTACAAAGGAAAAGTGAGTTTTCAGTTCTTCTGGCTTGTGTGTTTTGCCTTTCACTGATTTCAGACAAATCACTTCATAGTTACACCAGTGTGGTAAGGAAATCAGGAGAGTGGGTCATGCAAGAAGGATTTATTGACCTGGAGGAGCCACAGAACCAGTGCTTCTTTCAACACAAGCTCCTTGAGCTGCTGGGGTGACTCTGCCCTCCCTGCAGGGACAGGTACCTCATGCCTGGGGGCAGGATGGTGGATGAGGCTCGGGCTCCTTTTCCTGTGTGCTGGCTGGGTGATGTTCCAGGTGTGATGTGAAGCAGAGCAGCCCAAAACTATCTGCAATCCTGTGTTCAGGGTGGGTCACAGGCACAGTGTCTGAGAGTGTCTTGCAGAATCTGGGACGACCCATATGCCCTGGAGTGTCCCAACATTCCCTTGAATAGAGGTCCAAGTGTGCACTGTCCCTGTGCAGGGTCTGGATTTCAGCAGGAAGGTGATTGGAGCCCGTGGGCCAAAGGAGACCTGAGCTACAGCTCCTCCTCTTCCCACAGGAGTCACCTGGGACACGAGGAGTTCAGATACAGCCTTTAGCTCCCTCAGGAGATAAAAATGGCCTCTTATCTTTCATAGGCATGGTTCCTAAAGTCAGAACCCCAAGAGGCAAAAGTGAACCCCTCAACAGTTCCCATTCTGCCGTAGGGTGTTTCTACCCTGTATTTGTACAACACCATGCATATTAGGAAGTGAGTCATGGGAGTAAAAGGCAGGCCTCATTAAACCTTTTTTTTTCTCTTCCAGTCCACAGCAAGCTTTTGTATCCTGAGGAGATGACAATTAATGAGCTCTTTAAATAGTTATATGAGAGAATCAATTAAGGTTGTGTGTAAAAGACACAACTTTCAGTAGTGTATGGAAAACAGATTTACTCTTTAGAAAGAGATTAAATTTCATTCTTAGTTGTGTGTCTTTCTTTTATATAACAATTTAAAAATTACAAATCCTTAAGAATAAATGTTACATAAGTTTGAACAAAAAGGATGTGCCAAATTTATGCCATTTAAATTTAAATGATCATTGTGGTGTGCAAATATCCAAAGTCAAGTGGGAGGTAGGCAGACAATGAAGGCACGAAAGGCAACATGAAAAGAGTTTCAATTTTTTAGGGAGAAAGTGTGCAACATTCTGCTCCTCAAAGCCCTATCTCATGCTAATCCATTGACTTCACTAGGATCCTCTGGCCAGAGCCCATGTTGCTGGGGTCATTCCCATAAGAAGACAGTGTTTCAAATAGTGTAGCTTTTCTGTTCTTGAGCAACAAAAATCTGAGATGATATGTGCAGCTGATTTAGGATTTTTGGATAGTAGGATGATAATAAATCAGGAAGACAGTACTTAGGAAACCATGAGGTTAAATAAACCAGATGAAGTGTGGAGACTGCTCCAGAACACCATTTTAGAAGCATGGAGTGAATGTGTACCATCTACCATAGAAGAGTTTTTTAAGGACTGAAAGGAAACCAAAATGTTCTCATGATCAAACATCAAGGCTTTGGGAACTGCTAAATTAAATCAAAGGCATTTTTAAAAGGTGGAAGTCTTATCCAAACAAGGAAAATGGAAATGATGATAAACTGCAGCAAGCTGAGTGTCCCACTGCAGTACAGTAGGCCAGAGAGGGTTTAGAGGGGGAGCTAGTATAAAGGTGTGGACACTGCTGTAAAATCTGCTTCAAGAACATCAAAGGAGAAAATTGACCAGAAAGTAACTGGACCAATACATGATAAAGGTGTAGAAAAGGCACCCTATGAAGACAGGACCTTGCAGCAAAGCTAAATGTTGTGTTTCTATTAGTGCTGGTCACAGCAGAGGTCAGCAAGGCTCCCACTGGAGTCATTCTCTGCAGGAGATGAGTATGAGAAACTGATTGGAATAAACTAGCAAACTGAATCTAACCTCTTCCCAGGACCAGAAAAAAATCATGCAGGAGCTTTAGGTAACTGCAATTGTCCTGTTTGAGGTACAGCTTAAAGACAAAACAGTGGAAGGCTGCAAATGGGACACCAGTCTTCAAAAGAGGGGTTGAGGAATAATCTGAAAGACTGTGGATTAAGAAGTCTGACATCCATACCAGGAAAGTTGGTAGAACTGAAAAGACAGTGGGAGAGGGAAGGAGCAACTTTCTCATTCATAAGAAGGCTCTTTCCATGGATCCTTGTCTTCATCAATGGCACAAGACAAAAAAAAACCCCAAGAACTTGATCCCTAAGGACAGAGACATAGGGACAGTCAGAGTGAAGTGCTCCTCTCTCCTTCAAAGATGTTGTGCTGCTGTCCTGGGCCAGCTTTGCCTCTCTCACCTCCTGCTGCTGGCTGGACATGGGTTTAATTTTAATGTTAATGTTCATTTTAATTTTAGTGTTGATGAGGGCTCTGGGCCTTGGCTCACCCTGCTCTGTCCCCCTGGTTTGCACCCCATGGCATCAGGAGCAAAGAGGGTCTCAGCCTGTGGGAGGGCACATTGCAGAGGGCAGGGACACTGCACAGTGGGGAGGAGAGTGTAGGGCATAGGCTTGTGGAGGAGGACTCTGACTGAGCCTTCTTCATGTTCAGGTGTTCCGTGGCTGTATGTTGGATAAAATAGGTTATTGGTGGGTTATCAGCTGATTTGGGCTTATGACTATGCCATTTAAGACATAAAGGATATGCTAACAAGATTTGAAAAATTAAATGAGTGGCAGCAATGCAGATGTTAAATATTTTCTCAGAGTAGTCTAACCTGAAGGTATCTGAGCAGATCTGCAGAGATGACTGATTAATGAAATAGCACATGAAATTCAATGTCAATAATTATGAGGTAGTGCATACAAGGAAAAAATCCATCCCTCTAAGTATAAACATAGTCAGTAAGGGATTAATCCTCAGTACCACTCAGAAAGGAGGCATAAGAGTTAATGTGGATAGTTTTCTAAAGGCATCAGTTGTTCAGAGTCAAAGGCAGATTGAATCAGACAAGCTTTTAGGAAAGGAACTCAAACCATCAGACAAGCTTTTAGGAAAGGAACTCAAACCAAACCAGAGCATATGATTATGCTCCAGTGCAAAACTGCCATGAATTGGCACTGGAGTGCTGTGGATGAGGCTCCAGGACTGACAGCCCTGCTCTGCCAAACCTGTCTGAGACTAAAGCCTAACCAGGAGAAAGGTGCCTGGCTGCCTGTAGGGAGCAACTTGCAGGTTTGGTTTTAAAATTATGCCTTTGGTCTCTTGTATCAAATCCTGCACATGTGGCTGATTTCTGAAATGGTTAGAATTTGTGGAGTGGATATGTCTGAGGCTCTGTCTTAGGAGAAATGCTGTATGCAAAGTCCTGTGACCAGTTTAGCCATAGGTGCTGTACAGGAAGGATTACAGAGGCAGTCCCACTCCTGAGTGGGCAGCTCAGTTACACACTCAAACTACAGCCAAGCCTCTCACATGCAATTGCTGCTGAGACCAAAGACAGTGGCTTTTGGGTGAAACTTTCCTCAGTTTGTGGTCTTCTGGTCTCATGAGAGGATGAAACTTTTTTTTGATGTTTCTCTTGCCTTGGGAAGGGAAAGAAGGACAAAGCAATCTGTCCAATGTATACACACTTCCTCCTCCCATCAGGGTCACAGTCCTGGCTGTTTGACCTGTGTCAAGAGGGATGAGCTGGGCTTCCAGATCCAAGTTAGCAATGACATTCAAGCACTTCTCTCACAGACTTCCTGCAGCAAAATAGTTCAATTGATTCTGTTGCCCAGTGCATATATCTTTATATATTTGTCTTTATGTAACAGGCTTTGAAGGGAAGGTTTCTTTGGTTGCTATTGCACAAAAGATAGAAAAATTACAGTCTGTACTGTATACCCAATAGAACATCAAAGGTTTTTTAAATATAGAGTTTATTTTATTTTATTATTTTATATTATGATAATATTAGATTATTTTCCTTTATCTAGAGGGCTGTGAGTGTGCTTAATTTTGGCATTAGAATCAGGGGTAACCTCTTGGAAAAGCATGATGAATCAAGAAATACTAGATTGCTAATAGCCCAAGTGGAATAACTGTGTGTGTAATATAAAGTTCCTACATTAAAGTAAATCTGCATAGTATTTGATAATGTGCTATTTTACCATTAGTGCTCTGTTGTCTGGTACTGTGATTGGTAAAGAAATAAAATACTAAGTTACATTCTACTAGACAAACATGTGCTTTGAAAAAATGAAAAGCAAAATCTCTGTTGCAAGTAAAGATATGGCCTGGTTTTTTAGTTTCATTGGTTAGTTTGTCCTTTATCAGTGCTTTAAAATGGTTGCTCATATTATGTTGCAACAAGTTCCAATTTTGCAAGCAAGGGAGTTTTGTTGAGCCTTCACCTTCAAAAAGTGCCCTTGAGCTGAGCATTCAGCTAATCTCTCTTGAAACTCAGCTTTGATTACATTTTGAGAGACTAGGAGGTGTTTGTGGTGTCTTTGGGAATGACACCACCAGGCTGTAGCAGGGGGGTCAGTGTGCTTTTTGTGAATGTGCTGCTGTGTCTCCTTGCTGAGGTAGATGGGTCTTCTGAGATTTGAATGTATATAAAAGAGAAGGGGCTGCAGACCTTTGCTATCTCACCAAAGTGAGCAGATCTGCTTGCAGGACTAAGGTCTGCACAGCCTGTTTTGCACAAACAAGGTTCAGTGATGAGACACTTCCATCCACTAGACCTTTATCAATATCACCTTGCTGCTAAGTTATAAGCAAGAATGCATTTATTCCTCATAAAAATGTTAATAAATTCCTCTTGCATTCATTAAAGCACCAGCCAAGTAGTTTTATGTTCTACAGTGACACTTAACATACCAAGGTAATCGTTTTACTGCAGTGTTTCTACACTCTGAGCAATCGGGTTTGCTTCTTACTTGCTCAGCATTTTGCTGCACTGAATGAACAGGGTGTCACTGAAAAACTTGGGAACCTCTAGAGTGTTTTAAAAGACTTTAGATGGAGGAGCTTAATCTCACCTTTGTATCCTTTGGTGTATGCTTGTTCTCATTTTTTGCCTTGAAGCACCAACATTCATACTTTATTTGCAGATCTCAACAGGCTTTGCCTTGTCAAATATTTTGAATTCCATAATGAGGTGTGTAATGTCTCTTATATAAGCTCTCATTTGTGCTCTCCTGGGATGCCTTGTTTTTGTGCTTAAATGGATGTGCCTGTGTTTACTCTACTCATTCTACTTTTTATTGAGAAATTAAGGAAATAACTTCTGGCTTCTTTTCTCCCACCTTGTCGTTATTCCCCTCCTTGAAAAAATAAACCAAAATCAAATGAAACTCAAACAATCACCCTGCTTCAGATCATCAGTTTGGTTTAGAACTAATGTCAGTTCCAAGAAGCAAGTGGGCTGAGTTGAAGGTGGATGAATGTCTCCAGCAGGAAGTGGGTGCGCTCATTTTTCCTGGATGAGAACTTCATTAATACTGTGATGGACTGGATAGACAATCTGAGCTACTTCTATTTATGGGCTGGCTCTCCAATTCATGTTTTATGAGTTTCCTCCCAGGCAAAGCTGCTCTGTTTGGTTCATTAGAGTTCTGTCAGGAGAACAATCAAGAGGATATTACTCTGAAGCTCAAATACAACGTCCATTAACAGGCAGGGGTTTTGCACTGTGGAGTTCAGAATGTACTTGGCAGAATAAATGCAAATAAACCTTTTATCAATGAGAGAGCCTTAAAGCAGTAGATAGAGACATTTCAGTCCCTTTTCTAAATGTGGTCTTAAAATAGTTTATACCAGATGCCATCTATGAATGACACTTTGTTATTCTCATGTTTTAGATAAAAATATTAGAACAGAACTTCATTTTCATAGCAAATATGTGGATATTTTGATGACATATTTTGGAGGCAGAAACAAACAATAATCTGTTCTACATTTTTTTATGGTACAGAGAAGGAAACAAAGGGAAAGGTCTCTCCTCCAGAAGCTGATCATAGATGCACTTTTTAGGAGCCTCATCATGAGTGTGTAACATTGGTAGTAATATACTGTGGGAAAGTGCTTTTTTATTGACAGGCAAAAAATCTTAGCTTTTTCATGTGATCATTGGCAGAATCCATGTGAAGTCATTTCCTGACAACACAATGGGATAAGCTATAAAATTGTGCTTGGGGAGCTGTGATGGGGACTGAAATCCAGGGACTGTGGACACACATTTGGGGCATGTCCCCTGGTGCATTGAGTCTCGCTGCTGGGAGGAAACAACTGAGCCTTGGAAGCTCTTCTGGCAATATGTGCTGCATTTGGGTGAAGTGCTTCTGTTTCTAGGTTCATTCTCTAAATTATTTAAATTAAAATAAGTATTTCAGTGTTTCAGTCCATTAGAAGAAGTCAGCTTTGATGCAGTTACATTAAGGTCTGAACTAACAGTGCCAGAAATAATTTCCAACCGCTTATGCTGGGTAGTGTGGGCATGAAATGCTAGTAAATAGAAATCACAGTGTGTCACATTCATTTCACATGAACACAGCTATGTTAGCTTCAAGGCAGGAGACAAGTAAGGCACGAATTTATTAGCTAGAGCAAACCTGCATGCATGAGGTTTGAAGTCTCAGTGTCACTGGCCATGTGTGTACTGCTTTATCAAATTGCTCCAGGGGACAGACCCAGGAAGGCATCCCAAGCTGGAGTCCACATCTGCATTTTGGGTCTTTACCACACTTCCCACATGCCCCAGATGTGTCCACACAAAGCAGCACTGAGTGTCCTTGGGATCTCCTATCCTACAGTGCTGCAGGCACTGCCAGCAAGAGAGGTGCTATCTATGTGACCCACCTCTGCCTAACTGGCCCCTCTTGTCTCTGTTCAGGATTGCCAGCAAAAAAAAGACAGGTAAAGAGCCTTTTTTAATTTGCCTGGATGGATTCCCAGCTGGTCCCATTGCTTCCCCAGAGCTTGCCTAGAGGTAGAAGCAAGCAAAGCCCTGCTGGCTGAGCCTCCAGGGGTTCCCTGAAGCAGGACAGGCAGCAGCCCGTGCCTTCCCTCTCGCTCTGCTCATCTCAGGCTCACTCTCTCCCTGGACCTTAGCTGCAGCAGTGGTGCCCAGCACCCACACTTGGCAGCACAGATCCCTTGGGAGATGGGGAAGGTGAGACCCTTCCCCTGTGCATGCTGCAACTGGATTTTTACAGCTTCCTCATGGAACTGAGTCATGAGCTAGAATGTGCGTTGCCAAGTGACAAACGCTTTGGGCAGGACTCAGCCTGGGACACTAAAATTAGTCATCTGAGGTATTTGTAGATGAGATTTCTAAGCTCCCACTACTGATGGTGAAGACCCAGTCTGCAAATCTCAGGAGAGGGATATTCAGCAGAGATAGTGGGGTCTGGAGGCTGAGTCTGCCCACAGTGATGTAGACACTGAGAAGTTCCATTCAGTTGCCTCCTCACTAAGAGTAGTAAGTGGCAACTGAGAGGCCTGAGGCTCTACTTCAGGCATAAAGATGGGGCTTGCAGATGTGACATGACCTAGAGGAGACATTAAGTCCTCTGGAGCAGCAGCTGGAGGCCAGCCAAAAAACTCCAAGGCATCTTAATATCATCAGACACCAATGCTTTGCAGCTGAATCAAGGCTGATCTCTACTGACTGCAATAGGAACTGAGATACCCAGCTCACAAATAAAGGTTTGCAATTAGGTGCTTAAATTTAGATACCTCAATCTCTGACTGAATCCCACCTTTGTTTCTGGCAAGAACCAGGAGCCATTTTTGCACTCTGAATAAATGTACATCCATAATACACACACACACACACACACACACACACACACATATGTACACACACACATATGTGCACACATATGTACAAACACAACATAAACCAAAGACAGTTCTCGCAGCCAGCTACCAAACCAGCATCCCCTTGACTTCTCTCTTCTCTGTCCTTAGGAATGCTCAAGGCATAGGACTGCAGCCCTTTCCCTTTCCAGCTTCCTTGGAAAGCTCCTGCCACCTTCTTTCTTCACAGGTGAGTGAACAGCAGCTCCTTTCCACCTTTACCCTTGGTGCTTGGCAGGGGGAGTCTGACAGCCCTGGCCTCAGCCCCCCATGCCAGCACAGGACTATGAGAGAACATTTGTGCTGCCTCTGAGAGCCCAGGGTGTTGAAGGGGTGGCTCCTTTCATCACATCAGGGAAGACAGAGGCTCTGACAATTGCCAGCACCGGGCACAAAACCTTCCCTTGAGGCTCTGCCATGAAGTGGGAACGTCTGCCCTCCTCATGTTGTGGCCTCTTGAAGGCCACATGGTCACTGTCAGCCTTTGATGCAGACTGTGGACATGCAACATCACCTTCAGTGCCTGGGGACAAGAGCCTGTGAGCACAGCACAAGTGCTGACATGAACATTCCTGCTTACTGAACTTCCAACAGTTCTGTTTTCTGAGAAGATAACCACAGATCTCTGTCTGTATGTGGTGTGGAGAAGAGCTTTATATCCTGGAAACATTAACACAGTACTTCTTTGACTTAAGTATAGATATTGACTAGATATCCCCATATAAAAATGAGCTCCAAATACAAAAATTATTAAAAATGTATTTCCCATTTCTTGTAGATTCTATTTGTGCATTTGTTAACAGAACAGTTGCTATAGTTGCACTGAATGGTCTGGGTATAAAATGTATTAATTCTGAGGATAAGTGTGTTCAGCAAAATGTGAAGTTGCACATGACCTTGCTAGTGCATGTTTGCCATAATTTTTTGTACCATTGTTTGATCCTCTGACAGAAGCACCTGTATTTATTATTGCTGGTGTTAACTGCAGCACCATATCTTATATACATATATACAGCATACACTGAATCTTCCACATTTTTGGGGTAAACCCCCACCTTCTTAGCAATACACTGGCTCCATGTGCCTCCTCCCGCCCACTCCTACTTACCCATTACCTTCTCAGCAAACAACTGATTGCTTTGTCAGTCCAGAAAGTGTTAGAATGCAAGAGACTCACTTACCCCTGTTCAGAAATGTTCAGATATTACCTCCTGGATCTGAAGAATGTTATGTTTTAGCAACATGAGCTACTGTCAAAGAGAAATGCACAGAAATGCTTTCATTTGAGACTTTACTAACAGAAATAATAGCACTTCAAGAAATTAAGGTCTAGGTAACATTAAGACTATAAGCAAAAGAGGACTGAAGGTGGCACTGTAGGAACAGACATTCCCCTTTTTAGAAAAGAAAGATGGTAAATGCTGGCTTACTCTTTCTCTTTGAAACAAGGAAAAATGAAAAAGAGAAAGGAAAATAAAAAAGTAAGAGGGGGAAAAATACAATTGTAAGCCATGAACCTTATTTCCCCATATATTTTCTCTCATTTTGCTATTCATCCTCCTTCCTCAGAATGGGAAGAGTTTGAAGAGAGCACCAGGGCATTCCTTGTCCTTTCCAGCAGAGCAGCCACACATGTGCCCACAGTGGGCAGTGTCCACACCACGGGCAGGGCAGTCAGCTGGACGTGGGAAAGTCCAGCCAGTTTGGCTCCAGGCTGAGGAGTCAGGAACTGCATCGCTTTTCTTTCCTGGATGGGTCTGGCCTGTGACAGGATATTTACTTTCCACAGATCTACTCCTAATGCTCACTAGAAGGGCACAGAGAGAGACACATGTACACCAGCCAGGGTTATTACTCAGCTCCTGATTCCAGTCAAACCTTCAGACTGTCTTTACCTAAACTAACCCTCCATCCTTTACTTTGGCCCTTTGTTCTCACTCTGCTGTAGGTGGTGGCCCTGCTGGCCCCCAGGCAGGAAGACTTTCCAAGATCATCTCCTTCATGCTATGAGAAGTCATGGTTACGTTGCAGAGAGGTTTTTGGATTCAGAAACTGTGGCCTAGAGCTCCAGAGGTATCCAGCACCAGTTTTGGGGACATACAGCAGCTACAGTATCCTGAATGTCTGCACAGCCTGTATATCATTTAACCACAGAGTAAATGCTTAATTTTGCAAATATTATGGAGCAGATGCACACATTTCAGAAGGAAACTTGTGGGGAACAACCAGCCTCTGCATCTCCCATAGTGCTGTTTCACTGTATTAGAAAGGTTTTAAGACAGGGATCTGCCTTCACACTCAGCCACAAGAACCAGACTCCTGTTGGGAAGCAGCAATGTGGCCTGGTCTGGGAACCAGCTCCAGCAGGGAGAGCACAGGAGTGGGTTTCAGATTTTGTTCAGATTTGGTGCAGCTAGTGTGTATTTCTACTTTGTTTTGGACCTTTTCTGAAGGTTCAGCCTTTTCTGGTCAAAACTTTGCTCCTAAAGCTCAGCAGATTAGTGTGGGATTTATTGTCTTGTTTTATTTTCATGAGAAGGACAAATCATTTGTCACTGTAGGGATAAGTAGGCATTGGAGGCTTTGGAAATCAGGAAAGGGTGTGATTTGGGCTCTGCATGAGGAGTAGGGTGCTGGGCAGTGCCCCAGTGTGTGGTGCATCAAAATGAGACAGATCTTCAATCAACAGCAGCTCCAGCACTGGTGAGCTGGCAGACAACCAAAAAATACAGCAAACCTGACTGTGCACACATGCACACAGCACAGGGGAAGGTCAAGAAAACAATAGCATACCAAACAAGACCAGCATGTGTTATTTGTTATCAAGATACTATGGAAGAGGTGAGAGTTTTCAGATGTGTATGCTGGAAGCAAAAAATACAGTCATTATGTGGTGTATATATGGTTTTCCTGCCTGCTGCTTTGGTGTGCAGCCCAGGACACCACATGCCTCCCTCCATGCTCTGGGGACAGCCAGTGACATCCCCAGCAAGGACTGTTGGAGAGGTTTCACAAACATGAGAGCTATGAAAGGCATGTAGGAGCAGGTAAAAACAAGTGTCTAGGCGAACTTTTTGTTTCTTGTAGCAAGTTGCTACATCTTGTAGCTTATTACCTGTTGTAACAGATGTGCACAAGGCCTGCACTTGCCTCCTATGACATCACTACAAAGTTTTGTAGCATGGAAGTTAAGTTCTGTTGCATTTTGCAGTGCTAAATTTCACTCCTAAGGAAAAACACCAAGGAAAGACTTTGGCAGGGTAAATAAAGCAATGTGGGTAGCCCAGCACCCCTAAAGGAAGAGCCATTCCTACCTTCTTGCCTCTAAGCTCTGCTGTGGAGCAGGTGCTGTGTCCAGAGCCACCTGGGGAAGCTTTGGGCAGGGTCTTTGTTCCAGGACCCAGAGCATGTGAAGGTGCTGTGCCTCAGCTGGGGCTGAAGTTGGTGTGCACTGTGAGGACAGTTCAGGTAGGAAGTGCAGTGCTGTCCCCAGAGAGCAACTTGCAAAGCACTTGAGAAGATTTTGAAGGTGTATCTGATTTAACAGCTGATGTTTCCAACTGAGGGGTCTGTTGTAAAGTGGGGATGTTGCTCTGTGTGTTTCCTTCACGTTGGCATTGCTGCTCTCTGAATGTCTGTCTCTCTAGGAGGGAAAAGACAAGATCCTTCCATTATTTTAGTAGGACAGAGGGAGTTTTTCTCCTTCCACGGCTGGGAGTGTGTTGGTGTGTGCTCTGGGGAGCTTCCCTTTCCCAAGGAAACATCCATTTGAGGTCCTGCAGCCTGATGCAGGTTTTAGGGCCCTCAGCTTCATCTCTGCTTCTGACACAACAGTGCCTGGTCAAACGGGAAAGACAAACAAAACAAGCACATGCTGTATCTTTTTAGAGATGCCAGGGAAGACTGTGTAGGTGGGAATCTGGTATTAGCCTGGATATTGTCCCCTTGGAGACTTCTTTCTTTCAATAATTCTCAGTTACAGCCCTGATGATCACATGTGGGTACCAAAATCTTCCTCACTGAGCCACCACATGAAAGCTTATTGTCCAAGAGCATTTTAACTGCCCAGATTACAGCTTCTGTGAGAGTGTTTTATTTGTGTGGGAAAGGTGAGGATGGTTGTGAGCCACTGGTGGCTCATGCCCTGCCTTGCCTCGTGAAATGGGAGATCTGCATGCAACACGAGCTGTATTTGAGTTATGAGAAAATAGAAATCCTTTCTGTGTCCCTGTCTCAGTCTCTCTGACACCCTCCTATTTAACAAGTCCCATTATCTTCAATAGGAGGCAATTCATATGTCAGTGGTAGGATAATGGCTGGCTGTAAGGTAGCAGATAACATAATCTGCCTCTTGAACTTCTACAGAAACTGTCCTTTCTATTTATTTTACTTGACCTGGAAAGAGCAAATTGCTGTTAAGCCAGCAGGTTTGATTGATTGCAGATATATATCTATACCCAGGAGTCTTGCCTATCAGTAAGTTACTTTCAAGTAAGGATGGGTCTGGTTTGCAAGCTTTGTCCTTAATCTAAACCAGTGTGTAATGGAAAGCTAAACCTCAAGTCATAAGCTGCTGTTATAAATAAAGGCAATCACTGTGAAACAAAACAAGTTACTTGTTCAGATGATTTGTTAAAATAAATTCAAATATAGTAAGATGATAACATTGTTCTTTAGATGCATTTGAACATCTTCTATCACTCTCTGTCACTTGGTAACTTCACTCAATAGCAATTGATTTTAAGAAGGAGAAAAATACAAATTATTCTTTTGGAAGTTGCTCTCCCACACATTCACAAGCAACATCTGTCTTTAAGAGCTATAACATGTCTGAGGCTATGACAGCTCTGCTCTCTCAAGTGAGTATTTATCACTAACCTGGTGAACTTGGTGATTTATAGAAAATTTTGAAGCACGACAATTATGAGACAGCTTGTATTCTTTAAGTCGTGTGTGTTCATTCTGGTCACGGATTGAGCAGTGGTGTATTTTTTGCTTTCGTTTTGAGCCACCTAGTGGTAATATAAATGAGATAAGATTTCTGTGCTGAAGAGCTGTGAACCTTTCTCAGCAACTATATCTAATTTAATGGGACTAAGCTCAGTAAAGTGAATTGAAAGTCAATATTTTGTCCCTTTCGATAAAGAACTTTTTCTTTTTTTTTTGTTAGAAATACAGTAAAACTTTCGATGTTGTATTAATAACAAAGAGTTAAAACATTCCCTCAGATTTTTCCTGTCAGTGGGCTGCTCCAGGACTCTGCCAAAATTATTTCAGGCCACTTTTAGCTCTGGGAGCCTTTCTGGGGACTTTTCAACTCAAAGGTGTTCAAGTGATGCTTGGCAGAGGTGGCAGAAGGGTGCATTTAGTGCCTCCCTCACCTCAGCCTGTTGCCTCTTCTGCACTGGAGACAGAAGCCTGGGAGGAGAGTCAGGCAACCTTGGGCCACACCACTTTCTTGACCTTAGCCAGAGCTGGTTTGAGAGAGTTGCCCAAAATATTTTTTGATTGGAGTCAGGATTATGAATGGAAACCCCTGGATCTGATCCTGAGCTTTGCCTTCTGTCTTCAGCACTTGCTGCTAGCTTTTGTTCTCCAGAGAACTTTTATCCAGTGTATCCTAATATTAAAATCTGAAATTAAAAATAGTGTTTTCCAAAACTGACCAGTTTGTCCAAATATTAACCACATAGCTGAACTAGAATTAGCAGGGAGCATTATATATTCATATATCCAGGACAGAGCTGCATTTTCTAGGCCTGTTGTCTGAATGATAATCAATCACATGTCCTTTAGCACTCAAAGAACCAAAGTTAATTACAGACCTGCTCAATGGTCTATGAGATACACTCAGCACCTCAGATATACTGTAGCTAATTTTAGGGTTTCCTAAATGGGAACTGTAGATCAAAGTATCTTTCATTTTGTCTGTGTGCTCATATAATGGTCTCAAGAGCATCCAGATCACTAAATCCTTATTGCTAATCTTGCAGGTTAGAAACTACAGTCACCTTTCTTTTCTGTGCTCAGTTCTTGAAGCCTTTCTAGTCTGTGGCTGTTCCCTGATGTCATGTTGCATACATTTTCCTTTATTTTCATAAATCACTCAGTTCCCTAAATATAACTTCCAGATGCTCAGACAATGTAACATTCCAGAAAAACCCCTAAATATTACATCCTATATTCTCAGCTGTATTACTGAAATACGCTTTCAGAGCAATCTTAAAAAAATAAATAAAATAGTTCACCCTCTGTTTTTAATATACAGTCTAGAAAAGCAGGGCTCTTCTTTAGAGAGAAGAAAAAAAATTATGTCTTTATAAAGGTTAACTTTTCCAAATAATCCCCCAAGCATTAGCAAAGGGAACATACTTTGCCTTCCCCATAGGAAAGTTAGGCTTCCCCACCCATTTAGCATTTGTAGTTTCTGTGTGATGCCTCGAGACTCTGGTATGTCATGTTTCTATTTAATTTCCCCCTAAATTGGGTACTGGAAGCACGAGTCCTGTTAAGCTGAAAGATAGTTACAGGCAGGTGCTCCTTAGTTCTTGTTCATTCTGAAAAACATGTAGAAAGGATTATAAGCATTCCTTGGAAAGTAGGAGAGGAAGGAAATGTCAGCTGAGGCAGGGAAACCACAGGAACAGCCCAGATGGGAAGAGAAATTCAGCCAGATGTTTGTTATCATGCAGTGAAGGCAGACACCAGGTCAAGGATGGGCCTGGACAAGGAGAGGGATTTTCTCTCTTGCTCAAGGGCTGTGTCCAGAAAAAGACGCGTCCTTTCCAGATTACCGCCTGTGTGGTCTAAGGAGAAGCTCGGCGCTGGCTGCGCTGCCTGTTTGGGGGTCGGAGCGAGACAGCTGTGCCCCGGCTGCCGGCCCAGGAGCGGCGGGGGCAGCGCTGCAGCGAGCGCGGCGGCAGCGCCGGGCACGG
>VZRX01002803.1:338-35902 GCA_013398075.1 Notiomystis cincta | reverse complement strand
TCTGGGGGCACTGCCCGGGCTCTGGGGGGCATTGCTCGGGCTCTGGGGGCACGGCCCGGGCTCTGGGGGCACGGCCCGGGCTCTGGGGGGCACTGCCCGGGCTGTGGGGGGCACTGCTCGGGCTCTGGGGGGCACTGCCCGGGCTGTGGGGGGCACTCGGGCTCTGGGGGACAGCCCTTCCCGCTGGGGGCTGTCAGCCCGGCCGCCACCGCCCCGGGGAGCTTCGTGGCTTTGCAGGGAGGATGAGGGAGAGGGGAGAGCTGGGCATGAGAACAGACAGCCGGACTGCTCCCCTGAAGGAGTTGTGGAGACCACACCCTGTTCCAGTCCATGTGGAAATACTGACTGTGAAACAGCAAACCCCAAATTGCTGACAGTTAGACCCAGAGAGGAATTTAGGAATGTTGTTCAGACAAAAATCACAAGAATACACGGGCTATCTAAATGACTGAGGACAAGTTTCATTGATTTTCAGCGCTTGTAAGACAAGGCAGTGGTTCTTTAAAACAGGACTTTATCTCCTGCCAGGGCTGGTTTGCTCAGAGGAGATGTGAGTTCCTCAATAAGCCTCAGGGGCAAGCAGTGGGCTGGAAACACGCTGCCTCCCTGGAAAGGAGGTTCTGCAGTTTGCAGCCATCACAGGTCTCAAGGCAGAGCAATGTCAGCAGTGATTCCATCTGGCACAACTTTGGGGTAAACTCTGCCTTTTTCTGTCCAGAGAAGGTGGGGGTGTCTGCAAAGGGATATGTTCAGTAAACTTGGGCAGGCAGTTACCATTGCAGAGGAAAATGGGTTGGGAGGAAAGATAATCTGTCCCCTGGCCTCTTCACACACCATGGATGTCCATGCAGGGGACCTTGTGCAAGAACATTTGTTGGGGACCTCCTGATTTCTTTCAAGGCATTTCCACAGGGAAGGACTGGCAGTGGCTTTAGATAAGCCCTGCCCAGTGGATAAGCACCAAAATTACTGGGGCTTTACAGCCCTTCTCCAGTGACCTCCTCCCTGCTGTCCCGGAGACCGTGGCTGCTCTGCACGGGAGGCCGCAGCGTGGTCTGGGGCACAGGCCCTCCTCCCTGCCTCTCCTCGGGCACAGGACAGCTGCATCCACAGTTTTCGTGGCACCTCACTGCAGGGCATGTTTTTGGCTCCCATTAAGCAGCTAAGAGACATAAAAATAAGGTTAGAAGAGAGCAATAGCTGGAATATCAGAACAGAAAGTGCTAGACAGGGTCTGCCTGCTGGAGCAAACAGAAACAGTGTAGCAAAGGACGGACTGTTTGAGATAAAGCCATTGAATTGGCATATCTGCTGGTCCACAGAGATCTGCGTGTTCCTGAGCTCTGTTATTCCACCACAAAGCCTGTCTTGTGGCAGAGTTGTTGGTGCTGTGCCAGTCTGATGCAGGGAACAGTTTCTGGACTTGTGCTGGTACCTGCAGGCACTACCCCAGCTTTGTCACCTTTGCCATTCCAGTGGTCCTTCAGGCCCCTATGTGTGTGCAGGGCACAGAAAGGTAATTTCCACCTTGAGGGCCCATGAAGTTTGTCACACAACATCCAGGTATGTCAAAACTTTTACATGGGAACATAGCTGCTGGACTGTAGCCACCAAGTAACTTCCATTTGGTCATGGAGAGAGCTGCAAAACCCCTTCAAATGTATCTAGACAAGGAAAAAAGTTTAAAGTTATTCCTGCCAAAGATCTCTCTAGACTCACAGGTGTATATATATTTATCAACCCCAAAATAACTTTGGATGACAGTACATTGCTCTGAGCTCATGTTCAATCAGTTATACACAATGTTGCCTGCAGAGCAATTATTTTCCTGAGACTATTAATGCATAATACAAGCCACCATTCTTATTTTTAGGTGTATAATTTTGCTCTGGCCATTTTCAGAATACGTGCTGCCTGGTACCACCTGCTTTGTAAACTGATCCACCTCTCTCACTCTGCATTACTGACATGTCCCTATTCTTTACAACTCACCGATTTCTCTCAGCTGCAGGATAAACTTTACATTTTCTTCCCAGTCACTGATGATAGTGTATAGCAGTTTCTTGACAAGAGGGAAGGAGCTGTCATGCCAATCTGTCAGGTCCCTGTTTATTAACTGCAGCAGCCAAAAGCCCACGTTGCTGCAGAGAGGCTGCCTGGCCTTTCCAGCATTGTCACAGCAACAGTACCCACTGTAACTCTTTTCTTCTCACCCACTTTCATTTCCCTGCAAAACATTGATAATGGTGTCTTCAATTCCCAGTCACGTTCTCAGCAAAGTGATTAAGCTTAAAAAAAAGGAATTACAATTGTTTAAAGAGGGATTGATTTAATAAAAAAGAGTCCACACTTTTCTGAACTGTATGTGATGAAAAAAGAAAGAAACAAAATAATGTGCAGCTAGTTAAGAAAGAGCTTTCAGACTTTATTTTGTTGGGAAATGTTTTAATGTTGCTAGTCATGGTAAGACAATAGGGGCATGACCTGAACATCCTAGAAAAATACCAGCTGTTCTGAAAGAAAAAAATTACAAACATATGGTGAACCCGGTATCGCTGAGGCATTTAAGTTGACAAATTTCACATAAGTTAATTCCGGTGGTAATGTAGTTTCTTCCAGGAACATTTATTTCTCTGCACACTATTTTTCTGAGTGAGTTACATCCAGGCTTCTTCACTAAGGTTCACTGTCTCTGGGGAATGTCATTCGATTTAATGTTGCTCAGAGTGTCTCCAAATGCACTGCTCCAACTGTTTTTTGAACAGCACAGTTGCCTCTCTCTTCCACCCAGCCCTCCCTCTGCTATTCACTGTCTCACTTTCCAGACTGCACCACAATCTTACTTTCAGAAAGAACTTCCTCCACCCTTAAACATTTCTCTTTGTTTGTTTTACTGTTTTCTTCTCTGGGAAATACTTATTCCCCTTAAATCAGCCTCTACTTCATTCTCCAGGCAGATATCTTGAGCTGGCTTTGACATTGTCTGCCTTTCTCTCAACTCTGCCTGGTGGGCTGTGAGTTGCTCTATCCAGACCTGTTCCACCTGTTGATCTTCTGAAATCTTTAACCCTGTCCAAATCACAACATAACATGTCTATTGCAATTTTCATTTCTGGTTCTCCTAAATCTTTGCTGTCTTAGCTCTGGTATTTCTGGGATGCTGCAGCCAGGCTCTTCTTGGTCCTTGAACAATGCTACTTCAGGATTGTCCATGACTGTTGGTGTATTGATTTGCTCAATATATAAATCAGGTACATTTTTGGGGCTGTCTTTTTTTTCTACTGTAGATTTGTGGCTTTTTCTGTCAACCTGTACAAAATAAGTCACCGAGTACTTACTGTATTGGGAGCTAAAACCTGGATTTATGCTGCACCTTTAGAAGTGATACTGTTCCCTCCAGGTCTGGAGGACTTTATTCTGCTCTGTTTCTTGTGATCTGTCCTGCCTGAAATTATTTTTATCCAACCTGTTCCATCAGCACAGGCAATTCCCTCATTCTGGGAACAAAGCCTGCCTCACAAACCAAACTGCACCTGTCCCTGCTTGTAAATTCCACCTGCATGAGAAACTGCTTTTTAAGTTTGATGCCTGGTTCTCTGTGTATCTGCCCAGAATAGGGGTACATTTGCCCTCCTCTGTACAGGGACATGTTGACTACATTTTAATTTTCTGAAGTCAGTAATCAGGATTCCAAGTCCATCTATAATGTTGATTTTTTTTGCTTATCTCCTTTCAAAATTTCACTTTCAATATAAAAGGGTATTTTATATCTCTTTACTGCCAAACACATTATTAAGTTACATAAAAATGAGACAGAAATTGGAGGACTATGGGTAAGAAAGATAGAAAGAATAGATCCATAATTGTGCATATATATAAAAAATATGCCAGTATAATAGAAAGAGCAGAAGTATTAGAGGAGAAGTTTGTTCATTGGAGATTTTTACATTGGATTGTACAAAACTGGGGCATGGGGAGAAAACACAAGAAATGTATGACATGAATGGGTTGGGCAGGTGAGGCAAAGACGTGCGAAACAGTGGTCCAAGAAGGCTGGATGGTGACTTTAAACCTCTTCTGCCTGCACCACCCCTGTGCAGGTCTCCATGTGGTGGTGAGGAGAGGTGGCAGCTGGCCCCTGAGCTGGGTGTGCTGCTGGCACTGGGCTGCTGCAGCCTCTGGGGCTTCCAAATGAAAACAAGTTTAGCCAGCGTCTACCATAAGCCTCCCTTAATCTCAAACTATTTCTTTCAGCATATGGAGTGCATTAAAAAAGTATAAAACCATCCTCAGTGGAGGTTTACTGTGTATTATACAAAAATTGAATTGTTGTAATAGCAACTGCAGTTGACTACCACCTCTAAAGACGTGGCATAAATCTGAGTTTTAGTGCCCCTTGTAGTAAACACTTAGTGGGTAACGTTGCACAGTCTGCACAAGGTTACAGAGCAGAGCCTCTCTGCTAAAACAAACACACTGCCACCAATCCACATCACAAAATAGAAAGGCCACACCAATTTAGCAAAAATATGTATTAAACAAAGCAGATCATTATTAGACATATAAATTTAAGTTGTTGTGAGATGTTGTCTCAGCTACAGCAGCATCATAAAATGATCCTAATAGCCTATACAGCCATTTAGCTTGATTTAAAAATACACATTCCTCTGACATATATGAGAGTGGTATACTGGTACTGTAATTACCTTAATCTGGCAATTGCCATAAATAATTCTCCTTTTCAAGGATATGAAGATGCTCTGAATAGTTCCTCTACTTTGTTCTTACTATAGCATTTTCCCAGTTTTTCAAGGAAATTATTTAGAATTTAAATGTGCCCCGTGAATGTTATGTAAATGAATTTATTGTATATAAATTATTGACTGCATCTAGAAAGAGGAGAAATAGGAAAATAAAGACCTAGCATATGATTGTGGTCATATATTATGTAGAATCTAAGTATTATTTTTTTTTCCAAATTTTATGTAATTTTCCCACATAAAAAAGTACAAGATATCCTGATTCTTCTTGTATTCAGTCATATGCTTTCAACTTGTGATTTCTGCTAGAAAAATATGAATAAAATCAGATTATTTGAATTGACAGAAGACATATAAATAAAAATATTTTTCTTAAAAGTCTGATGAACGAAAAGACAAAATAGCACTGAACAATAGAAAAAATGTTGACACACCTAACTTTTTTTTAAATCCAGCAACAACTAAAAATTTCATTGATGGAATAATGAGGTAAAATACATAAAAAATGCCACAGGGAAGACCTGCTTTAATATAATGAGAAATCTTGCTATTCCATATCTGCAACATTAGAAACACTACACATGGTGATTCTGCAGGCTACAAAAACAGTGACTCCTCTGTAATTTATAATCCATAAACTGTAAAAATCAAGTCTCTCTTATTTCACAGGTGAGAAGTAATATTCAGTAGTTCAGTATTTCAATACCTGAAGTTGTGACACATTGCAGGAAAATGGAGGAACATTACCAGGGATGAGTTCATGAGGAGGTGCCTGAATGAATGAATGAATTCAGAGCTCCCACGAACAAAGGAATCTGAGTCGTGGGTAGGAGGATCCAATCTACAAAGATAAAAGTGAGCATCACAATTCTTTGAAATTATGACTATGATTTGAGCCAATATTAGAAATAATAGAAGGCATTATAAGAAATAATCCTTACTACTGTAAGGGTGACACCATTCTGGAGCTGTATGATACACCACTACTTGCTACGTTCTTGAATTCCAGTATCTGCAAGAAATTTCTGAGGATGCTTAATCTGAGCCACCTTCTAGGAGATTAATTAGAGCTAGGCAAATCTGAGAAAAATGAGCCATTGGAATTTTTTCTCTTCTAAAATGTAACATACATAAACCCCACACAATAATAATAATAATATCCTCACCAAGCATGAGGAATGATGAACTGGAAGTTGACTGCACTGTTGTATAAAAGCTACATCTGAACTGTCAACTGATTGTGCCCAGGATGGTACCTGGACCCAGAGGGCAGCTGACCCACCTCCACTAAATTCCCTCAGGCCCTGGGGAGGGCGTCACATCTGATGGGAAGGAACCCAGGCTGTGCTAACCCCCAAAATGCATCTAGGAATGGTTTGAGACAGCAGGAGGTGGCACAGGCCAGCCTTGTGTTGGAGGCAACTCTGACAGCTCCAGTGCTTGGGAATGTTCCCTTGAACTTTTAATTTGCTGGTATTGGCACAAGGACAGAGACAGTCCTAAAATAATAGCTGAGTATGTGTGTGCATGAAAACTGTAGCACAGTCAAAGCCTTACATTTGTATTTTCTTTCTAAGTATGTATGTTTAAATCCTGGAGTCATTCCCTTGAACCACAGTCCCCAGGAACCTGGTCCTGCAGAGGGGGAGGGTGAATCTCTGGAGAGCAATTAAGAGAGCAAGTACTTATGGTGAGCAAAAAGCAAGTGTCAGCAGGATTAATATCCAGATTAACACCTCTGCTCCTGTCCTCAGCCTGCCCTGCACTGCTCCTGAGTGCCTGCCTCAGTTTACCTTGCTGCCACCTTCCCCTCAGGCCCAGGGCATTCCCACCAGCCAACCTCTATTTCTCTGCTTGGCTCCTGCTCTCCTGAACTCCCAGTTACTCCTCTTTCACCAGCTGGCCACATCCTCTTTTTTCTGCACACAGCTTTTCCCTCTGGCTCAGCCCATTCCATTTGGGCAGTCGGTATCTTTTTCTCCTCCAACATCAAGCCTCAGCTTTCCCAGGAAACTGGTTCTTCTCTTTCTCCTTCCTCTGGCCTTTGAGTAATCTCTGCTACAGCACCAAGCCCCGAACACCCTGAAAGACAAATCTGCCTTGGCTGTGTGTCCTGGAGGCTGTGAGTCATGCTGAGGGGACAGTGCCCTCCCAGTCACTGGAGCAGTTTGAGCAAGATCAGAGAAAAGTGAATTCTTGGAAACTCTGTGTGAGAATAGAAGCCTCCACCCAACAAGAACAAACTGCATTCTTCTTCCCAGAAATTAAAAAACCAGCCAGAACTGGTGAGATTTATCACAGGCCAAAAAAACCCCAGAGCTCAGAAGCAGGAACCATCCACTGTGTCTAAACATGGCAGCACCAGATTTGCCTCAGCTGCCATCAGAAATTTTAAGGCTGGTAAAACAACAGATTTCTCCAAATCTTGCATCCTGAAATGATAGAAACATTTAGGCAGCAACACTCAGACCAGACAGTCCCAGTAACAAATACTGCCTGAAGCAAAAACCCAGCATAGAAATATCTTAACTCTATATAGACATGCACTAGAAGAAACCAAAAATTAAGTTATACTGGACTGCCAACCCCTTGTCATGCAAAGCCATGCTCACAATGTAGGTAATATGGATTACCAGAGCCAGCCCAGTTTGATACCATGTGTCTCAACACCACATTTGAAATGTTTATGCAAACATACATATGTACTCACATAATAAAGTTATATTGGCTTTTTTTTAGCTGATTCTCCCATATCAATACTGTCACATAGCCTAAAGCAATTGCAATGATTGACTAGCAAAATGTGCTAATAATGTTGATTATCTTCCTTTATTTGCATATAATTCTTTTCTAATTTCTCTGCAGTAATTAGGACTGTGGCACATTGCTGACATGACTTTTTAAAACAAGAATGTGTTAAGTAATATTCAAACCTGTTTTGTGATTTCCAACTGATATTTTCAGTAAAGACAAATCACCTTCAGGAAAGATATTTCTGAAATGAATATGTATTTCTAGATTTTAAGTAATCATTAGAGGGAGATTTTGCTATCAATGTAGATGTTCAAAATCCAGAAGACATTTCTCTTGAGGCTACAGCTCAGTCAAGATAGATCACTGTTGCCAGTCAGGTAGGAGTTGTTGCCTGGGAAATATGGAAATGACCCAAAGTTCTGCACTCAAAGCACCAAACTGGTTGGAAGAAAATACTGGCAGAAAGAAATGCACTCCTGTAGTATCCCAAATATTATATTTCAGTTTGCCATTCCAGCTACGGCATTGAAGTAAATCTACTAAGGTTGATAAATTATTTACTAATTATGCATATTGCATTTTGGTCAGCAATTCTTCCTACCAAATCTTTGATCCTTTTTGGGGGCTACTTAAGAGCATGCTACTTATAAAAGTATTTAAATAATTTTTTTCTTCCTGTCACCACTTTAAATTGGATCTCTAGTGTGCATTACTGGGTACTAGGCATTGAAATATTTTATAGAAATAGCCTGGGTGTTAGAATCTACTCTTATGTCTTATTAACCTCAGGTTAGCATACAACCCACAACCTAGTTTTGGGCCTGTGTCCCTGCAAGACAAAAGAATAAAAGTCAAGGACAAAAATCTGTATCCTGAAAATCATGACTGGACAAATGTAAACTTTCCTGAGTGCTTTGCCAGCCACATGACAATTTTAAATAGAAGAAAGTGAACAGGTGAAGAAAGCCATCAAAGTCAGCATTAATGCTGCTGCCTAAACAGTTTAGCTGTCTTTGCTCCATTTCTTCCACAGCTATTGCTGACTGTGACTACAGATAAGTTGAACAAGGATGGAGGTCACCAAAACAAGAAATACCTTAATAATTAAGGGCTCAATACATTTCACAAATGCACCTTCTTCTGTATCTGCTGCCAAACAGCTGTGGATCTGTGATATCTTGTAAAAATAAATTAAGAAGCCTGAAAGGCTCTGTTCATAATCTAAATGTGGAACTGGAGTTGCAGAATGAGGATGAAACTACTAATTACCCTCTCCAGGTTCATACTTGCAATATAATCAAATCTGTCTACTGGGGCGATCAGCACTTAATCAATTGAAGTGTGATATAACCTTGCACTTCATGCTAACACGAAGCTAGAAGTAAAAAAAGCCCTGTCATTGTTACAAGCCTATTTTCAAGGCAGAGAATTAGCAGACTTTGCTCTCCAAAATAAGCCTTTCAACATTTAATTACCTATAGTAGGCTGCACACCTTTGTTAAGGTCTGTGCAGAGCTAACAGCTGAGCCTGCTGATGCCAGCAGCCCCTTCCTCTGCTGCCCTGAGAATGGTTTGCTATAGAAATACCTTGTTCTAGCACACTTCTCTGTTGGTAAAATGCTAAGTGCTCTCCTTTTTTTAATGCAAGATGACTTATTAAGTAGAGAGCAGAAGCATTTTGTATTTTCCACGCTGTCATATCTTATAGCCTGAAGAAAATGTTAATCATGGAAAAGTTGTAGCTTGGTTCTTTTAAAAAATTTTTTTTTGTTTTATTTTTTGTTTTGTTTTACTTTGTTTTGTTATTTCCCCACCTTTTTTAACTGAGACTATTCTTATAGCTGAAAACCTCTGTATAATATCAGCAGCCACTTAAATTTTGTGTTTGGAGAGTTAGCAAAATTTTGTGGATATGTGTTTAAATCTCAGGAGAGCTTCTCTGCCTGTCACATCAGTAGCTGGCAGCTCAAGAGGCAGGTTTTCCACAAAGATTCACTTGTCCTTTAGTTGCAGGGAAGTGAAATAACATCTGTCTGGTTTTTTTGCGACTTCTACTTCCAAATTAAACAGGGAAATACAAGGACACGACAAAGAGAAAAATCTCAGCTTTCTGAATCTGTAGCACTTTGGTTGGGCATTAGAGTGAAGATTCTGTGTCAGCTCTTGTTTATTCAGATATGCTTTTGCTGCCCTCACAACTCGTTTTCCTACTCAGTGTTCATTTCTGGGCATGGAGCGCAGCCCTGTGGAAAGGGACCTGGGGGTCCTGGTCCATGGCAAGTTGAACCTGAGCCAGCAGTGCCCTGGCAGCCAGGAGGGCCAACTCTGTCCTAGGGACATCAGACACAGCATCACCAGGAGGGCAAGGGAGGGGATTGTCCTGCTCTGCTCTGTACTGGGGCGGCCTCACCTCGAGGGCTGGGGGCAGTTCTGGGTGCTACAATGTAAGAAATACATGAAACCATTAAAGAGCATCCAAAGGAGGACCATGAGCATAGTGAAGGATCTGGAGGGGAAGCTGTATGAGGAGAGGCTGAGGTCACTTGTTTTTTTCAGCCTGGAGAAGAGGAGACTGAGGGGACACCTCATTGTGACCTTCAACATCCTCACAAGGAGAGGAGAAGGGGCAGGCACTGACCTCTTTACTCTTGTGACCAGTGACAGGACTCAAGGAAATGGCCTGAAGCTGAGTCAGGAGAGGTTTAGGTGGGATATCAGGAAAAAGTTTTTCACCCAGAGGGTGGTTGAACACTGGAACAGGCTCCTCAGGGAAGTGGTCACAGCACCAAGCCTGACATAGTTCAAAAATCTCTCAGGCACAGGGTGTGATTCTTGGGATTGTCCTGCACAAGGCCAGGAGTTGGACTCGATGATCCTGATGGGTCCCTTCCATGATTCTGTGGTTCTAAGATTCTATGTTCCTTTCCAATCAGCATTTGAGATAGTTGAAATACTGACTAAAACCATTTTGGTTTTGTCTGTTGTTTCATTTTAAAAAGCTGTTTAACTCCCAAACTTTGATTGGAAATGCTAAAACAAAGAAAAATATTGTTCATAACAATGCTCTGTTTTGAATGTCTAAAACAGAGCTTAAGGGTCATGCTCTCCCTAAAGAGGATAACATGGCTCAGAGACTGAAAGGGAGATCAGTCTGGGGCTCCAGGAGTTTTCCAGTGTATGAAAGGCCTCCTGGCCTGATGTTCACCAGTCCCCATTGCTCAAGACAACTGTGGTGTCAACAACTTGTTTCCCTCTCCTGGGTGCCTGACTTTTCTCCACATTGTCTCTGGACACCATCCACCCTGGAAATGACTCTTGTCTCAACAAACTCTGGAGAATAACTTACTTGCATGTTATTTGCATTTTATCACTCCTGATATTTGTTTAATGCTCATTTGTGTTGGTTGTGTAGTATTACATCTTTGGTTATACACCTTGAGGTTTGGAGGGAAGAGGGAGGAGCTAACTGGCTGTGTCATGGTGGAGAAATGAGTGCTCTGGCAGGAGGAGTAGCTCGGAGGGAGCTGGCTGTGCTGTGTGGAAGGCAAACACACTGGGTGAGTTGTCATCTGCTGCCCTGGGTGGGCTATCACTTGCAGCTTGCAAAGCCCAAGCACAAGCCCCAGTTCTTGCTCTGCTCTGCAGAAGTGTGCATTACTGCACATAATGCAACTGGGAGCATTTGTTTCTGCTGCAAACAAAATCTGTCAAGTGGTAAAGACAAAACACTGTGCTGAAAAACCTTCACATTTTCTGCTTCTGTTTGTTGTGAAGTCTGCCTTATAAAGAAAGGAATCACACAATAAACTAGGTTGGAAAAGACCTTTGAGATCATTGAGTCCAACCTGTGACCTAACATTATTTTATCAGCTAAATTATGGCACTGAGTGCCCCACTAAGTCTTTTTTTAAACACCTCCAGGGAGGATGATGCAACCACCTCCAGGGCAGCCCATCCCAATGCTGAACCACTCTTTCTGTGAAGAACTTTTTCCTAATATCCAGCCTAAACTTCCCCTGGTGCAGCTCGAGGCTGTGTCCTCTTGTCCTATCACTGGTCACCTGGGAGAAGAGGCTGAGCCCCTCCTGGGTGCAACCCCCTTTCAGGTAGATGTAGAGACTGATAAGGAAGGCCAGTTTTATGCCATTACAGAAATGACCAAACTACATTTCTCCTTTCTGAGTCCAACACAGCCTGTTCTCTCAGAAAAATATTCTACCAGCAGGCAAAATATGAACACAAAGATATTATAACTTTTCTCATTCCTAGTTTGTCCTATCACCTTCTGTCAATACCCAGACAAGTGAAACAACCTTTGTAATTAAAAAAAAAAAGTAAAACAAATGCCAAAACAATTTCCTGTGTACTTCCTTCCATGGAATGAGAGGACACTAAAAGAGGTCAGCTGTATCCTTGGTTTGGATTTTTTTGTCAGCAAAATAAGAACATCAGAATTATGAAACTGTCCAAACTCAATCAAGTGTTCATTAGCATTCTGGGGAGTCACTTCAATTAAAGAAAACTCTTATTTTGTCTGCATCACTAGGGAAATGCAGACTAAAATTGGAATGTAAATGTGGTTGTATTTTAGAATGATTTAATGTGACAATCTTCCTATTTGCAAATGGCCCGGCAAAGGGTCACAGTTTAACATCAATTCACAAAATAAAATGCAAGTTCAAAAACATGTCAGAACAATTTGCAGGACGTTTTTCAACTATCTGGCAAAGAACACATGGAGATTTCTTACATTATTTCATTTTTTTTGAGACTAAATACTGTGCCAGTTCTGAGCCATGACTTGTTCGCATTCTTAAATTCCTGTTTGGGAAGTTTGCTAAGATGCTAGCGAGGAGATCTAGCAAAGTTTCCTTTCATTTCCAAACCACTTCAGTGTCTTTTCCCACTGATGGGATAAACAGGCTAAGCATTTTCAGCTGCATCTCAGGTAAACCCAACCAAAATCAAGCCCTTAAGGCTCTGATTTTTAGAGTGCTTAACACTAAATGTAGCTGAAGGTAATGGGGGCTGCTGGGGCACTGTAACCCTGAAAACTGGAAACAATGCTCTCTTTGTGATGGGGAGGGTCCTTGGATTGTCAAACTGGCCTGGAGATGTGAGGTAGGATGACTCTGCACATACTGCCTGAAGTAGGACTATGTTTTTAATTCTGTCTGCAATCTGCTTGATCACAATTTAATGGGCTGTTCCTCTCCCCTATGCAATTAAGGTTAAGAAAGTACTCTAGATACTCTGTAAGTAGGTACAGTAAATACCCAGTAAATAGGTACAGAGGTTCTGCCCAGCCTGAGGAGTTTCCCAGCAGGGGTTTGGGTGGTGGGGAGGTGCCCTCTGCCCCAGGGGGGGAGCAGCCTGGTTGCTGTTCCCTCCTTGCTGGGGATGTGTGTGCACACAGGTGCATGAGGCAGACCCTTGTGTGCACTGGGGTCCTGATCTTGGGGCACTGAACACTTCCCAGGCAGTCCCCCCTTTTCCACTGGCATGAAGAGCAGTGCCTGCTCCATCACACACTGAGCAGCAAAGCAAAGCTGGGCACATTTTGTAGCTCTTAATTTCTTTGGTGGGGAAGGCATTAAGAAGTGGTATTCCCATGTGTGCCTGTTACTATGAAAATGCTGCAAAATCCCTGACCTGTTTGGTCTCAGGCTCTCTACCTCTGCCACTGATGTGCCCATTTACAAATCCTTTGGCTGTTCCTCCCAGCTGGGGCTCCAGAAAAGAACCAGGACTCACTGGCATCAATGCCTGGAATAGTGCCAGCCAGTATCACTGAATTCAGGGGAAGCTGAGCAAGGTTTGAACTTTGTAACTGGCAGTGTGTGGTTACTACAAAGTGGTAAAACAAAACTTAAGCTACCCTCATGGTATCTGATGTAGTTAAAATTGAGGAGTATTGTAGAATCACATAATTGTTAAGGTTGGAAAAGACCTTTAGGATCATCAAGTAAGTCCCACTGTTAACCCAGCACCACACCGTATCCACCACTGGACTGTCTTCAAGGAATGAGATGAACTCCATTTGTACCTAAATCAGTATGCTGGACATCTCCAGCAGCCATGAAGACTTGATGACATGCTACAGTTAGACCTCCTTTTCAAGCAGGTCTCCTGTGCCACTTTGTTCACTTATTTCTTTCAGCTTTCAAGTGTGAAACCATAAAGTGCCACTGAAAAAATATCGTCACTGTCATTGTCCAGTGAGGTTCTATGCTCACTGTCTGTTAGTGGGGCCCATACCAAATAGGTTTACTGTACCAGATTCAAAAATAAAAGTATTTTACTAACTGTGAATCTTAAAAGCTGGAGTGTACTGACTGAGCACATGAGAAAGAGTCTAATCCTGTACAGCCAAAATATTAATTCAATCCATTATCTTCTCTCTGATAACAGCCATCTGTTGATCCATTGAGAGGAGTACAAAGCTGAGGAAGCCATAAACCCTTCCCCAGCATAATATCTCAGCTTCTGATGAACCATGGCTCCTGGGCTACACATTTTGTCTCCATATTTAATAGGCCTGGATTGATTTTTTCCTTACCATGTTTTGACTCATTACTCTCTGAAGCCTGGGACACTCTGGTGAAAGCCTATGGAAGCACTTTTCACAGCTGACTGTGCTTAATTTCTTTTCTTTGTTTTGAATTTGCCATCTTTTGTCTTTCATTGATACTTTCTGATTCTTGCACTAGAAAAGACAATGAACAAAAGATTCTTTTTTATGTTTGCTATACACTTGTGATTTCATAGACCTTTTTTACAGCCTTGTTCAGTCACCTCTTTTCAGACTGAAAAAGCCTAATCTATTTAATTACTTTAGATGCAGAAACCATTTGGTACCTTTGTCATCCTAATACTCCACTTCTGAACCCTTTTCAGACCTGCTGTACACTATGGAGATGGGTGGACCAGAACTGCCCACAGTATTCAAGGTGTGGTATGCACCATGGGATGATGTTTTCTCTCTCCCTTCTCTTTTCCTTTCTTAATAATTCCTCACATTCAATTTGCCTTTTTTTCTATTACTCCTGGGCATTGAGCTGACACTTTCATTGACTATCTATTATATTTCCAAGATCTTATTCCTGAATGCTAATTTAAAGACTGCCACTGTGTATATAAAGTTAGGATAGTTTTTCTTGTACATGCTACTTTACATTTATCTACTTTGAATTCATCTGCCACTTAATCATCCAGTCAGTTTGTTTCCTGCAGCTCTCTCTCTTTTTTTTTATTTTTTCTTTGCACAACCTAAATTCTTATCAACAGAAAACATAGCCCTCTTACTATTCACCTCCTTTTCCAGGTAATTTAGAAGTGGGTTGAACAGGGCAGACTTATCATATATCCCAGTAAGACTCTACTGGTACCTTCTCTGTATTGAGAAAATTCATTGTGTATTCCTATTCCTCATTTTCTAAACCTTAACTCTTTACCTGTCTCTCAAAGGAGTTCCTTTCCTATACTGGTGGTAGGGAGAGTTTCTGGTGAAGGACATTTTCAAGTACTTTTCAGGAATTCCAGAGATTAAATCCCAATCAGTATGTGCAGGATAGTGTGGGAATTGCTTGTTCACTATCTCTTGTACCTAAAGTAGGGGACATTGAAGGACACTTCTAGAAGGCATAGTGAGAAAATAAAAAAAGGCAAAAATGATTGTCCATGCAATGTGTAGCTAGCTTCAAAGTTCATTGTCACACATAATGTGGATAGTATTTGGTATTTGTGGATTCAAGGCACAGGCTGGTCTCGTTCACAGATCACAAATCCATGGGAGGTTACTAAATGTATAGAAATAAAGGCTGCCTAAGGCTGCCTAACTGGAAGTTAAATGATTGGAAGCTCTAGGAGTGCTCATCAGGAGTAACTTGTACATCTGTCCAGGTTGTCTTCTCTTTCCTAGACAGTCACTTTTGGAGACAGGATTCTTAGCAAACCCAGCCCAGCCATTCCTCTGCCTTTTTGTGCCCATATTCTTAACTGGGTCTATTATTGGATGCCTTCAGAGAATTCTGTCTGGTTTGCAAGACATGTCTCCCCTCTTTGAAAGCTCCTTCCCTGGGGTACTGCACTTTCCCAATATCCTCTGATTTAAGTCCTACCCATGCTCCTGATACAGCTGTCAGACCAAGAGGTGCTACAGCTCTCCAGATACACATTGCAACTGATAAAAATTTGTCACCACTTTTGCCATCCTCCATTCCTGCAGTGCAATGACAGTTCTAATGCCTTTCAGCTTCCTTTAGTAGGTCAGCCTTTAAATCATCTGGACCTGACAATTTTTTGCCTTAATTTTGACAGTTTCTTCTATAGATTCTTCTAATGAACTCACTCTCAAATAGTTCCTTTGACATATCCCCTCTGATGCATGAAGAAAGGTTCCAGCCCAGATATTTCCCCAAACTCCTTCAAGGCTGTAAAAAATCATTTAATTTTCCTCCTCTGCTTTATCTTCTCTGAAAGTTCCTTTTGTACTTTGATCAATTAATGGGCCTACAAACTCTATAGCTTCCTGCTCCTGATGTGTTTGAAGAAATGATTAATTATGAGGTTTTTACGCCCTCTGAAAACTGTTCTTCAAACTCTTTTACTGGCCTGAAACGAGGAACAAGGAAGCTTTGCTGAAGGCATTCATTTTGATCTTTTTTTTTTTCTGGTATTTGTACTTCAGTAAAGAAAGGAAAATTCTTATTGATTTCCATAGTCCTGCAAATATATGGGTTTGCAACTGAACATACTTCTACACCAAATTTCTTACTCTTCTGGTCCTACATACATATCTATAAGAACAGTTATACAGCACAATCTGATTTTTTTTCTGTAAAAATGTTTTTACATTTTCTCTGACACATTATTGTACACTAAATAACTAGATGCCTTTTTCTTTATAAGTGTGCCAAGTTGCTTCTGTAAAATGCACAGAGGTAATGTTTCAGTCTTCTCTTTCTTTAGCTAGATGAAACCACTTGGATGCCTTTCCTCTCACCTGCTTACACCTGACTGGTAGCTCACTTTATGCTTATGCCAATTGGTTGCTGCATTGTTCTTCCACAGACCCCTTTGCACCCCCATATTGGCTTCTGGATGATATTTGCTGTTTAACTTTATGTAAACTTCTTAACTCCTGGTTTGGTACTCCCCCAGCCCCCAGTCAGTTTGACAATTCCTGGTCCCTATCATCCCCTTTGTTTAAGCATTTCTATCTTGGTAACCTGGCTACTCTGCTCAGCTTGTGCTATAGAGGCTGTTGTGAGTTAGAACAATCTCCTGGCCCTTGTTCTGTGCTAGGATGTGCTGTGGTTGGGCTTGCTTCTGTTCTGCCTGCTGATGGCAACACTCCTCTTGTTGTGTAGCTTCATCTTTTGTCAATCATGTTGGCAGAAAGCTTCTGTGCTCCTCTCTGCCCTACCTGAAACATTCATATTTTCCAGAAATCTTCCCTGTTCATACCTGTATTTCTGCTCCTTTCTGATTGTTTACAGTGTAACTGAATTCCCAGAATCTCCTGTTTGCTTTTGGATATTCACAATTGTTCAAATTTTGCTGAAATTGGTCTTGTTGAAACACGTTATCTACTCTGTTCCTCCTGGCTCTGGAGGTTTATCTGTATGTCACAGAAACTGGGAGGAGGGTTAAGTCAGTACCAAAATATTGCTCTTCATGTTTCAGAGAAGGAACTTCACCTTTCAGTCCCAACAACTTCACAGTGTCCCTTTCCCAGGCCTGTCTCATGGACCTGTTCATGGGCAGCCTGAAAAGCTGAGGCAATAGCAAAAAATTGTCACATTTTAGTCCTGTTGTGCTCCTTTCTTTACTCATGATTTTTTCCTGATTGACAGCATCTGCCTTCTCACTAGAAGATTATTACTCTTACCTAATTCTAACTATCTTTTGAGGTCACTGTATTCCATGAATTTATCTTTCTTAAACGAGTATTACTAGAGATGTTGTGCACATCTAGCCTGTTTAATTACATAATTTTTTTAAGTAAAAGATTTTCCTTCTCTGAAACCTGCTTGCTCTTAGCTACTTGCTTGTGTCTGACTTCATTTGTGATAGTATCACTCATTAACATTTTCTGACACTGATACTAATAATACTCTATTTCTCATCTTTCAGATTGCCATGCTTTTGGCAGTTTGACAGTAAAATAATCTTTGACATTAACACAAGTAAGGCATCTACCCTGTTGGGCACTTCTAAAATTTTCTTTAGTTTTAGTTGCCTAAATGTATCTAAGACTTTGGCCCCACCTTTCTAGAATGAGTCAATTCCACCTCCTCCTACCTTGTTTTATTTACCTCATTAGGAGAAAAAAATAGATTTTTTTTTTGAAAAAGCAAATAATGCAATACAATTTAAATCTTAACCTTCTTTGAAATTAAACCATTGTGTATTTGCAATTAAAAAAGCCAAACCCCAAGTGTACAGGAATCTAAGGTTGGATCTGAGTATCGGAATGAGATTTGTGTCTCCTTCATAGCCACTGCCATTGGGATTCTGATGAACTTCGAGGTTTTTGAATCAAAATATTTCTAAAATAAATTTGGGGAAGTTTAGAAGTGAACTTTGAAAGGTGTGACAACAGAAGGCACTGAGGAAGGACTAAATGTACTGCCTTTACCCTTTCCCTTCTACTGCCCTTAGCTGTGCTGAGCAGAGCTAGGCAAACCTGTGCTTCTGTGAAATTGCAGGGGCAGGTGCTGCCTGTACAGCATTTCAAACGTGGTTCTGTAGGCTCTGAGAGTCCCTGCTGATGGCCTCTTAAGGGTGAGCATGTTTGCTCCTTGGCCTCTGTGGCTCTGGCTGTGGAGGTGTATTTTCAGTTGGTAAAACTAGCAATGTCTATGCCCAGAAGTAAAAAAACCCACAACAAACACAATGTCTGTTTGAAGGAACTAGTTTTAGTACTTATTCATTGAATGTTGGTCCAAAACCAGACCAAACTGCTATAAAACACGATCAGCACCTCTGCGAGACAAACAAGAGTTTCAAGGTTGGTTGCTCATCTGAAGCATAAGATGCACCACTGATCTCTGTCTCTCCAAGAGACACAGCCAACTTCCACCCTGCCTTGTTGTCCAGACCCTCTTTTAGTGCCCCTTTCCCCCTTGGAAATACTCGGCTGGCTCCTGGAGTGCCAAGTGTCAGAGTGGCTCGGTCTGGGCTGGGAGACATCTCCTCCCTGTGAGCCCTGCTCACCATAATGTTTTCTGACAGGGGGAAGCTGCTTGTGGCTCCCTCTACGCTCACCCACACCACTCTGCTCAGCTGCATCTTGTGCAGTCATTTTCAGATCATAAAAGTTAGCTAATTCCTACAGCAGGATCATTCTTGCTCTGTGGATGAGCTTTCTTTTATTGCTTTTTTCTTCGGCATGTGTGAGGAGGCCCTGGAAGGACTGGGATCCCATTAATCTGGTATCTGTACAAATCTTTAATGAGATGCTGTTCCCTGCTACACAGCCTGCAATCTACAAATGTCTTATGACATTTGATGAAACCCAATCTCCAGAGGAGAAGCGAAGGGATTTAATTGAATGTCACATCCACAAAAGCCAAAGGGCAAACTCCTGGCCTCACAGAGGTCACTGGCCAGGCTCCCGTTGGCTTTGGTGGTGCCAGGCTTTCAACAAGAGTCTTTGCAGCACAAGTATTTGTATTCTGCTCACATTGACCTATTTCAGGTCGAAATTCCCTTTAGCAGTGCTCACTAAGCCATAGGGCTTGCTGGTAAACCTCAGCGTGTTTAGCCAATGCAAGCTGACAAGGGCATGACATCATTAGCCAAGTTTCACATCCCACTGACCTTGCCATCATGACTTAATCCACTGGGGTCTGTCATCCCTAATGGTTTGGTTTGGCAGTGCTTTACTGCACTTGTTGTGTATTCATCTACTACAGTCTGTTAAGAAAACATGGAGATGCAGAAGCTGCTGTATGTCTCTGATAGCATGTGAATTATAGCAAAGTTCAGCAATACTTCACATCCTTTGTTGGACCAGCATATTGACAGCTCTGTCTTGTTTTCTGATATCTGAGTTATGGATTTCTCAAGTCTGATATTATGTGAATTGTGTCACACAGAAATCGCCACATTTTGAGAAAACTTGATATTTCCACTGGAAGGGTGATTTATTATGATTTCACATCTATCATGTTTGTCTTTCAAAATTTTACACCATTTTACAGGCATCATTACCCTGATTTATTTTAGAGAGCAAAACCCAAAGTTGCACGCTGACAGGTCTGAGCAGAAACCACTGTTTCACTGATTAGGTCTCTGTGCTAGCAGAAGGAAGACTGAGTGCCACATCTCCAGCCCGAGCTGAAGTGTTGCAGGACTCTTCTGCAGACCAAGTACACAAGCAGCTCACCTTCTACTAGGAAAAACAGAAGCGAGTACCATAAATTCAGGAGCATCATGTGTACTCTACTCTACATCCCACAGGAAAAACCAAAACAACAAAACCAACCTAAACCAAATCAAAATGCACCCCCCACCCTCCCCAACCAACCAGAAAAGAGAAGAATCAACACCACCTAAGATAAATGATCTGGGCAGTTGGGGGGAAAGAGGGAGCCTATGGATCTGTACCTCAGGCACTCTTATTTGAAAAAACTTTCCACATTCCAAGTAATCTCTAGTCCTGCCTAGCAAGCTGCATCCTGGGCAGGAGAGTGAACATTTTACCACATAAAAGATGTACTAAGGTTTACAGCTATTTTTCTGAACTCCACACATTACTTTCATTAAAAATTTGTCTGTGTGTGGGAATTGTTGCAGAATAAATGCAGAGGGTGAATCCAAAGTGCAAAAATCAGTCTGTACTCATTCCCAGTGTGGGTTAAACTGAACACACAGAGACAATTTCACTGTGGATTAAGAATGTCCTCCTGAAGAGTTAGTATGCAATAACTATTCCAGGCTATTTCCCCAGGTAGACAAGCCTAAACATCTGATAAATAGGCCTATTCCTTTTCCTCTTAACCAATTAAGTACTTATTTTAGAAGGATAAAATGAATTATCACATAACTATTTCACTGCAATATGTCTTACTTAGTGCATTAATGTCAGAGACACTGAACTACTGCCCACAGATTGGAAAGAAAGGTATTACTGTTTTGCATGTACAAACAAAGAGATATCTCTTGACCTTATTTTATTTTGGGTAAGGATTATGATGTATTGTTGTTTTTGCAACACTTCACATTTATTTCACAAAATAAATCACATAATGGACTGTCATAATAGCCCCAGTAGCATGACAGGAAAAAAGAATTGGTAGAGCTACACTTCAGTGCACAGTGAAATAGCTAACAATTTGTTAAATATCCCATGAGTGGATTAAATAGGCATATGATCAGTTATGTGGCTGCCAAGCCACAGCAGGAGCCAATTAGAATTCACCAAAAATAATTTAGATGAAAACTGATGAATCTATCAAAACCTAATTAAATTTATGGAAAAAAGCAAACATCTCGTTGACAGATTATATAACCAACAAGTTTCTCTGTAAACAGTCTGCCAAGGATGGCCACTGAAAGTAGAGCTGCATTATTTGATCTTGTTTAAAGAGTGTGGAGTTTTTTAACATGTAATATTCTTCCTGTTTGAGTTTCAGGTAAATCAGTCACATAAAAGTGAGTCAGCTGGCTTTACATGAAGTAGCACAAAGTCATTCAGCAAATTGTAACTGTTGTCAATTATTTCATGGCTTGTCTTATGTGAACACATGAGAGTCTGTGGAGGGGCAGGGATTTGAATGGAGAAGAAAGATGCTTTAGACAGGGAGCTCTTTCAAGGATCTGATTTTATATAATGAACTAGAAAATACACTGATAAATACAACTGTTAGAACTGGAGCTCTTTAACATTGAGATATATTCTATGGTATAGTGTTGGGGTAGAGGATTGCTCTTATTGAAATGCTGGGCATTAGGCCACCAAATGGTGAAGCAAGTCTGTGTGAGAATGAGCACTGAGATACCAGCAACAAAACCCAGAAAGGTAGGACACCCCTAAATCAGAGTTTTCAGCTGCACTAAATAGATAAACTGTCTTTAGAACCCAAAAGACAGGGACTTGCATGGTTATTCTCATTGAAATCCTGCAAAGAAACAGGGCTGCTGGTCATCTTGCTCCAGCAATGTCAGGATAGATATTTCTAAAATGTACCTTACACTCCAGTTGTTTCTCAGATATCTGCACTGTTCATTCTCCCATGAAACTGTCGTACATTGTGAACTATAACCTGAGTTTTCTTCTCACAGAAATTCAGTTTTCCCAGTGCACCAATGCTTTTGTGCTGTATGTGTTTTGTATGACTAATCAATACAACAAAGACATAGCTGAGTATTACTCAAGCCAGAGATTTTTCTCTCATGCTATTCAGAAATGAAGCTTTCAGCTGCCAACAGAAGAAAGGTGATATGTGTTTCTCCTATGTGCCTGTGCTTTTTTGGTGGCCACATGGGAAAGTGCCAGGACAATGTCTGATTCATCTCTCTCGAAACCAGGAAGTTAGCAATGACTTTCCTTTTCCCTTTTCCCCAAAGTGAAGACAAGTGAAAGATCCAATCCTTAAATACAGGTAATAACATTCTCCCAACTTGAAGAGTCTGAATATTTACAGAGTTGGTATCTGTGAAAATCAAAATGCAGAAGAGTATATGTTCTGTCATCACTGCATGAATGTTAACGTTAGCCAGACTCTTGCATTACATAAAGATGTCTGAATTACCTTGGATAAAATATTCTTACAGTCTAAGGAGACATTTTAAAGTGATCGTGTCTTAATGCATAGATCCATAATAAGCAGTTTGCTTTCTCTGGGAAAAAGAGCAGTCACATGTGCCTCATTTTCTGATTTTTCTCGCTTCTAGAATTAAAGCTATCCTTTGAAATGAGGCAAAAATAGAATTGGACTGTAAAATATGAAGTCATTTAAATTCCTGAATTAACTTTAATTAAACTAAAGAGAACCTAAAATGGAGGAAAATGGGGAAACAAAGGGGGAAAAAAAGAGAAAACTACAAATGAGAATGACTTATTCAATCAACTGTTCTACTCCCTCTAAGAGATGCCTTCCTGATAGTTTGGGACTTTTTGGGTGGGGTGGAGTGAGGATTTTGAGGGTTGGGTGTTTTTGCTTTTGAGGCTTTTAGGGATGGAACTGGTTTTTTTTTTTTGGGAGGTGGAAGATGTTGGCTCCTTTTGAGGGAGGAAGAAGGACAAAAGGCAGGAGAAGAACCTCACAGGGCCCTGAGAAGGGACAAAGAGGTGCTGTGCTTTACTTGTTCTGGGTGGTTTCTGTGGTGCTCTGTGGGGAGGAGGAGACTTTTCGCATGTCTACCCCAGGCAGCACAAGGTGTGTGACACACAGGGGCTGCAAAAATGATGTGCAGAGCCATACAAATAGATGGCACACTGTGCAACTTCACACCATGCCTAAGGAGCCACCAGTGAGCTTCCTGTGGGAAACACCCAGCAGACAAGCTGGGAACATGTACATTTTCTCAGCACTTAACAAGGCATCACCTTGGAGCTAAAGAGGATTGCTACCCTTTTCCTCCTTGTTCAGACCAGTCCCAAGCCATAAATAAGCCCCTTACACTGCTGCAATGTGCTGCAATGAGCACTTCAAGGACCAGGAAAAATGAGCTTTTGCTCAGACATGACAAAATGCGAGAGCACAATGTTTCACTAGCAATTTCCCACTTGTGTTTGGTTTTTTGTGTCTGGTTTGTTTGTTGGTTTGGTTTTTTTATGACTGTTGGATAACCAAGTCTAACAGAAAGTTAAGAAATCCTCTAAAAATGGGGCTGTTTGCTCCTGAACCTGGGACTCCGAATTCCTCTTGAACAATAAGTGTCTGCCCTGCTCTGCTCAAATGTAAAGAACAGCCTACTTTTCTATAAGAAGGAATTAGATAAAGATTTATTGTGATTATTTTAAGCCCTAAACTAATTTGCTAAAACTTGTATTCCTTGATGTATTTTGAATTATTGAATATATGAAACAGAAATTCCAGATATTTCAGATCACAACTGGATCTTAACATTTTTATTTTTTTTTCACATGAAGGTCACATGACAGGTTGGGCATTAGGAGAAATTTCTTCACCGAAAGGCTGATTAAATGCTGGGATGGACTGAGCTGGGAGGTGGCAGAGTCATTGTCCCTGGAGGTGTTTAAGGGAAGACTGGACATGGCATGGTCTAGTTGGCATGGTGGTGTTTGCTCAGAGGTCAGACTTGATGATTTCAGAGGTGTTTTCCAACCTGTGGATTGATTTTGTGATTCTGTAAATATGAAGTTCCATGACACTACAGGAAATACACCCTCTCTGTAGCCAAGGGTTAAATTTCATGCTTTGCTCCTGAAGAATGCAGCTCAGGAGGAATGCAAGAAAACTCCTTTAGACTCCTTTAAGACATTTATCACCTTTCCCTGCTGGGGCTGCTGCAGGCAGGTGAACAAGGGCTAAGCAGCAACTGAAACATGTGCATGTCTCGTGGTAGATTGCATATAAGATGGTGCCAATGAGTCTCATATTTATCTCTCATCAAATTTTTTGATAGTTCTTGACCTTTTCAATGTATCCCTCCTATTTTTTGTAAGCAGAATGGGTCTCAAATAACACCACTGCACACCAATAATATGCAGCCGTTTCTTATTAAAAGAAGCTTATAGCTTTGTTATCTATTTGTAGAAGTAAACAGAAAAAACTTGGTGTATGCACTAGCCTTAATGTAGAAAATTTCAAAAAGTCTCCTTGATAGAGGCACTACATGGTAAGGTATAGGAATATATTACAGAGCATCTTTAAATCAGATGGAAAGTTCATTTTTTAAAATCACTGGATATACTCCTGATAGGGAGCTTGATTTATACCAAATAACATCAATAAAACTATAGTCATTGACTTCATTAGAAGGATGCTCAAACTAATTATTTGCCACTGGTTTTACATCTACAATTAATTTTGAACTTAATTTTCAGAGGTACTAAGTGCACTCCCATAACCCATTGATTTCAAATAATGCTTTGGGTGCTGGGCACTTCAAAAAATGAGGCTGTCTTATCTACAAATTCAGTCAAATTGTTAATCCACGTTGGAATTAATGGACTAAGCTAACAGAATCTGCAAATAAATTGGAAGCATTGAGTAAGTGCATCTCCTGGTGGTTCTGGAGAGCCTTATCTAACCAGCCTGATCCATTTTTCACCTGCTCTGACAACAGGCTGCCAAGTGTGGGCTGCTCTGCATGGCAGCAGCCTTCTGCTAGGGCACTTTATGCCACACAAAAATATATTCAGTGCTTAAAACGAGCCTATTATTAATAAACACCAACACATCTCAGGGGTGCTATTCATCTTAGCACCATCCTCATAAAATCTTTTTTATTGTTTGTGTGATACAGTCTCAAGATATTAACATTTCTGTGTGGCTGGGAAGAGAAGAAAATCCCTGAATTTCACTCTGTGAACTGAAATCCAAAAGTGGCCAGTGCAGAGACTGTATAAAATTGGATAATCTGTTTACAGAAAGAGCTGGATGGGTAACAGAGTTGGCAAAGACATTCAGCTTTTACATAATTGTCTCAGATACTTTTCAAGTCAGAGGGTCAGTGAGGCTTTACTGCCTGAAAGTTGCTTTGCAAGACCTGTGAAATAAACTGCACATTTATCATGTAAGGGACATTGCCCACCATAGGAAAAATACCAACATCATAACACTGCCTGGTATCATGGAAAAATTGTCAGGATTTAAACCAGAGCCAGCCAAAGAGCAAATGGTTTCAGGATCCTGGAAGATCTGGAGTCAAATGATGGCTGGCCTTCCTACCCTAATTGAACAACCAACGTTCAGACACCTGTATAAACAGCAATAATTAGCTGTTTTGTTGATGTATTAAAAAAAAATCATATTTCAGCATTTTTAATTAACTCTGGTTGGAATAAATAATCTTTAATTTTAAGGTGATAGTCTCAACTTCCATTTCCAGCATCTCCAAATATTGCTGACTATTCTCTTAACGAATTTTGTCTAAATAATTTCTGAAAAGCTTTAAATTCCATATTTTAAAATATCCATGAACCTATTTTATAATAAATGGAGAAACTAGATGCATGCTTAACAAAGAGAGTTGAAAAGACATGAAGTTTAGAGAAGACCATATTTATTTTTCCTGCTTGTTTGGGTATATGAAGCCATAGAAGAGAAGAAAGCTAAATCTATGCCATATTAACAGAAGTTAAACAAATAAATTGCCAAGTAAGGATAAAGAATAAGTAAATGAAAGGAACAAGAAATCCACAAAATGTAGCAGCTTATCTGAGTTAAAATGAAAGCAAAGCATTCACATGTGTATAATTTTCTAAAATATTTTGTGAGAGTAAAGAATTTGTTATTTTCTATGCTTTTCTATTCTTTATTTTCAGAGCTAAGAGCAGTAAAGATATACAAATTTTTGAATTCTTATTGTTGTTTTGCTCCTATTATGCAGAGAAAAGAAGTAAACCCCTTTGGATATTGAATGTTCAGTCACAGGTCTTCCTGCAGGCCATTTGGAGTCCTTGCAGCTGTGAGGCAATTGCATGCCAGACACAGGTAAGCCTGGCTGAAATAGAATATTCAGCAGGGAAGGCTCAGGTATTGGGAACTCTCCTGTCTGAGTGCTCGTAAGCTACAGGATCTTCTTCCTCTTCCTTGTGCTGTTTCTGTCCTGTACAGGCTGGATTTCCCTTAGCTGCATGTCCCACAGAGTGAGGGATAACCTTCCTGGGATTTCCCTTAGCTGCATGTCCCACAGAGTGAGGGATAACCTTCCTGGATTTCCCTTAGCTGCATGTCCCACAGAGTGAGGGATAACCTTCCTGGGATTTCCCTTAGCTGCATGTCCCACAGAGTGAGGAAGGGATAACCTTCCTGGGATTTCCCTTAGCTGCATGTCCCACAGAGTGAGGGATAACCTTCCTGGGATTTCCCTTAGCTGCATGTCCCACAGAGTGAGGGATAACCTTCCTGGGATTTCCCTTAGCTGCATGTCCCACAGAGTGAGGAAGGGATAACCTTCCTGGGATTTCCCTTAGCTGCATGTCCCACAGAGTGAGGGATAACCTTCCTGGGATTTCCCTTAGCTGCATAAGGAAGGGATAACCTTCCTGGACCCACTGCCCCCAGTGGCACAAGGATGGCCAGGGCTTTAGTTTCTACCAAAATGTGTGATTCATCAATGAAGAACGGAGGCTGCCCTATCACCTGGAGCAATTGCAGCTTTGGTACTGAAGCTTTGGCACCAGTGTTATCTATAAGGCACAGATCATTTTGATAGCAGTTATGACATGGATATAACCATTGCTTCCCTCCTTCTCACCTGCCTCATGCCTTTAACAAAACTGTCTCTATGTATAACTTTGTGCTGAGAAAGTGCTGCTTAGTCATGATGTGGGTGATGACTTCCAGACCTCAGTGCGGAGGGACTCTATGCTTGGAAGAAGTGTTTGCCTTACTGGAATTTCTCCTCAGAATATCTTTGATAGATAGATCTGTGATAGCATGCAATTCCATTTATCAGGTTCCAAAACTCAGAAGAAATGTAATATTTCCACAGTTTTTAGTAGCTCCACAGGAATGTTTGCCAGAATTTGCAGTGGGTGGTGTAGCAGTGAATCTCAGTGTGTGTTTGGAGAGGATCTGGAACAGCAGGGTGCTGCCACAGACAACAGCAAGGTGAGTTTGCTGTGAAACTGTGGGGCAGTGCAGTGAACATTACCCTTTGTAAAACACTCCATAAGCCAACAGAGCATCACCAAGCAGACAAATAGTTGTGTCTCTCTCCTTTGTATCAAGCTGTTGGTACCCCTCAGAAGGCCCTGCAGCAAAGAATGATTGATGCACGTAGCAGTCAGTGAATTTCATCCTGCTCCTCGAGGACAGGAGCAATTGCTGTGCCTTTCCTCGTCGTTTTATGCGGTTCACCATGCTCTTTCTTCATGCTTTTCAAGTCCTTGAGCATAATCAAAATAGTACAGGCTGTCTGTAACCTCAAAGCAAAGCAGATAATTTAGAAAATGTTTTCGCATATCCTTTCTTCCCTGATTTTTCATTTGACCTCAGATTATTTTGGTTTCTTTTTTGGCATCTAATATCAAAGACTATACCACTAAAGTCACCCCCTGCAAAAGATATAGGAAAAGCAACATCATATTCTCAGACTGAAAAGGGTGCTTTTCTGGATGGTATAATTGTTAAAAAGTCTCATTTGCCTGCAATAAAATATTAATTCAATACTTTCCATTTTCTGTTCTTACTTCCTTGTGTGCAGCATTCTTTCATACCATTCTAAAAATGCTACCAACCTAAGAGGAAAATCATGTCTCTAAAAACTTCTTGCTAATGGAATATTAAAATTACAAGTCAGTCATCTTAAAATCACTGAGTAACAGCACTTTCCTGTTTACCAGAAAAACTAAAAAAGAAGAAATTTTGTGGTGTGGCCAAACCCAGAATCTGCATTAGTTGCCTCTGGGAAGACTGAACAACATTTCAACAGCACCAGCACTCAGTACCTTATTGTTATTTTCAGCTGAGACCACTGGTGCTTAAAGGATACCTATCTAGGTCACAGTAGTATTCTTTTTATCCACAGCAATTTTTGTATGCCCAAACAAATAAGGTGAGGCTTAAAAGGCAGGAAAAAAAAGAGCAGCTTTTGTGTCATCAGAGTTTTCCTTGAGCAACATAGTCACCTATATGGTTTCAAAAGAGCCTGTCATGTACACAGCATATCCACAAAACCATGAGTGTGAAGGTGGCCTATCCAGATGACAAAAGCCTTTCCAGTTTTGGCAAAATGATTTAGTTTGACAGTTGATATGAGAGCCATTTGAAGGTAGCTGGGCACAGAAAACTGCTGGAATTTCTGGTTTCTGGTAGGTTTCTTCCCATTCCCTTCGCCACACGGTGATGCTGCAGCTTTCAGCTGAAGAGAATGTTTCATCTGAGTCCTGACAAAATTTGTTATCATGTAGTGAGCTAGGAATGATAGAAAATAAAGCTTTTGTTGCAAGTTTACAGCTGATTTGGGGGCTGCCTTCTGATTTCAAATGGTGTGTTGGTGGGCAGGGATGGTAACCAAACACCCCTGTGCACTTCTTTGGGCATCACTGAATCCAGAATTTACTGATTTCTGTGGACCAAAAAATCTAGGAACCAGTACAAACTGCAGACCAACATAATATAGTATAGACATTAAAGTGCAAACCCTGCCTTTGCAGTGTTTCTCCTTTAGCTCCAGGCACAAATGCAATTTGAGAGACATTTTCTGCTCAAGAACCTTCAACGTCTTACTATTTGTTATGGATGTTGAATGTACAATTTTTAGCTTTGAATCATGTCATCACTGTCACCATTCAAAAGACAGCATGTCATCTTGGCTTAGTGTATGAATTATGCAGAAACACAGTTTTAGTACTTTATTTTCTATAGTAATCACATATGCAGTCCTGACATACCTTGTGTTCTCTTTGGCCTTTTGGAAATAACAATCCCTACAAAGGAAACAGGTATTGCCAGTACTTATCAACTATTCTGAGATCTTGATCAGTATATAAAATGAAGCTTGTGCCATTAGCCACTTTTACAAGAGCTTTTTTCTTGGGAGCTGGAGCTCCAAGTGTTGATATAATGATTTCCTGTTTTCATGAGGGTGCTCCATCTTCAAACATTTCCTACTCAGAGCACTGTCTCAGTTACTCAAAATATAAAACTGAATAGTCTATAAATCTAGAAATAAATGTATAAGCACGTCATTTTATGCTTGATGTATTCATCCTAGGTTCCCATAAGTCAAAAAAGACACCATTAGTTTTAGTATTTTATCAGGAGTGCTTCTCTTTTGATGGGAACTGCTTAATCATGAGGTAAGAGTAATTACATTGGGTGGGAGCAAAGGTTCACCTCACTCAGTACACTTTCTCTGATGGTCACCAGTGTCAGATCACTATGGGAAGGTAAATGTAAGCAAAAATAAGTATAAGCAACAAATTTATGTCAGTTTAGGGACTTCTGTACAAATATTGCCTACACCTCACTGTATTCAGCAGAGCTCCTTGGATGTTGGTTATAAAAAACTGAAATGATTTTGAAAACATTTGTATTGCAGGCTGAGTCAGACACAGTCTTGCTGAGACCTATTTCTTTACTTTAAACTTGAAGTTGGATAATTTCAACTGATGGATTATAGATCATGAATTATGAGGGAGAGCAAATAATGATTTCTTATTTTTCTTCTCTATATCATCCATGATTTTAATACTTTGGTTTTATCCTCCCAGTAATGTATTTTCAAAACTGGAGACTTCAGGTTGTCTTAGTTTCTCTTTGAAAGAAGACTGTTCTAGCCCCAGTCAGAAGTTTTTCTAACAGAGGCACCATTCTCTATGGGATCTCTGTATGGGCATCATTACAACATTATTTGGCTCTAATAGTCTTCAAATTGTGCTAAGAATGATCTATAGATTTTTTTTCAGCACCTCTACAAGCAAACTACTACAAATAAAATAGTTAAAAGGAATTTTAGCTGCCTACCAAAAGCCACACGTAGTTAAAAGCTCCTGATGTCTAAAAGATATGGTTTTCCAGGAGGAAATCTGACAGTGTGAATTCATGTTGGTATTTCAGGAAATTTTCTTAATCCTTATTGTACAAGTGAGGAGAGAGTGAGCTTCCTGTTTTGTACTGCTCTTCATAACTTTGTTTTATTTTGAGAGTTTAGCTGCCTGCCCTTCCACAGCAATAGGAATATAAATGACAAACACGTAAACCAAACACACACACACGGAGTCCTTTCACTCTGGCATCTTTCTTACACTACAGAGCAGTTCCTGGTCCATTCCTGCTGCAAAACCATGACTGGCAATGCTTCAGCAGCATCTGAACATGTTCACGCCAACAGTTGTTAGTGAAGGCAAGGATACAGCATTTGTCCCTATCCTCTGACTTTCCCTAGGAAGACTGACAACTAGGAAATTTCAATATCCTACAAAAAAAAATAATTGTTGATTGTCCAACATATTCATCTTATTACTCTTCCCTCATCTACAAAAGAACTTCTACTGAAGCCAGGTGGAGAACATCTGACTTAGCTGGAAAAAGAACTGAGAATATTTGTGTTGCTTCCTGATAATACTAATGCCATTGTTTATTTCCATTTTATTTAAATGTTTTAACTTTTGGCATTTTAATGTAATTTTGGTGGACATAGTCTAGAACAGAGTTCAAACCTAAAATTTCTTATATCTGCAAGCTTTTATTTTCTAATATTTTCTTCAATATATTTTATTCAAAAACTAGGTGATTCCAAGGTCATGTAGCATCAGAAACTCAGTGTTCTTTAGCAATGCACAGAAAATACACAATTGAATTAAACTGGAAAGTGAGTAAAACTGAATTACTGGGAAGGGCAGAATATTGCCCATTCTTACTTCAGTGACAAAATGAGGAGTCAATCAGTCCTCTTTTGGCTAAAACTAGGGATTCAGAAAGGCAAAAAGAAGTTTCAGTTCTTTGAGGGATCCAAAAAGGCCATTTGGTGTTGAAATGAAATCTTTATTTAGGGACTTTTTCCAGAAGAAGCAGAGAAAATGCAGATTTGGGATTAGGTCCAGAAGGGAGAACCAGGAGTGTGGCAAAGAGCCAGATCAGGGACAGGATGGTAACGGTGCTAGAGCTGGAGATGCTCCTCTGACCCCCAGCCTGGACTCTCCCTGTGTCCACTCAGCTCACCTGTAGGACAAAGGTGGCCATCTGCCACAGACTCCACCTTGTGATTTCCAGGGTCTCCTGGAACATGTCAGCTTTCCAGAACAACTCATAACTCAGGGAAAAGCCACCATGGGAACAGCTGCTGCACTGGAGAGGACAAAGCTGGATCGTGCCTGTCTTGTCCTGGGTGTGGACACTGAAGCAGTTGTTTTTCATGGGAATTTAATAATTTTTGATACCTCTCTCTTGCTTTAGAACATTGTTGAAATTGGCTGAATGCTCTGCTGCATACTATTGCAAACCCCTGTGATGATCTTTGAAAAACATAAATGTTTTTTGTGTAGTTTCTTAATTTTTCTAAGACTGCTTTTTCCCCTGTTGGTTGAATTTCAAAGGAGTATTGTGTGCTCCAAAACAGGGGAGAGTGTTGCCATGATAAGATTGTGTCTTGCAGTATTCTTTTTTTTTTAATGCAGAAAGTTCTGAAGGACATTTTTTTTTCTGCAGAGCTCCCTGCTTGGAGATCTGAATTAAATCTAGGGAAATATTAATCAAGGTTAAAGATAATTCCATAAGAAAGCAATGAAAACAAGTGCATGCTCTAGCCACAGAAAATGCAAAGAGCTAAATGAATTCCCATTGAGGTTGGTGCCAGGTTGTGCTGCAAAGGGGATGAATTTGGCTTGGAAGGCGAACTGCAAGTTCACAGCCTCCCCAGAGGTTTGGTTGTGTTGCAGTGTCTCTGCTGCTGTGAACAGCGACTTCTGGGAACCATGCCTTCCCTCAGTAACCCTGCAGCAGTGCAATCCTATATTTAATCAATTCAGGTTCTAGAAATACTTCACTGCCCAGTGTGAAAGTCACTGCACAGACCCAGAGATCAAGAGAAGGCACTTAGCCCCCATCCAGAAAAGTTACACATTCCTTTGTGGAAGAACAGATGATGAAATGAAAGTGAAAGAAAGAATGAGAATACTGTGCTAGACTTTTCTGCCCCTTCAAAAGGTGATAAAACTTTGGGGAAGTTTGAGTTGGTTTGTTCAGTGCTGGTTTTTTATTTTTTGCGGGTTTTTTTAGAGAGTGTGGTAGTGATGTTTGTTTCATTTTGTTTTGTTTTAATACTCCTCATCCCTACTTGACTCTGGGAAAACAAAAGGGATTATTTAGGCATGTTGTCCTTAGGCTAGTAAGTTTTAGATGTAATGGTAACTTAAAGCAACCTCAAGATGGTCTCAGGAAAACAATAGAGCAAGAAAATGAGTGAATGCAGAAGTTTTAGGGATATCACATCAACAAAAATTCCTTTAATTTCTTTCAGTGCAATTAACAATTACAACTTTCTTGTAAATGGGTTGGGGAATGACAACACACCTTCACAAGGACTCCATCACAAATACTAAAGTAAATCCTCATCCTAGAACAGAGTATTTCCATCTGACTCAGTGTTTGGCTTACTGCTTCCCACCCCTGAATGGTTGCATCTGGGTATCTTCCTGTTTGCAACCATCACAGGAGCTGTACAGAACAGCTAACAGATACCAAATAACTAACTTTACAGGAGGACAATGTTGAATATGGATTGCTTTGGAAAAATCCCTCTGAATGGAGAAGATGGTACTTTTTAGCATCTCTAAGGCCCTTATTCTGCCTGCAGGAAAAACTTGTTTACTTCAATAGGAATACACACAAAAAAAGTATTTGTCTGCAGATGAAAATGCAGTATTTTAATGTAAGATTTTAATTCACAAGAATTGAAAAAAAAATCAGAAGAAAAGACTGGCATATGCTTTCTTAAGGTCATCTAAGTTTCTTAATAATGGGTTTGAATCAACCCCAGACAAGCATTTCTTCAGTGCAGTCTCTATTGGTATAAATAATTCGCTGCAATTAAATCTTTAAAAGGCTTTGGGCTCTAACCTGCTCGTTAGGCCAACAGACAGGGATCCTGGTCCTGCACTAAATCTGATAAACATCACTGGGGTTTTCCTACAAGAGGAAGTAATTTTCCATGTACAGGGCACTGTGGGACGTTCAGTCACGGCATTTGGCAAGGCTCAGGGAGCATCCTGTGAGTCTGCAGGAGCCCTTGACTGCTGGTGAGAGCAGAAATCTGCAGCAGGACCTCTTTGTGCAGCCCATGATGTGTTTAGATGGGTGCTTGCAAGGCAGCATCTTCCTTCCAGTCCCTCACAGCTTCCTTCTTATGTTTCTGGAAAGAAATTATTCAGATTTGGTCTCAGCTGGACTGAATAGCTTCCTTTGAAAATGCTGAGGTAGATAATTTCAAACGTTTTGGAATGAAATAATTTGAAGCATTGCTAAATGCAAGAGCATTTTTTTCCTCTTTTGAGTTTATTATAATGATACTGTTACTATTATGATTGTATCCATTTCAGCAGTTTCCTTTACAGTTACCCAGTTAGGATTAATCACCATCTCCACTGTATGAATTTATGGCCCAAGAGGCGTTAAAAGTAATGATAATAAACATGTCCTTAGCACTACTTTAAGTGAAAAATTCAAAGTTGGAAAAATGTATTTAATATTATGATAAAACACTAAGCCAGCATTATTGTATTTTATATAAGGGCATATAGGGCATAAAGGTACTTACTTTTATTTCTGGTGTGTAAAGTCAAATGTCATTCAAAGATTACTCTGTTGATAAGTATCTTCAGTGCAGGAGCAATAATTTGCACTAACGCTTGGAAAACCCAATCTGAATTCATTAATTTTGCAATTCAGCAAGAAATTGGCATATTTAGCAAGGAAGAGGAGAACTGAAATAGCCTGTTTTCAGGACACCAGCATGAAATTGTATTGAATACCTTTTGCTGCTAGTGCTTAGAGCTGTTGAGAAGAAGAAGAAAACCTCAATAAATTACTGCACCATAACACCAGTCTTACTAAAAACACAGTTTGTGCATTTGATTTTCGGGACTGTGCTCAGTCTGTCATTGCATCATTTAAAGCAATGCTTGGCATCACTGGAATTGTTGTATGGGCTGCTGGACCAGAGACAACGCCTGCAGGGTCTTGGGCAAGTTATTTCACCTTCCCATGCTTCTGTTTCCCCTGCCATCACTTGCCTGTCTTATCTGCTTAGTCTGGACTGGAAGTCTCCAAGACAGGCATTCTCTCTCACTGTTTGGTCAGTGAAAAGCCCAGCTGAGCCTCAGCTCAGCTGCAGCCTTTGTGCAAATGCTGCCTCTTACCTGGCTATAAATGCAGTGTATCATACTTGGCAAAACCAAACTCCTGGTAGTAAGACCTCTCTCTAAAGCATCTCATACTCCAAAATCTCAGAGAGATGGAGAAACCGCCTTATGTTTAAGAGCAAGCATGAGGTTTGGAAGGATAATACACTATTGAAATTTTGTTGCTGCTCCATCTCATGTTTAAGTGGATTATTTGACTTCATAGTTGATGGTTTTTGCCCAGCACACTGTGCAGGCAAAGCTCCATGGCTTTTGGTAGAAAGGTCAAGTTCAGGCTCTCTGCCTTTCAGACAGAAGTGCCAGCTAGTTGGGAACAGGAGGTGCAGGAAGGCAGAAACCAAAACTGCATTACTAGCTGATTCCATTTTAAACATACCTGCAAAATAAAACCATCATCCTCCATCAAAATAAACTAAAGTAAGCTTGTGAGTTTATAATCAGAGTTTTTAAATGCTGCCTGTATTGATATTTCTGGCTCTTGCCACTTAAAATTCCCAGACAAAAACCCCAAAATTTACAAGCATAGTAGCTGTTGCAGGTGGTATTGCAAGATTGCAATACCAGCAGCATCAACAATTATTTATGTAGGGAGGGAAAAAAAAACAAGGAAAAAGAGATTAATTTAGTATTTTGCCTTCATATAAGTTTCTTTCTGTCTTGAGACCCTGGTTATTTTGTTTGATTTCTTTCAAAACATGCATGAAATTGTTGAAAGTTTCCATAATTTCTCATCCTCATTTTCCATCAGATTACACAGATAACAGCATACAAGTTCAGGTTCTTTTTTTTCTGGGCTCCTCGTGCATTTAGATTCTTGCTTAAGGTATTTTTCACAGCCCAGTTGGTCCAACAGAACTGCTAGAACGATGTTCCCATGGAAGAAGACTGTCGCCTCCCTGTTCTGATGGAAACCACTCAAGCCAGCACCCTCCCGAAGAGGGGGAGAGGAAGGTTTCAGGGGCTGGGGCACAGGCTGATGCCCTTCTGGCATCTCTCCACCTGCCTGTGGCAGCAGAGCCCTTCCCCGGTGTGGAGTCAGC
>VZRX01002802.1:1961-18629 GCA_013398075.1 Notiomystis cincta | reverse complement strand
CGGCGGCGGCGGCGGCGGCCTCCCGCGGGAGCCCCCCGAGCCTCCGTACGACCGCAAGCGGCGGCACCAGGAGGACTCCGGCTCCGAGCCCAGCGACTACGAGGAGCAGAAGGAGGAGGAGGAAGCTCGCAAAGTCAAGAGCGGCATCCGCCAGCTTCGCCTCTTCAGCGCCGAGGAGTGCGCCAAGATCGAGGCGCGCATCGAGGACGTGGTGTCCCGGGCGGAGAAGGGGCTCTACAAGGAGCACACGGTGGATCGGGCGCCGCTGCGGAACAAGTATTTTTTCGGGGAAGGCTACACCTACGGGTCTCAGCTGCAGCGGCGGGGCCCCGGCCAGGAGCGCCTGTACCCGCGTGGGGAGGTGGACGCCATCCCCGAGTGGGTGCACGACCTGGTGATCAGGAAGCTGGTGGAGCACCGGGTGATCCCCGAGGGCTTTGTGAACAGTGCCGTCATCAACGACTACCAGCCGGGGGGCTGCATTGTCTCCCACGTGGACCCCATCCATATCTTTGAGAGGCCCATCGTCTCCGTGTCCTTCTTCAGCGACTCGGCGCTCTGCTTCGGGTGTAAATTCCAGTTCAAACCCATCAGGGTCTCGGAGCCCGTTCTCTTCCTGCCCGTGAAGAGGGGCAGCGTCACGGTGCTCAGGTAACTCGCCCGCGTTGCCGAGGCTCCGCCGAGGAGCCGGGGCCCGGTTGTGTAACGCGGATCACGAGGCGCCTCGGGCTCCGTCTCCCTCGCCTGCAGGCGCTCAGGGGCTCGCTGTGCTGCAAGGGCTGAGGCAGAGATTTGGGGGGGTCCTGCCCTCGTGGTGGGTGAGGATTTGGGTGGGTGCCCTGTGCGCGGGGCTTGAGGCGAGTGCTGGTGGGAGCTGAGCTAAGCGTTTAGTTCCCGTAAATGGTTAAAATAACACGTTGAGACACAAAATGGATCCTTTGCCCAAGAGTGGTCAGAGCGGAGCAGCTGCTAGGGACGGGGCTCCTGGCTCTATTCTTAGCTCGGCCGGTGCCTCCGTGACCTGACCTTAATCGTGGAGAGGAGGTGTGAATGGCCTCGTCTTCCCAGTCTGTAAACTGGGAGTGCTGAGCCCTCCCCTGCCCGATGACGATAGGGAGAGGGGAGCGCAGAGCCCCGTGTGATTGTCACTTGGAAGTGCAGCGGGTCACAGGCACAGGAAAGGACTTTACTGTGTGCTGAGGAAGAGCCGTGGAGGTGGAATGACCTGCCCAAGGTCACGCAGTTGGTCGGCAGTAAATGCCTGCTCCCTAATCCCACTGCCTCCCTGTTCGGGCTGGGACAGGGGAGCACACAGGTGAGGGGACAGGTGAGGGGACAGCAGGGGCTGGAGTGTCCCCTCCTGGGGAGGGCAGCTCGAAGCCTGGCCCCGGGGCTGCCAGTCCCTGGTGTCCCTGAAGGTCAGAGTGCTCCCTCCCTGCCAGGAGCAGGGATCGCCGGGGCTGTGCCAGCAGTGCTCTGAGCTCCCAGCTGTATCCTCGTTTGGGAGGGGGGGTATTTTTTTGGGACTGGTGAAGGTCCAGGCCGGTTTTCCGGGCTCCCAGGCCGTAACACAATCCCTCGCTTTGGCTTGTAAATTGATCGCCGCAGGGTTCGGGAAGGAATTTTTCCCCCCACAAACACCCGGCCTCCTTGCCTGGTGCATCAATAATAAATGCTGAGATCTCGCGTAGCTTTTATCTCGGAAAAGCTGCACAAACATTAACTAATCCTCGCCGTGCCCCGGCGTTAGGTAACTTGTGTGGATTAGCCGGGGATGAGGGAGGCTGCAGAGGGAATCGGGAACGGCGCTGAGGACATTTTCTCCTCCTCCGGTGGTTTGACAGGGCTCAGGGGGCAGAGGTCAGGGTGATTTTGTGAAATGGGACCCAAGGGGACCCATCCTGCCCCGTCTCTTTTTCCTGCAAGGGAAGCTCCATCCCCAGGGATGGAGGCTGCTGGCTCTGAGGCAGCCACTCTGCTCCCTGACTTCTCTGAGGTACCAGGAGGGAAACTTTGCTACCCTGATTTTCCTGCTGGTGATGTGAACCCCTCTGCTGTCTTCCCCCACCAGGCCTGGATAAATAGCTGTCCTTCCTTTTACACCCAGAGGCCTTTTTTTAAGGACAGTGAGAGTTTTATCCTGCTTGGAAGCGTTCTGGCAGAGCTGCTGATGCAGGGTCAGACTCAAGTCTTGCAGTCAAAGCCTCTTGAAAAACTCTGGAGGAGGATCTGCAGTGGAGCCTGGTGGGAGGAAGGAGAGATGCTTTCTCTGCTCTAGGACCAGAGAATGATGTTTTCTCATTCCAGAACCTTGCTGTTCCTTCAAAACTTCCTTCAGAGGCTGCTGGCTCAGGGCTCGTGGAATTGGAGTGAGGTGTCTCCCAGGGGTGTTTGGGTTGTTGGCCAGTGTCACTCAGGTGCTGTTATCAGTTTATTACTGTGGCTGAAGCAATCCTGCAAACCAAATGAAGATACCTTGGATTACTTTTCCCTCCAAATCCAAGGGCTGCTCTCTGACCCGCCCACTGCAGCTTGATCACGGTCAGATGTTCTGCCTTCCAGCAAATAATAGACTTTAAAACAGGGATTATTTCAAATTTGCTACAGCAGTTATCAGGTACTTTGCACTCACTTAAGAGAGATTCTGCCGAAGTGACTGCTCTGTGTTGATAGGATCCTGGCTGGAATCAATTCCTTGCCTCACAGCAGCTCTCCTGGTCTCCCACCTAACCCCAGCAGTGAGGAGGAGCAGGAGAGGTGCTCAGGGGTGTGTCACCAAATCCAGCCCTTGGTCACGATTCAGTCAACTCCCCAAACTTGGCGTTTTCTCCTCTGGGTAAACAGTTGCTGGAGGCAGTTGCCCGGGAGATAGGGAAGGGGCACGGGGAGAGGTGGCATGCCTGTGATGTCTGGGATTCAGATCCTGCTGGCTCACTGGCTGCCCCTGGCCTGCAGCCCTGCCGGGGAAGCCGCGTGTGGAAGTCACGAGGACCTAGAGGAAGCTGTTGGATCCCTCTCTTTGACCCCACTGCACTCTCAGGCTGCCCCCAGATTGCCCCTGTCCCATTCCTGCTCCTAATTTCATGGCTGCCTACCCAGCAGGGATTTAGCAGAGGGGCTTTCCCCGATTTCTTTCCCTTTGTTTGCCTGCCCTGAAGCAGGATGTGGTGTTTGCCAACTCTGAACCTGCCTCAGACTCCTTGGAAAGTGCTCAGACCTCAAATGACAGGTGAGGTGGAACAAGATTCACCTGGCTGGGCTGTGCCCCTCTGCCAGAAGCCAAAGGCTGAGCCACCCCATGACCTCTAATGAGCCCTTCCCTCTTCCACCAAGGCCCTTTCTCCTCTCCTTTCACATCTGCAGGGAATATTTGCTCTTGTGGGTTTTGAGATCTAGAAGATGACCTCCTCCTGTCCCCTCTTCTCCTGCAGCCCTGGGAGGCAGCTGCTCCTGCAGGTTTGTCCCAGTGGCAGCCAGGCCAGAAGGAAGCCTCAGCTCAGTGTGTCCCTGCTGGGTCCCAGTCCTGTGGCCCATCAGCTCCCTGGGAAGGTGCTGCTGACCTCACCACGTTTGTGGTTTTTTCTTATTTTAACAATAATTTGATGAGCATCAATCGATAGAAGCAGTGGGGGGGAGATGGAGGAATTTGCCTTTTCATCTGGGGCAGGTGTGCTTTGACAGTGCTTGGGCTGTGGAAACAGGGAGGGAGCAGGGTGTGAGTGGAGCCAGCTGGGGGGGTCCAGGTGGCTCCTTGCCCTGCAGCTGCTGTCATAGGAGGCAAATGTGAGCACTGAAACTGCCAGGTATGTTGTCTCAGCGTTGGAAATGGTGCAGCTGCAGCTGGAGGAACGAAGGGCACAGGTAGCCTTTCCCAGGTTCTGGGAGCTCGTGCCATACAGGCTTCCCTGCCACAGCTGGAGAGTGCTCCAGGTCATCTCCTGGCTGTTTGTAATGGCAGGGGAACACTGTGATGTGTGTCCCTCCTGTTGTCTCGAGGCTTCCCTGATGGGAGCATAATCAGAGCAGGTTGGAGTCGCTGGAGGATGAGCCTCCTTCCTTCCCAGCTGGAGGAATCTCTGTGCAGCTGTCTGCTCCAAAATAGCCTGATCCCTCAGAGCAGGCTGGTGGTGCAGAGGAAGTTCCACGTGTGCCAGTGGTGATGAGGCAGAGATTTGTTCAAGCTTTTCTTGTTAGAGTCTCTAGAACTTCAAGGCTTCCTTTCTGGTGATGTTTGCACAAAAATATCCACTTTTATCTCTGTGTGAATCCATTCTGGCTCGGCAGCAGCTCTTCTGGATGGGAAAGAGACTCAGGGAAGAGTTGGGGATGTAAGGTTTGCCAGGTTAGTTTGGAGTTGGGGTCTGGTTTTGGGGTAGTGTGTGGAAAATATCAGCACTTCCCCACGTTCTTCTGGAGAACGCTCTGGGATGGAGATCTCGTGGACAGGAATTTATGATTTTCCAGGTTGCTTTGGGTTTGTTCTTTGGACAAAAAATCTGTGGGCAGACCCTTGATGTCATTATGGGTGTTTCTCTTCAGGGTCTGCCCCTTCACGCATCCTCAGGGTGTGCAAGGCTGGGCACTGGGTGAGAAGTTCACGTTGGCACGAGGCAGCACAAGTATGGCACAACCAAATAATCCTTTTCTTCCACCACTAGATATGATATAGGGCAAGCAGACTTTTCCCACACCAGTTTGGCACTGGGGCAGACTGGTGTGTCCCCTTAGGACCTTGGACTGGAGTGGTGGGGCTGTTTTTGATGCTTCCCATGAGCATCTGGGACCACAAACTTCCTGGTGCCACCCTGAAAGGGGGGTTCTTGCCTGGGGAAGGTGTGAAGAGGAGTGTCCAGGCCAGTATCTCGTGATGGAGAGTGCAGGTCTGGAGGAAGGTCTGGGAGCAGCCCTTTCCCTGGTGTTCAGGGTGCTGCTGAGGATGCTGAGTTGAATGCTAACGTGGGTGATATTCATGAATTCACTGAAGCTTGACGCAGAGATTCCTGGAACATAATGGAGATCATCATGAGCCCCTCGGTGCGACACTGTCGTGCTCTGCAGCGCCTGGAGGATGGTGGGGATGGACACCACCCCTGCTTTAACTGGGCAGGTCTTCTTAGACTTTCAGCTCTCCTCCCAGAGCAGTAAATCTGTGTGTGAGGAGGTGTTTCTGGGTGAGTGGGTGGGATATCTAACCAGATCAAGGAAACCCGGTCCTGTCCCCGGAGAAGACTTGCGTGTGAGAGCTCTGTTCTGTGCTCGGTGTCCTGGATAACCTGCCAGCCCCTGACCCTGGTGTGCCAGCAGTGGCATGGAAAAGCCTCGTGGGGACACTGGGCCTGGTGGTTTCTGCTTCAGGCTGGGTGTACCAGGGTTGTGTGGCTTGAGCAGCCTTCGCCCAAGTGCCTTCCAAGGTGCTCCTGCCCTTGTCGGGTGTTTCAGGCACTCTGAAGGTGTTCAGCTGCTCTTTTCCCCTTCCTGGACTCCAGAAGGCTCTCTGTGAGCTGACACTCTCCAAGCGGCAGGTAGAGGGCAGGCCCCACCGCTGGGATCTGCTGGCTCACACCCTTGGAGTGACGGGATGCGCTCCCAGCAGGGTTCGTGTGTCGGAGCAGGTCTGGTGGCCTCTCTCCACAGACCCACCGTGATTTCAGCTGCTGTGCTGGGCCAGGAGTCCAGCTGAAAACAGAAGCAGCCATGAGGAAATGCTCCAGTGTGTTGTGGGGCTGTCCTTGGCCGTGTTTATTCTCCAGCCTGCTGAAAATGTGGAGTATGTGGAGTCATCTCACACAGTGAAACACTCCTGCTACTGCTTGAGCCTGGGCTTATCCTCAGCCCAGGGAGCTGTTTCACCCTGTAATATAGGGAGTTTGTGGAGGAGTGCAGCTTGGTTTGCAGCTCTGAATTTGGAGGTTACCCCATGTGTACTGGGTTAGGATTGGTGATGTTTGTATGGTGGCTGAGGATGTGCCATGGATGGGGAGGGTGCTGAGGTGTCTGTACCCAGGGAAAGGGGATGAGAGGCTCAGCTCTTACCACCACTGCACCCCTCTGTGACTAAAAATCCTCCTTGGTCTGTTACATGTTTGGGTCTGGGTGTGCTGCACATCCGAGCTGTGAGAGATGGCTTTTCTCAGGCATGTTTGAGATGATGCTTTGGAGGAATGTGCTCATTTTTTTCCCTGTTGCTTTCTAATTTCTTCATAAATTAATTGTCTGAATCTACATTTCTACATGTTTTATTTCACAGTGCTGGAGCAGGTGGCAGTTTCCTCTGGGGTATGCTAAAAAATTGAGTCATAAACCCCTCTGACTGTCCTTATTCTTTCCCAATCTTTGTTCCTTCCTGGAAGTCAAGCTCCTGAGTGCCTGGGGGGTGCTGTTTGGAGGAGGAATTCCTGGTGGAAGTTAGGAAGTACTGGCCAAACTGAGTTGTTGAGGCTGGAAACCACTTTGTGCTTCTGCCTGGCATCTCCCTGACTTTGGCTCTCTCTTTCTGTTGTCAGTGGGTACGCGGCCGACGAAATCACACACTGCATTCGACCACAGGACATCAAGGAGAGGAGAGCTGTCATCATCCTCAGAAAGTAAGTGTTGAAGCCCTCTAGACAGCAAGATAAACGTGGATGTGGTGTCATGATGCTTAAACACTTGAAAACTTGCTTGTTAATTGGCTGGCTTGATCTTACACCTTGATTAGGTGTCACTCCGGCGCTCGCTCGTGTCTCGATGTGGCTGGAGCCTGTTCCTGCAGGGTTCATCCCTTCTGGGCTCTGTGCAGCAGCACTTCATTGCAAGCCCTGCTGGTGCCCAAACACTTGGCTTTCCTTGGCTGCCCAGCTCCAAACACCCAGGATAGCAAACTCGTGTTTTGGGCTGTGTGTTCAGGTGTCTGGTCATGTGATACCCACATGTGTGAGTTACCTGGATGGTCCTTTGAAGCTGATGCTTGTGATGAAGAATGTCCTGTAAAGCAGATAAAGTTTTCTTAGTATCATGGCTTTTGTTTCCTGGGGAGAGAGGAAGACACTGGCTTTGGGAGGAAACACGTAGAGAGTTCAGTGCTCATTGCAGAGCTTGTCCTTTGAGTCTGTGTTGGGAAACCAAGCTCCATAAGCTGTTTTAGAAATAAGCTTCCTGTTCTAGAAGAGCACTCTTGATGCCATTTCATCAATCAGTGCTTGTTCCTAAAGCTCTTAAGAAAACAGAGACAAACTAAACTAACCCCACCCCAAAGTCCCTTGGTAAAACCTTTTTTTCTACCTAGAAATGTCCTCTCTCATCAGTTCCTTCTACTAAGAGACCCAAAAATGTGACTGCCACACATTGACCCCTGCTGACTGTGCCTTGGAAGGTGTTAGCAGTAATTCTGCTGTCAAGAAGCATCTTTGTAAATGAAAATACACAGCTTTGAGTCCTGTAAACCCAGCCAAAAACGTGGGCATTGGTGGCAGGGCTGTGGTTGTGGCCCAGGCTGGCATAAGGCTCTCGGGCAAGCAGTCTGGATTCAGACTGGATGAGCTTTTGGATGGCTTAGTTGGTTTCAAAACAAGTCTGGCAACGTTATGAGGATATGGCACAAAGCCAGTGGAGTGGAGTTGGACATCTGGTTAGAGAAACCCATGGAATGAAGGCAGGAAAAACAGCAGCCCTGAGGCATTAGCCAGTCAAAATCAGCCCAGACCCAGGGAGGCAGGATGAGATGTGGCAGGAGATAGAGTGGGATGAGAGGCAGGCTGTAGCCAAACCACCCCACAGCTGGGTATGGCCACGTGAGGTTTGGGGTGAGAGGTGGTGATGAGAACTTACAGCTGTTGTGTTGATGGTGTTGAAGCAGCCAGGGAAAAGCAGCACAAACGCTGACAAGGGGGCATCTCCAGGTCTTGTAGCTACTTTGGTTGGACTTTGGGAAGAGAAGCTGCCTGTTCTTCCCTGGAAAAGACAGACTCAGATAAATAAGCTAAAGCTGCCCAAACTAGTGCAGGTATCAAACATACCTGTTCAAACTGGCTCTGCCTCTTGCTTTCTCCAGCCTTGGTAAGCTGAGGATGTTGGATTGTTTCAGTCAAACCTGGCTGCTCTCAAAGTGAATCTTAAACCTCACCTCATTCCACCCCCTGCCAAGGGCAAGGACACCTTCCACGAGACCAAGTTGGTCAGAGCCCAGTCCAGCCTGGGCTTCTCTGGGCAACTTGTGCCAGTGCCTCTCTACTCTCTGAGTAAATAATTTCTTTCTAATATCTAATCTAAGTCCTCCCTCTTTTAGTTTAAATGTGTTCTGCCTTGTCCTATGATCATTTCCCCATATAAAAAGTCTCTCTCTCTCTCTGTTTTTTTTTAAGCCCCCTTTAAGTCCTGGGAGGAGCAGTGACGTCTCCCTGGTTGTACCCAGCTGACCTGGTGCATTCCTGCTGAAGGGGCAGAGTCTGTAGCTCTGCTGGCTTTGTTTGCTCAGCCACCCCTCTGCAGCAGTGCTTCCCCCTGATTTTGGGGGTCTGATTTGCTTCGTGTCAGAGCAGAAATATCTGTGCCCACCGGGAGTTTTCTCTCCAGCAAAGCATAAACCCCCCCGGTGATTATTTCCACGTAGCTTCCGCAGCCGTGGTGAATCCGTGGCAACGTTTGCCAAAGGCTGCGCTGTGATTGCTGCCAAATAGAGCTTATTAATTGCTGCTTATCCCTGGCGAGGGCGGCCACCTCCTCGTGTGCCCTGCGTGTCTCGTGTGTCCCCTCCATGTCCCCTCTGTGTGCCCTGCGTGTCTCGTGTGTCCCCTCCATGTCCCCTCTGTGTGCCCTGCGTGTCTCGTGTGTCCCCTCCATGTCCCCTCTGTGTGCCCTGCGTGTCTCGTGTGTCCCCTCCATGTCCCCTCTGTGTGCCCTGCGTGTCTCGTGTGTCCCCTCCATGTCCCCTCTGTGTGCCCTGCGTGTCTCGTGTGTCCCCTCCATGTCCCCTCTGTGTGCCCTGCGTGTCTCGTGTGTCCCCTCCATGTCCCCTCTGTGTGCCCTGCGTGTCTCGTGTGTCCCCTCCATGTCCCCTCTGTGTGCCCTGCGTGTCTCGTGTGTCCCCTCCATGTCCCCTCTGTGTGCCCTGCGTGTCTCGTGTGTCCCCTCCATGTCCCCTCTGTGTGCCCTGCGTGTCTCGTGTGTCCCCTCCATGTCCCCTCTGTGTGCCCTGCGTGTCTCGTGTGTCCCCTCCATGTCCCCTCTGTGTGCCCTGCGTGTCTCGTGTGTCCCCTCCATGTCCCCTCTGTGTGCCCTGCGTGTCTCGTGTGTCCCCTCCATGTCCCCTCTGTGTGCCCTGCGTGTCTCGTGTGTCCCCTCCATGTCCCCTCTGTGTGCCCTGCGTGTCTCGTGTGTCCCCTCCATGTCCCCTCTGTGTGCCCTGCGTGTCTCGTGTGTCCCCTCCATGTCCCCTCTGTGTGCCCTGCGTGTCTCGTGTGTCCCCTCCATGTCCCCTCTGTGTGCCCTGCGTGTCTCGTGTCCCCTGCATGTCCCCCGTGTGCCCTGCATGCCCCGTGTGTCCCCTGTGTGCCCCCCATGTGCCTTGCATGCCCCCTGCCCCCAGTGTGTGCCCCGTGTCCCGCCGTGTCCCCACGCACGCAGCGTGGCCGCCGTGCCCTTGGCCTGCGCCGTGGATCGCGCCCCACCGCCGTTCCCGGGATCACGCGGCTTTGCCTGGAACGGGCTGTTATGCAACCAGGGAAACGGCCACTTCCGCCGGTGGCCTGCGAGCAGAGAGGCTCGGGAGCAGCCAGCGGCCTCCTGAAACTCCTCTGCCTGTTTTTCGTGGCGAGGATCAGCCCTGAGCTCTCCTGATCAGATCAGTTGGATCATCCCGGGATATTCGGCTCTGAATTGCGCCTGAGCCCGCTGGGTCCCGCACGTTTGAGTCTGGCTCTGCTCTTGCCCCCGCTCAGAGCTGAGAGAACAAAGCTGTGGGGGCTGGAGGAGCAGTGGGGTCTTGCAGGATTCTCCAGAGCAGCGTCATAAACACTTGAGTGCTCAGTGTTTCCCGTGTGTCAGAGCACAGGGCTGCTGGGAGCCAGCGGGCTTTGGAAGAGATTTGAGCCAGAGGAGGGCAAGAACAGTGCTCTCAATTTCTGAGATTCTGGAAGAGGTGATGTGGGAGGTGGGTATAGAAATCAGACCTATTGAACCAGGTCTTGGAAATCATTTTAGAGGCTTTTGCTGCCATTCTGCTTTCACTCTCATAGAGTTTCTCTGTTTCAGTTAGGTAGGTACACTGTTCTCCATTTTAGTGTCACCTCTCCTTGCACCTGGCCAGAGGGAGCAGGTGTTCCCTTGCCCTGGCAGTGTATCAAGGGTTTGTTTGAATTGCAGCCCTGCAGTTGCTGTTGTATTTGAGAGGTATTTAAACCACCTCTCTTGTCAGGAGCAGGATCCTCAATGCCTTTGGTGTTCAGGCTGGACTAGGTCCAGCCCTGGAGCTGAGAACAACTCAGGATGACAGCGTGGACCAGCTCAGGCTCCAGCCTGGCAGCTGCCCGCGGAAGTGTTCCTTGTTTCTGGCATGCTGGGCAAACTCAGGCTGCCATGCCCAGCTTTGCCTGTGCCAGTCTGGCATCACCCTGATTAGCTGAAGAGGCTCTCCCTGATGGCAGAGAGAAGCTTGGCAACTGGATGTGCTTCCTAGTGGAAGTTTAGATTGGGATTCTCCTGTGGAAACCTCCCTCAGGAGCTAAAGTTCAACACTGGAGAGCAAGTAGGGGTTCTCCCCCTTCGTTTTTGCTGCCTCCTCCACCTGTGCATGGCTGCAGTCCTGTGAGAGTTCTCCTTTGGAATGAGCTGTGCTTGTTCTCCAGCACAGCTTGAGCGTGTGCAGAGCTGCTGGAAGGGATGTGGTGCAGCTTTTGTTTGCTACACCTTCTCCTGACTTGTACTTCAACTCTTTGCACCTCTTAGTCAAGCTGAGGAACACCTGACCCCGGGAGATCCGTGGGCAGGAGGGAGTTTCCAGGTGGAAGCAGTTATTACCATTGCAGGTGATGATACTTTTGCAGGGCATCTCCCACCCGGGTGGCCTAACTGGAGCTGTGAGTTATTGCCAAGTGCTGTGATTTCATAGGATTTCACAGCTGCTCCAGCACCTCTGCTCTGTCCCAGAGCTGGGATTGCAGTGAGCCCAGCACCTTTTGCCTTCACCTCGTGACTGTGTGTCCCTAAAGGCAGGATAAAGGGGAATGACTTCAAACCGACAGAATGTGTTTAAATTAGGTGGTTCTGTAGAAACTCCTTGCAAATTCTCTTCTCTTTAAATATTTGCAGAACAAGACTAGATGCTCCTCGATTGGAAACAAAATCCCTGAGTAGCTCTGTGTTGCCACCAGGTTATAACTCTGACCGCCTGTCGGGAAGCAACCGGGACCAGATCCTGAAACCAAAGCGGTCCCATCGCAAAGCAGACCCTGACGCTGCCCACAGGTAGGATGAGCTCTGCTAAGAGCACTGCTTGGGATGGTGTCTCTGGATCAGTGCATGGCTGAGGTTCCTGGCCTCAGAACATATTTAAAAACGTTCTGATTTGCACCTGCCAGGTGCTTTCTGCAATGCCCAGATCTGTTTTATCAGAATGAGTTCTTTATATGTTCCTCCCAGACTTGTGGAGGCTGAGCTCTGGCTGTAAGCAGCTTACATTGTTTATCCTGTGAGTGGCATAATGAAGAAGCAATAGATTTGGCTGGCTTTTGATAATGCAGTCGTTCAGAACAATAGTTTCCCTGCAGCTAATCATTTCTGACCTCTATTGCCAAGCAACCTGTGCAGCTGCGTTGAACTATATTATGAAAGCAGTCCTGGGAGGGAGCTGAGGGTTTGCTATCTGGGAAAGGTTAAGGACTTCTTGGGAAGCTTCTCAGGCCTGTTTTGATTCCAGAGCTGCATGTGTGTATTTTTGTGTGAGAAACCAGACTGTGTGAATGCTTAAGCCTGACCTTCAGGGAAGCTCCTTGCTGAGGTTTCAGACAAGCTTGAGTTCTGCAGCAGGACTTGCCTTAAACACCTTGGTGTGAGCACACCGATAGCCATGAGTGATAGCTGGTCTGCCAGCTGTCCTGGATGTTCCAGTCTCAAAGCTTCATGAGGATCCAGATGGCATTCTCTGCACAACTTTGGGTACAACCCAAAAGTTGATTTGGTCGCAGGGCTTGGCTGCCATGCGGTCCCAGCCCTGTTTGAACCTGTCCTGGAGGGAGGAGGGTGGGGATGGTTTGTTTGTGAGCAGTGTTCATTCACCTGGACACAGGCTGGGAGGATGGATGGATGGAGATGTGAAGCTGGGCTGCAGATGAGGCTTCCCTGGGAGCACACAGTGGGCTGGTGTCCGATTAGAGGAGCGATCATGCGGGACAAATGTGCACATCCGTCAGAGCTGTTTGTCAGCCTGATGTGACCTTATCAGGCTGTGGGGGATGGCTTGCATAGGCTCCTGCAGCAGATGGGTGTGAAAAACATGTTTTTCTCTTTCTCTGGCCTCAGAGACTCCAGTGTAACAGGTAATTCTCATGGATATCATATTGGGCTCTCTTAGGACCCACTCGGATGAAGTAAGTGGTGTGTGCAGCCCACCAACCCAGTCCTGCTGGAAAGTGATCAGAGTAGAAAGAACAGTTGCACTGTGCTAATATTTGAGAGGACAGAGGATTTTGGAGCTGTGGTGTGATCCTGCACCATAAGGAGCTCAGCTCTGTGCTCTAAATTCTGCTGCAGTAGAGACAGACCCCTCTCCCCAGGGGATATTTCTTGAGGCCACAAGCTGCAAGTGAAAAAAAGAGGTGACTGGAAGTGTTCCTGGTGGAGGTAAAGGCCAAAGCTTGCCTTGGGAAGGGAAAGAACTGTCCCACCATAGTTCTCAGCTCCCATTGGGAGGTGCAACTTGGTGATCTGTTCCTGCTCTGCCGAGTGCCCAGTGCTGGGAAAGCAGTGGGAAAACAGGCAGAGCATCCAGAGCAGGAACCCCTGGATCCCATCATGGCTCTCACTCCTGTTTTCCCCCTCTCCACAGGCCACGGATCCTCGAAATGGATAAGGAGGAGAACAGGCGCTCGGTCCTCTTACCAAAACATAGGAGACGGAGCAACTTCAGCTCCGAGAACTATTGGCGAAGGTCTTACGAGTACACGGAGGACTGTGAGGAGGAGGAGGAGGACGGCAGCCCCGCCAGGAAAGTCAAAATGAGGCGACACTGAGGATTGCACTTCCAGGCTCGTGGAGCTCATGAGATTGGCCTCCAGTCTGTGAAAACTTTCTCCTCCCTCTGGCTATCTTCCATCTAGCTTCAGTTTTGGTTTTTCCTTTCAGGCTGAAGAGTAAACAGGAAGGATTTGGTTTTATGAATGGAGGAATGCTGAGACATACGTGAGGATGGAACATGTCCAGTGCACATGGTGTCCTGAGTCATGGGTCAAGTGGGCATCTCTCCCTTAGGAAGCAGATAAAGTTATGCCAGGTTGTCTGTTGGGATTTCTTTTGAAAACACCAAAAAGTTTTACTGTTTCATTGCGCAAGATTCAAGAATTGTATTTTTGTTCTGTTTTTTTCTTTTTCTTNTTTTTTTTTTTTTTTTTTTTTTGCTTTAACACTTTTCCTTTCCAAATGTTCTAAATATGATGTTTGACCCCAGGAGCTGAAATTCCGTGGTGGGCTTGTATTCCTTGTTTCACCAAAGGGCTCCTTGGTCTTTTCTTACCTGGTGGTTGTCAGGTCTGTTTCAAGGGTGCCCTGCAGTAACTGGAAGTTTGAAGCTTTGCAGACCCCTCTTGCTGCGATCGATTTCAAAGGGTTTAGGACATTTTCGTTGCACTTTAGTGTTTTAAATGATGTAGGTTTCCTTTCCAGACCCTTGTCCCAAGCCAGCGTGGGCTCGCAGCCTTGCCCTCTCCGAGAAGAATGTACTTAGAGCTCTGGTTTCTCAGTGCTGGTCTGACTGGGGGCCTGCTGTGGTTGGGGAGGAAGGAAACGTGGCCCAGCATCGTCCTGAGATCCATATTGGAATCTCAGGGCTGCCAAGTGAGGGATCACACTGAGCACGTGCTGCTTCCCAGAGCTGGGGATAGCAAAGAGGAGGAGGAGACGCTGTGCTTGGGGGGCTTGTGCCTTGGGACCCCTGAGAAGAGCCCTTCTCCACTGCCCTTGCAGGTGGAGAGAGCTGAGTGGGTGCAGCATTCCCGGCACAGTGTCCCATCCTGAGGGACTGGCTGCACTCTGATGGAGCAGGAACAGGAGCTGCTGTGGCCCTGGGGGAGCTGAGCAGCTCTGTCCCCTCCAAGGCTGGCTCTGGGAGCAGGGACATTGCAGGGGTCGAGTTTGGCCCTAGTTCAGTGCATCCAGCACTCAAGTTGCCTGCTTTCTCCTGGCTTATTCCTGCCTGTGTTCCTGGGGTAGGGAGTTTTCTGGTTGCTACAGGAGATGCTGAGAAGAATCAAGCGTTCAGCCCTGTGGAGTTGTGTTAGAGCATCTGCCATCATCATCCTCTTCTCCCACCTGGTTTGCGTTAGCCCAGACCAAAGCCTTGGTGTTTGCAAAGTTTGGGGCCCAACGCCATATTTAGAGCTGTACTTTCAAGGAAAACTTCCTCCAGTTGATTCTTTGAACCCAAGTGTTGGCAGTTGTAAGGAGTAGTCTTATTTTTAAATTTTTACTGCTTTGCCCTCCCTCCAATTGTAGTTTTTCTTAGTGTTGTGTCCCCCACACACTTCATGGTCTGCACGCTTGGCAATAAAAAGATGTAATATATTTTGAAACCTGTTTGCTGCTGTCTTGAGGGGCTCCTGGTCTAAAACAACCACCCAGGTGTTGTTCCCTGCAGTGCTGATCGAGGACATTTGCTGACATCTGGGTCCCACTGTCCTTTTCTTTCCCTGCTGATTTTCACCTGGTCTTGGGGTTCTGCTCGGGCTGGGTCGTGTCACATGAGCTCAGAGGACGTTGCCATCACCTTCAGCACAGTGCTGGCCTGTGGGGGTGTTGGTGAGTGCCTGTCTCTGATTATCCAATGGTTTTCTTGGTAAGAATCCCCACAGCTCCATGCTGAGGAGGCACAGCCTCCAAAGGAACATGACTTGTCAGTCCAGAGATCCAAAAGTTTGTGCTTTTGCTGCTGGCGAAACCTTGAAATGCCATTTTCAGACCACACGTAGCGTTTGAAGTGATGTTCCTCACCCTCCCAGCTTTCTGCTGCGAATCCAGGCCAGCTCTTGGCTACAAACCCCATTTTGGAAAGCCTGGCATTCCCCTGACAGCAAAACCACACGCAGGGAGCAGAGATCCCTTCTCCTCCTGATGGCTTTGTCTTTCTGGATCCATCCTGGCCATGCCCCGTGCTGGGCTCTGCTGTGGGTGCAGACAGTGACAAGGGTCACTGCCAGAGGTCTCAGCTCTCCCCTCTCCCCTCCTGGCTCCCAGTTTTATCCCTGCCTCTCCCATATGGATACTCAAAGTGAAGCTGGAGCAGCCAGAAAGCAGCCAGAAGCCTTTCCACGGCTGCTTCCCAGAGCAGGACTCCCATGGGATGAGGCACTGGCTCTGTCTCTGGACATGCTGAGCTCTTACCTCTGTCCTGGTGCCAGCCATCACCTCATGCCTGTCCTTGTGCAGTCTGTAGGTGTGCAAGTATCCTTTCCCAGCTCGTTTTGGTATTCCTGCATGTCCTGCTCTGGAGCTTTCCCTCCTTCCCTCCTCCCATCCGTGCAGGGGGCAGAGCTGGCAGCCGTGGCTGGGGGGGACAGGAGGAGCTGCTCTCCAGCCACGATCTGCTCTTGGTTTTTAACCTGACTGAGTGGGGCTTGACACCTTGGAGAGGGGGAGCAGGATGCAAGTGGGCAGAACCCAGAGCATCCCTCAGGAGAGGAGTCCCCAGCGTGCAGGCAGGGCCATCGTCCCACTTGTACAGACATTTTCTATAGACACAGATGTATATGTGTAGATAACATGGTTTTTTAACTCTTTTGCACTGAACAACATCAGAGTGAAACCTGGATTCGAAACCAGAAGACATTTTTCACACGGATCCAGAGGTCTGGATCCTTCCTGTAACCTTGTCTGGTGAAACTGTGGCTCAGAATTCCTGGTTTTCTCTGTTGGGCTGCACACAGGCATCAGGTCAGGCTGGTGGCATGGGGCTGCTGCTGAGCAGGGAGCAGGGTTTGGAGGTGAAACTTCTCCCATCTGCCCCCAGGCTGGGCTCAAGCACAGCCCTGACCCCCTTGGCTCTGCCCTGTGTCTGATGTGGTTGTGTGGTCCAAGCTCTCCATCCACCCAGCGTGTCCGTGCTCAGCCCCAGACTGGGAGCCACATCCAGGGTGACAATCCCTGTGCCCAGACCCGCAGCCCAGGCCAGGAGAAGTGTCTTTCCTAAGGAAGGGGGAGGAAGGTGGGGTTCACCCCTGCTTTTCTGCAAAGAACAGGAGGAGTTGGGGTTTGTTACTGTTCCCGTATCTCGAGGAGAGTCAGTGGTGGAATTATCCAAGCCCATGGAGCAAAACAACTGCCAGGCTTTGGGGAGGGCTTGGGGGGGCTCTGGGGTCTAAACCCCCACCAGCAGCAAAGAGTCTTTTACCTGCCAAAAGTGTTCCCTTTCCCTAATGGGAGGAGAAACATTCAGCTGAGAAATGTCTCTGCTCCTTCCCCTGCCCACACTTAGAAGTTCTGGCTGAC
>VZRX01002801.1:188527-217301 GCA_013398075.1 Notiomystis cincta | reverse complement strand
TCTAAACCGGCACAATCACATATATATAGTATATATTTACAGAAATACAGCATATATTAACTATTCAGATGTCTGAGATAAACCCCCAATATTTTAGAGAAAGAAGTGTCCTTCAAGCTCTGCAGCATAAACTACAGTCTCACAGAAATACAAACTGCAAGAGGAAAATAGCCCCTATTGTGCAACTCTTTCACTTTGTTAGATTGCAATATATTTTCTTATTTTTCATGTGCCTGGTTCGTGTGACCCTGCCAGTATGTAAAAATGGTTGTTGACAGTTTCTTTGTTTTGGTTTTATTATAATGTAATTTATGGGATGCTGAAAGTCTGCAAGTACTTGTACTTGACTGACATTTCTCTGAGAGTCAAAAGATTGCTCTGTATACTTGACTGAGATTAAAATGAGTAGACTGTGTATAGCTGTATCCTGCTTTGAAAATGCAGGATTGGAAGGCTTCCATTAAATTGTTATTTTCAGTTATTATTAGCTCCTAAATCAGTTAATATAATTCCTTTCCCATAATGAATGCACAGCACTATAAGCCTAAATGCCATATTTTCTATTGATCTATTTCCACAACCTGTTTAGTGAAATAATTAAAATGATTTACAAGGCTGACCCAATATCTTAGTGGTTTAGTAAATCACGCTGCCATGTGGGAGGCTCAGCTGGTTTTACAGCACAGCTCGTGGCAGCAGCAGGACCTGGGAGTGGAGCTGTTGTGCCACACCTGGAGAGGCGCCAGCTCCGGAGATGCCTCCTGCAGGGAGAACGAGCTGCTTTGCTCAGTCATCACCTCTGGCCAAAGATGGGACATTTCTTGGTGCTACCCAAGGAGATCAGAATCTGAGCTGCAGGGAATGGATCTACACTGGCTACTGGAACATCCCCCTTGCCTAGCCCAGAACTGACTCTGTGTATGTGTGGGCACCAAAAGTGTCTCAGCTGTGGAGTTTGGTATTTTTACATGCAAGACAATGAGGGAAATAATTCTTTAGAAGAGGACAACACATAACACAACATCTGTGTTTAAATGCCAGGGTTATGGAAGGGCTCAATATGATTCAGTAGTGCCAACACAAAGACACATTAAAGCATGCCCCACAGTCCCTTAAAGTCCCTGGAAATCACTCCTCAGGTGATAGGGAGGGTTTCTTTAAGGTGATCTCCTTGGCACAGGAGCCCCTCCTGTAATTATATGAGCTCTCCTGATGCCTCCATGTCTCCCACAGCTCACACAGGCAAACACAGCACAGAGCTGATGCTGGTAGGGCCTCCAGGATATTCCTGTGTTTGCTCCCAGCTCACCTCCTGGTGTTACAGAAACACTGAGAGCCCTTGGAGCAGGAGCAGAAGGGCTCTACACCAGTGCCTGGGCAGAGACACAGCAGGAGACTGTGCAGCAAGAGTGGCAAGAGCCAACTAAAAGTACCATTATCAAAAGTGGGTAGTGACTCTCTTTCTCACAAAGAGAGCAGATTTTGACAGCTGCAGTCTGGAACAAAAAGGATCGAGGTGACTTCTGTGGCATCAGGGCAATGGCTGAAAAGCAAGGAGTGTGCAGCCAGGGCCAGCCCCTGTGGGGTCCCTCAGGGTCCTGCCCTGGCCAGGTCCAGCCAGGCAGGGAGGACATCCCTTAGGGACACAGACCTCCATCCTGGAAAGAGCCCCTAACTCTGCAATCTGCATTAGAGACAACACTTGTAATACCTCAACATGCAATCCCTAAGCAAGCTTCAACCTTGCTTTCAGCATCTAGTACATCTTTTTTAGTTCTATTATTTTGCATAATTACTCAAAGAAAAGAAAAAACATTCTATAAAAAAACTTTCAAATTTGAAGACAGTTGTTGGATGCACTTTGCAGCAGATGTCATTATCTTCCTTCCCTGACCCTGACCCACAACTCTTTCTATTTTGCTTTAAATGATACTGTAATTTCACAATATGTATTCAGCTGGAACTATTCTTTTTGTTAAATAAACTTTACCCTTGTGCTGACTGCTCCAGGTCTGAAAAGAAACACTTCTTCCTTGTGACTGTTCCAAAATGTAGGTCTGAAATTCAAAAAAAAAGAAGTGTTGGTAAATGGGCTGTAATCATACTGAAGGGCAAGTGAGTATTCCTCCTCTAAGGCAGAAGAAAATAAAAGAAAATCTGCTTTGCTTCGGCTGCCTGAATGGTGATAATTTTACAGATCAGAGGGCTTTTTTTAGAAAGAAGCCTGCTGTGCTGCAGTGTGTTTCAGTGCTGAAACACCCATAGTCAAGCCCTTAATGCCACACTTGGATGTGTAAATCAGGGCCTCATTTGGTGTCCCCAGCAGCACCTGGTGCTGCCAGCAGTGGAGGGCCCTGGCAGACACCACCACTGGCACCGGCAGCTCCGGACTCAGCACGGGCCTGAGCGTGCACTGGGAGCAGCATGTCTGTCCTCACCTGAGAGCTGCAGGCACCTTACAGGAGAGCCAGTGCCCGTGACAAATGGCACTGAAGTGAGGCAAGGTCCAGAAATGACCTCAGAGAGGGACAGTGACACACAAACACCCACCTCCTGAGGGCACAGTGGGGTCACAGCCCCCTCACTGCCTTCCACTGCAGGAGAACATCTCCCCCACTTCAGTGTCTGCCTGGCCTCAGAGTTACTTTTCTTCCAGAACAGGACAATCACAAACCAGAAGAAGCTGGGCAGCTCTGGGGCCAAAACTGACGGGGTCCTGAGCAGGACTTGCTCAATGCCCCAAGTCTGTGTGGCACACACAGCTCCCTTGGTGATCACCAGCTCTCTCAGTGATTACCAGCTCTTGGTGATCACCAGCTCTCTCAGTGATTACCAGCTCTTGCTGATTACCAGCTCTCCTGGTGATCACCAACTCTCTCAGTGATCACCAACTCTCTCAGTGATTACCAGTGTGCTTTTACATACAAGTCTGTCCTTCCCTGCAGTTCCTCTGTACACCTGCCAGAACATCCCTCCTTGAGCTCACTGTAGTCCCAAATAACCGCTGTTCTTCCTGTAACGGGATCCACCCCTGCAGCTCTCCTCATTCCACACTCACATAACTCTCAGAAATCCTTTAAACCACAGCAACACAGAGAGACTTGAGCTACCTGCTAACTAGGGCTCTGTACTCACTGAGCTGTGCAAAGCCAAGGAGCCCCTGGCAGCTGTCTGCAAGTGCGCTTTGGGTCAGGTGAAAGCCTGTGATTAGTTAATTCTGGTTAGAGAATGTACTTAAATTAAACATTTTCTGTTTTTAACAAGTATAAGGTGCTTAATAATCTCTACCACCTGAAATGACCACTGGCAGGATGAGAGCACTCCCCCTCCCACCCTTGCCATTTCATCCCGCTGCAAAATGTATAAATTAATCCCATGCTAAAATTAACATATATTGCTGAGGCAAATGAATTGGCATCTCCACATATATCTATTAGCTTCCAGCATTTCCTGAGAGGGCTTTCATTTAATTACCAGCCTGACAGCCTAACTCACTCCCGAACTGCAGCCACATTTATTACTTTTATCTCCTTGGACACCTGCCTCTCTCTGTGGTTTATCAGATTTCTGCTGAAGAGAGGGACAGAATATTTTCTATTGCACCAGGTTATTGTTTCTTTAAAAGGCACTTACTAGAGCACTGATCTCAAACAGGGGGTTTTTTTGGTTAGCTTTGGATGGGTTTTTTCTTTTTCAATTATCGAAGGACTGCCACAGCGTTAACCCCTTCACTGCCTCACCACACTCCAGCAGTCCCAAAGAAATGGGATTACAGACAGGGAGCTGAAAGCCTCATCACCAGCTCTGTGCAAGCAGCTGACCACTGCTATAAGGACCCTGCCTGCAGTGGGAGTCCAAGCCCTCAGATGCTGTGACTGCTTTTCACACTCCCACGGATGAAAACTTCAAGTGGAAAAGCTGAGAGAGTCCTGAGCACAGCTCAGTGCCCTCCACTGCAGCCCAGTAAGGGGGATTTAGCTGAATTCCTCTTGATGGTCTGGGTCACACGTTATACAGTCAGTGATGCTTCTATAATTGGTTGATAAAATGCCAAAGTAGAGACCAGGAACATCATAAAAGCAATGCTGCCTCCATGCACTGCCAGCACAGTCCCAGGCAGCGTTATGGGTTAGCAGTACCCTGTGTGAGTGTGCACCACTGTAACAGCTGGGAACTGCAGCTCTCCTCTCACATTGCCACAGGCAGCAGCTCAGGACCCTGCTAGCTCAGGTGCTGACTGTGCCAACAGGGCTCGTCCAGCCCAGTTTCAACAGACAAATAGTTCCCCCTTGTTTTTCTCTGGGTCACACTACCTGAGACACACAGGTCCCCTGGGCAGGACTCCGTGAGCTGGCATGTTGTGACAGACATGTTCAAACCAGCAGGACCTGAAGCTGTGTGCTGCAGAGGAGCCCTTCCCATGTGTTCTCAGCAACTGCATCCTTTGGAGGTGCACAAGTAGATTTGTTAAAAGGAATGGCTCACTGCTGACAGCCTCAGCACGCTGCCTCCAAAGAGCCTGGCAGGAACAGGGCTTTGCTGAGAGTGATGCTTTTGAGAAGGATGCCTCATTGCAGAGGAAAAATGAGAAATTTGAATCTGTTCAATTAATGAACCTTCTCAACTTTCCTGGGATTTCTCAGCAGTTGTACCTCCAGGCACAGTGGCTGTTTGGCAGAGGCACCTGCTGGCTGGGAGCTGTGCAGGAGCTGGCTGTGCTGTGGACACTGCCCAGTGTGGCTGCAGCCCCCTGCCCCCCGTGGGTCAGGGTGTCACAGGCAGTGCCCACAGTCTCAGCCAGAGCCCCCTGAGCTGCAGGGTGCCCTCCCCCTGCCTCTGACCTGAGCACCTGCAGGGAAACACAGCAAAAGATGCTTCAGTGAAGCACAAATTACTTTAACATACACCTTTTATTCTCAATACACCTGTATTATTTTCAAATTGTAATGAATTATGCTAATTTTATGTAGTTTAACCAAAACCAAATGATATACATTGAACTAGTCAATCTGCTATAATGCCAATGACTGTTATTACTTTCTAATTTACCATTCTTAATACCCATTTTTGTATCATATATCCCTATCACACATGAGCCAATGTTAATTAAGTTTTAAAATAGAATATTCAACTAGATCTAAATGAGACTCAAAGCATAACAAAAGTCATGACTGTGAGACAGACTGTCATGGAATAATACATGAGTGCTGAATGCTGGTATTAATTAGTAAATACAAGCTGTTCAGGAGCAGACGTGGTGCCTGTCATGCTGATGTGTGTTTGGATCATATGTGATCCCAGCATGCAGGGAAACCAAACGTCAGCTGCCAAAGCCTCAGCTTTTCTGACTGCTCCTTACTGTTCTGGGAAGCAAGAGTTGCTATTTTAGCATTGCTCTGCGAGGCAAGGCTGGGTGCTTGTAGTTTGCAGTAGTTATCTCCAGTTATTCTAGGGTTGCCCATATTTTAAATATTTCAAGATGGATGTAGCTTCTTATTTTGATATATTGGTGTTTAAAAACTGGCCTTCTTAGCTTGTGGTGTATTTGCATGCCTTCAAAATCCTCTTTTCACAGACACTGTGACGCAGAAAAGGTTGGTATAGGGAGGAACCAGAGTCCTGTATGCTAAACCAAGCTGCAAACGGGCACATTTCTTCCAAAAGAGGACACAATTTGTAAACTTTTAAAATTTATTTTTCACTCTGAGACAGTGAGCTGAATTCCAGCAGCACTGTACAGACAGTCTCGGGCTGCCCTCTAGTGTGAGCAGCTGTGGGGACAGCCTGCCAAAAACCTGCCTTGTTTCAGCTTGTATTTTTAAAACTCAGCTATTAAATTACTGGGATTTTTCAGAAAACATTTTGAAATTATTATTTGCTCCTGATTTGTGTGCCACTGTGATCTTTTTGGACTACGCTTCCGAGTGCTTTCTCGTTCCCGTCAGGCACAGACAAGCCAGTGTTTTGTCTGTGCCCTGAAGCGGCAGCTGCAATTTGAGACGAGAAGGAGGCAGGACTGCAGGGAAATCACGACCCTTCAGCTGGGAAGGACAGTTTATCACCTCGGGGCGGGCGCAGAACACGATCACAAGCCACGAGTTAAGAGTGAGCTGATAGAGCAGAAAAATTAGTGGAAAAATACACGGGAAATAAACATTTGAGGGACGCATGGCACTTCAAAAGATGCTGCTCATCAGTCAGCCACAGCAATCCGAAATCAGTCAGCCAAGCCCCTAATGCAACACACAAACATTTGCAAACCTTCCTCTGGCAAACCTGCACTGACACGAGATGAAGATTCAGGCTCATGTCAATCACTCCATGTCCCCACGGGCAGGACAGCAGATTTACCCCCTCCTGCCCACCCCCAGACACGGCCCTTTCCTAGACGGGCTTTCCCAGGGAAATCCCGAGTACTGACTGCCTGAACAGTCCTGGCTGCACAGCCATGAGGGAACAGGTGTGCTGGGTATGCTCAGCACTGGCCCTAAAACTGCTGGCACAGAGGCCCCCCAGGCCCAAAGGAGAGGTCAGGAGCAGGATGCCAAGGCCAGTTGCAGGCAGGAGCTGGTGTGATGGTGGCAGGGCTGATACAGACTGGATGGGTCCTGCTTCAGCATAGCCATGGGAAGGGGCTGGGAATTTTATTATCTGGATAGAGGAAATCAGATCAGAGGGCTTTAAATGGAAATTATTTTCACCAGTACAGATGTCCCTAGGGACCAAATTCAGCTGCTAATACAATTTGGTCAAGAGGAATAAACTATATTGATCTTGAGAGCTCAGGTGCTTGCTGAGACAGTCCTTCTAGAGAATTACAGTATTTATTTCCTGCATCACTGACAGTCAGCAGAAGTATAACAGTGATTACAGCCCAGTGACTTTTTGCACACACCAGTTAACTTCCTGCTCATCTCTCGCTTCAGTTCATAATTACTCCTTCTAAAAAAACACTGATCAGCTATTCTTGTGTCACACAAATATCTTTCATTATACTGTCTTGGGTCACTTCACATCTCAAGTTTTAGCCTTCTTCAGTCCAAATAAAGCTCATTCTGTAATTGCTCCACAGCCACCCAGCTCTCCCAGGACACTGATGTTCCCAGCCTGGCCTGCACACAGGTTCTTGCCCATCCCTGCAGTTCAGCAGCCCCAACAGGTACAGCAATATCCTCCCCCAGGGCACACAGGTACATTGTATCCACAGAAGGGGTTTGCATAGCTGTGGGGTGGGTGTTATTATTTTTGGAGAGCAATAAATAAAGCCACATAGATTTAACTGGATAACACAAATATTGGCATCTATAACATGGTATTAATTATATATATCAGGGAATTTGATCACTACAAACCTATTCCAAGGTGATTTACTAGAAATAAAAAGCTTCAAAACACTAAGGCAGAGTGCTGCACATCCCGAAGCACACATTACAGTTATTTTGTTGGCATATTTCCACATCACTCTGCATTTACATCTTACCCATCTTTCCTCATTTCTCTGAGCCTTCTTTTTCGTTTCCACAAACTGCCTTTGCCTATTCTGTGTTTCCTCAGTTTGTTCACCTCTTCTTTTCCAGGTGTATTTGCTGTGAGCCCCGACTCCTGACGCAGAGCCCTCTTGCTGGGACACACACTAACACTGATCTCGCTCCCTCAGACACTATATCTGAGGATAAATTGGGAAATGAAGATGTAGAGCTGTTGGAAGAGACTGGTTTCCCCAGGCACCAGTTTAGCCTGGATCATTGGATTTACAGCACCAGCAGTGCCGACACTGATTTGACTATTAATCCCAGAAGTGCCCTAAGAAGTGCCGCATAAATCCAGCGAAGGAGCACTCATACGGCCCTGAAGAGCCATAGTGCTTATCCTGGCACTCTGCTCATGAAAATTGATCTTCTCGTAGCAGCAATGACAACTCAAGGAGTCCATGCTTTGTAAAAGGAGAGATCCACCTGTTGTGGTTATGTACTCCACTGCCAGGGGGTCTGGGATACAAACCAGCTGCTGTTCAGGCTTAATGCCCTGCAGAGACCGGCCCTTCCTCCTTTACATCGCCCAGAGAGAGCTACTGTGTCATTCCCTGTTAGGGATCACTTCAGTGCCTCTGTGCCTCACAGCAGCACTCAACAAAATCATCGTGTTTACTACACCCTGCCTCAGTGACTCCCTCCCCACACATCCTCCAGTGCTTAATTATCTGCTAAGACATATCGCCATGTGACAAGAATGTAAATCTCTTCTGTATTTGGAGAACAGTCATGCCAGAGCAGAGGACTGCAGGAGTTGGGACTGGGCTGGCAAGGAAAAGGAATTCTCGTTTCAAGGCACTTCTGTGCTGTAAGTGAGCAGGACTTTGTCCTGTCCCAGGAGGAAAGAGGCCCTGATGTGTCAGAGCAGGTAAATCTCACAGTGATTTATATCTGGACCCTGATTGTTAGGAACATAAGGGCTGATTTTAGCCAAAGACCTCATGTTGCCGGGTGTGCAGCTCTAGAAGAGATCTGACACACTGTGAGCCGCTGAGAGCACAGCCAGGCACTGCCTGCAGCGGCAGCCAGGGCTGGGGAGGCCTTGAAGGATAGGACGGGACTAAGAGAAAACTTCTGTCTCTTACCGAGACCTGTGGGATGGGAGGAACTCCGGCAGAGGCAGAGAGAGCCTGCTCCTGCCGCGGCCCCCCAGCCTGGGCAGGGCTGGCTCCAGCACCGCACTGCTAAATCCCGGCGGCGAGGGAGATCCCCAGGGCAAAGGAGGCGACCAAAGCGGCAGGCGGGGAGACCGCAGGATGGAAAGGTGGAAACGGATACCCCAGGGCCTGTGGTGGGGGCGGCTGCAGGACGGGAGGGCAGCGAGCACTGGCGGGGCCGGGCCGCGCACCGCGGGCGGGAAGGACACGGACACACCACAGCTCCAAATCGCCCTGTGCCCGCCCGGAGGGCGTGAACGCCACAGGAAACGGGGCGCTCTGAGGTACAGACGGCGTGACCGAGAGCGCTTCTGAAAAAGAAATCCCCCCACGACAGTGAATGGAGTGTCTGTGGCTCGGAGTGTCCCAGTTCAGAGACTTCGCTAACTCAGGAGCAGTCAATTACAGCAGTTACTGAACACCTTCCCACGACAGTGAATGAAGTATCCGTGGCTCGGAGTCCTAGTTCAGAGACTTTGCTAACACAGGGTCAGTCCATCAGCAGTTACCGAACACCTTCCCACGACAGTAAATGAAGTATCTGTGGCTCAGAGACTTTGCTGACTCAGGGTCAGTCCACCAGCAGTTGCCGAACACCTTCCCACGACAGTAAATGAAGTATCTGTGGCTCAGAGTCCCAATTCTGAGACTTTGCTAACTCAGAGTCAGTCCATCAGCAGTTACCGAACACCTTCCCGTGACAGTAAATGAACTATCTGTGGCTCAGAGTCCCAGTTCTGAGACTTTGCTAACTCAGGAGCAGTCAATTACAGCAGTTACCGAACACCTTCCCACGACAGTAAATGAAGTATCTGTGGCTCAGAGTCCCAATTCTGAGACTTTGCTAACTCAGAGTCAGTCCATCAGCAGTTACCGAACACCTTCCCGTGACNATGGAGGGTGAGGGATGCCGGGCGGGCGATGGAGGGTGAGGGATGCCGGGCGGGGGATGGAGGGTGAGGGATGCCGAGGGTGAGGGATGCCGGGCGGGCGACGGAGGGTGAGGGATGCCGGGCGGGCGATGCGGCTGGGTGAGCGCCCGCCCCGGCCGACCGCCGCGCCTTGCAGGGCAGCTGTACCGCCGGCTGCCGCCCGAGGACACCGGGGAGCTGCGCCTGCAGGTACCGGCAGCCCCGGGACGCCGAGCCGCGGTTACCTGGCGGTTCCCACTCCCGCGCGGTCTTTGAACCCCCTTAGGCACCGAAGGGCCGGGGGTGGGGTGGGTCCCCGGTTTCCCCTGTGAATCCCGCTCGGGACTCGCCGTTTCAAGCGAAATGCAAAAAGGGGCTTTTCCTCAAAAACGGGGCCGGGGTGTGCCCGCGCTCGGCCTGGGAAGTTCTCCCGTTCCCGTGGAAATTAAACCAGCTCGGTTTAAAGTGCCCTTTGACGTGTGTTTAGCCCCAGGGCACAGAAAAAGCCAAGACGTTCCTACACGCCTTCCTGAAGCGCAGCATGCCCCAGGTGAAAGATGAAGCCATCCAGGACATGTTAACTCGGAAAGCTGTAGTTCTTGAGCACTATGCCAAAAAAAAGACCAAGCAAAAGAGGAAGAAGACAAAAGGTTTCACTGCCAGGCAGAGGCGAGAGCTGCGTCTGTTTGAAATTGAGCCCGAACAGCAAAGGTGAGACTTCAGAGGGCTTCTTTGTGCAGTGGAGTGGAACCACAGCACAGGTGTGTAGGAGCAGCAGCACTTGTGGGTAGGAAGGGACCCTTCAGTGTGCAAGGTCAGTCTGAAACACTGCTTGTGGCACTTCAGCATGAGAAAAGGGTTCTCTTGTCTGTACTGGTGCAGGATTCATTTCCCTTGAGCTCACTTTGTGTTCCTAAATATGACAAGAAGTCAAGCCCAAACACAATCCCCTCTGGTTTCAGTTTCCAAAGTAGGACTGTTTGACCAGAGAGTCAAAATTCTGCATAAGGGCCTTTGAATTGATGATGTTGAATGAAGCCTCTGCTTTGCTAGCAGAGTAAGCAGGGAGATAAAAGAGTAGAAGAAAAGGTAGAAGTCTCTTCAGTCTTAGCTGATTCTCTAAAACACATCAGTGTTTTGGTTTGGCAGAGAGGAGCAGTGTACTTTGTGCCTGTTTTATAAAGGAAACCAGCTCTTTGGAGTGGGTCACCTTGCAGGGTTACTTAAGGTTGTGTACTTAGAAATGTCAGTCTTAACTGTGTGGAAATACAGACTGCTTCAGTACTCAGCCAATGGGTTTTTTTATGGCTGGGTTCTGTGTAATGCTCTCTCTGTTTCTGTACTGCAGATATGCCCTCTTCCTCCCCCTCCACGAGCTCTGGAAGCAGTACCTCAGAGACCTGTGCCACGGCCTCAAACCCGACACGTACGGTGACGTTGTAAATTCAGTCTGGGTTTGATACAGTGGGGACCTTCAGTTGTACTGATTTACTGCTTGAAATACTGTGGTTAACTGACAAGCATATTAGTACTGAATCACAGAATCACCATGTTATAATAGTCATGGTCACATTTTGTAAATCTGACAGTTCATGTGATTGTTTTTGCCTCCTCTTTGATCCCCTTCTCCTCTTCAAGGCAACCCCATATGATTCAGGGCAAGCTGCTAAAGGCTGATCTCCATGGAGCCATTGTTACAGGTACTCTCTTTGTTTGTGTAACACCATATGAAGTTAAGTAGATGCTCCTGCAGTTCAGGTGCTTATTTTTAAATTCCTCTCTGTATCATTAACTCTAGAATCACATAGTTGAGATCATATGTTGATGGGTACTTTCTCTCCTTAAGATGCTAATTGCTTTACAACTGCTCCTGAAAATCATGGTGTTGGTTGCAAAGGTTAACTGCACATTTTACCAGTCATGACTGTGACTGCATTATTTCAGAATATTGCAAACTAATTTTTAAAATCCTGAGGCAACAGGAGAAGAGCAAATAAGTGCATCTGAAATTTTCTAATACCTACTTCTGTTCTTCCAGTTACAAAGTCAAAGTGCCCCTCTTATGTTGGAATAACAGGAATCATTCTACAGGAATTTAAACACATCTTCAAAATCATCACAAAAGAGGACAAGTTAAAAGGTATATAAGACATTTTTTCAGATCTTTGCATGAGTTGAATCATAAATTTTTTTTAAACACACTCTTAATTTTGTACCTCTGAGTACATTGCTTTATATCAGTGCTTTTGGCTCTTTGCATAGAGTGGCAGAAGTCACCACCCAACAGCCCAATATCTTACCAAAAACATCTCATTAGAGATTAGCAATTTTTTAAAAGGGCAACACTTAACTGCATGCTCCTGCAAGAGGAGTAACTTTGGTAACTCCAGTTGAATTTGGAGTTATTTGGGTTATTTTTCTTCTCTTGATAAAGTATAAAAACCTTGAAATGTGTCAGTATGTGTCCATAACAGGGATTTACATTAGCCCACTCTGGTTAGTTTGTATCCTTTTGCATTTTCAGTTATTCCCAAACGAAACAACGTATTCAGCTTGGAGCTGGATGGATTCATTTCCTACATCTATGGAAGCAAGTTCCTGCTCAGAGCAAGTGAGAGATCTGCAAAAAAATTCAAGTTGAAAGGAACCCTTGACCTGTGATTTCATGTCAGAAGCATTCACAGAAACACCTGCTGTTTCCCTGCAGTTCAAAGAGCAGGCTTTCTGGCAGATGGAAAAAGCAGCAGCCATGTGAAATATTTATAAAGCATTTCTTCTTACTGAAGAATGAGCTGTATCTGCTGTCTTCAAGCAGACTGTTGAAATTGGTTTTATCCAGTTTTTTATTTGTATATAAAATTCTGGCTTTTCTTAAAGTTATATGATTAGTGTTAACTACCTGAGTTCTGTTTCAGTTTGTAACTGTAAATTTGGACAGTGGAAATTGTATTTTGTAACTGTGTAATAAATGTTATTGTTGCCTTCTGTACAGACTGGGCTTTGGCTGCCTGTTATGTGCTTGCAGTGAGACTGCAGGTGAAGACAACTGCTCTTTAATTGTGCCTGGGCCACCATCAGCCCCTTTGCCTGCTGCAGCACATGCAAATAAACAGTTTCAGCTGGCAGGTTTTGCCTGGAGTTCCTGGTTCCCCGTGGCTGACACTGTTGCACTCCCAGGTGTTTATAATGTAACCACACCAAACACACCCTGGAGCCCTGCCAGCCCTCTGCTCCCCAGGGCTCCGGAGACCCTGCTGCTCCCAGGGTGAGTCAGGTTTGTGCAGCAGTGAATACACATGGTCAGGGCAGAGGGCAGGGAACACGTAAGAGGGAAGCACTTGAAGCTCGGAATTCAAAGATGGAAGCGGCCTCTATTCAATCTTGCATTTCAGTTATCCACAGAATTGCCTTATGAATGTTTAACCTCTGTCCACAGAGCTATTGTGCTTCATGTACCCTCAGCCCTGTTATATTTTTTACTGTACACTTCATTTTTGATTGCCCAGGTTACAATCTCTCATTGACTAGGCAGGTTTGATGTGTTTGGGAGGTGGAAGTGACCCCTGTATTGAGATTGCTTAACATTTTTCTGTTATGGAAGTGCTTCTGTGGTGGCTTTGTTACAATTTTCAGAAGGTTTAAATCAATTTCAATATCAAATGAAAGATTTGTACCTAGAATTTTTTCCCTGTGACCACTCAAGCATTTGTAGCCAACCAGGGCCATTTCTTTAAACAAACACAGCTGTTGCTCACATGATCACAACCCAACGCTGTTGGCAGGGCTTGGGAGAGCACACAGGGCAGGAGAGAGCCAGAGCTCTTCACCACCTCCACCCCAGTCCTGCACCAACACTCAACTGCCCTCCAAAGCTCCCTCTCCCTTTCAGGACTGTTGCTGGGAGAGGTCACAGGGGAGCTGCATCTCCCTGGCACAAGCCCTCAGACACAATCCACATTCACCACCCCTGAATGGATGAACTCAGTGTGGGCAGGACTGGTTTTCAAGAGCAGATCCTTTGGAATCAGGAAATAAAAGCAGTTGGTACAGAAATAAAAGTCTTTGTTGCAATTCTATGAAGTATTGCCCTTGAGAAGGGGAAAACTGTTTTTGCTAAAGACAGATATTTTATATGGGGAAATAGTAATTTCACACCCATGAGAAATTTTATCTGTGAAGTAAGAACAATATGTGTTAAAGCTGTTAGATATAAGTTATTATTTTATCTTACACCCCTTACTCCTTTCAACTCCTTTCAATTCTCTAAAATTAAATATCAGTTTCCTGTAAGAGGTCAGAAGGAAAAACAAACAAAGCTGTAGAAAGCATAAATCATAGCAGAAACTTTCAGGACAATGACCTAGTTTTAATTTTACTCATAGCCTTCAGTGTAACATCTAATTAAGACATCTGTTAAATGCCTATAATATTAAATTAATAGGGGGAAGCTAATAGAACTTTATTGGCATAGTCCAGTTAATTAACATTAAGGCCCTTTAATGGAGGGCTGAAAGAGACATTAATGGGGATGCCATACAAATTGGAATTAGGCACAATCCTGTCTCACTGCTGTGAAGGACAGAACATGTTCTACCACATGGACACAGATGAACATGATACAGCTTCCCATAGCTACTGGCACAGAAATAATAAACTATTTCAGCAACCACAAAAACAGTGCCTTGGTGAGAGCAAGGCTTTCTGTACTTACAGTGAAGATGTGCAGGAGATGTCAGAGGGCTCCCCAGAGTAATCCCAGGCTGGTGGCACAGAGACCGGTGACAAATGAAGAATAACAAGAGCAGAACAGCCCAGACATTCAGGATCCTTCAGTGCAGCTGGTAAATCAGCTGGGAGGCCTTTTTGCAATGCCCCTTAACTCACTGCAGCTGAATCACCCCCCAGAGCTGGGATCACTGCCCACCCCCAGCAAATCAGCCAACCCCATCCCACCTGGCAGGGGCTCTGTGGTCACTCCCTAGGACACCTTAAACTCCCCAGTGCTTGTCAAGGAGCTTCCCTAGAAACTGGGAATGTGAAAATGACAGCTCACCAGCCCTCCCCCACCCATCCATGGCCATTCCCCTTCTTTCATTAGCTGAGACAGTAAATACTTAATGGATTTAATACTGGAAAATTGGAGAACTAATCACAGCTGTCTCTAATATGCTTCGTCCTTCATATGCTCAACTCTGGATTGCACTCAGCAGAGACACGTTTTTGGTAATGAGTTTTACACCTAAACTCTCACTAACCAGGGAACAATGAACTGCAGTGAGCAATGTCTCACTACCTTACACACATTTCTGCTTTCCTATTACTCTGTGTTTATTTTTATAGCTAATAGGAACTAAAACAATTGTTCAGTTACTGAATTTTGAACACTTAAACAAGAGTAGAAAAACAAAAATGCCATAATTTCTGTTTGAAACCTCAGAATAATTCATTGTAGGAAATGTTTGAAATTGAAGCCAATTCACATCCAAGAAAACACACGAGATACTCTTTGAGGGGGATTTCCTCTAAAAAATGGGTTAGGCAGCAATAGTGGAAACTCCCAAAACCCATCTGTGACTCTGACAAACTCACACTAAATCATTGAAATAAGAGCAGCACATAGCTGATGTTAACTCTGGATGAATTGAATATGTAGTGTTTTAGAGAAGTGTAAGAGAGAGCACAAAATTCCGATCCAGCCCATGCTTTCAGTAAACAGCAGCAGTATTTTCTCCAAACCAGGGTGGCCCTGATTTTCTCTGAGCAGGGCAGTCCCTCAGCCCCTTACCAGAAGAGTTCCATGTGCCCATTCCCCATAACAAATGCTCACCTTCCTTCCTGCTCTTAGACAAACCAAAAACTGACCAAGTCTCTCATGCTACAGCATTCAGCAGCCCATGGTCCCACACACCAGGTCAAGTTGTACAGCAACAGCTGATTCCGTGGAATTTCAGAGGTTTGACCTGCCTTTGTCTCATGCTCCCCATCCTTAATTCTGTCATTCCTACGGTAACCCCAATTCTAAGTCCCTGCAGCGTGTGATGAAAATGTCTTATTTTGGTAAGGCAGAAATTTCCCTCAGTGCACTGGTTTAATGAAATCAATCAGAAAACGTGAAAAATAGAGGATCTCTAAAGCAGGGGATCTGCTGCTGAGAGGAGCAGTCACATCTGGCAAACAGCAACCTCCTGGGCTGCAGAACAAACAGTACCTGACACCATCTGCAGGTGGCTTTTGACACCTACCTCTGCAGGCTCTGCCTGTTGGATAGGGACAATGGAAAACTGCAGAGAACCCAGCAACATTTAACACTGAATTAAGAGCTCTTCCTGCGAAGAGAGCTCTCTGCTGCTTTCTACCATTAGTCAGATAAGGTATGGTACCTCATGAGCATTGAGAAGAGACAAAAATGAGTATACAAAAGCTAAAATAGTATAACTGACAGGAAAAGGCACAGCCTAAACTTTACTGTCTATCTGCCCTGCTTCCCAGCCTATTTTTAGGCTATTCCTTTTTTCACGCTGCTAAGAATTATTTCCATATTGCCAAACCACACTGATTTAAAATGTGTTATTGTCATATATTTTCAGGCACTGACCAGTCTTCTGCAGGCATCCGAGCAGCACGTTAAAGATCTGCACACAGGCCTGTTAGGAGAAACCTCTTCCTCTGTATTAGTTGATAAATTCAGCCTTATTTCTTTCAAGTCTCATGGCATATGTACATACTTTTGACTGAGGAACTAATCTTAAAGGATACAAAATATATAATAATATTCTTAGAACATTAATGATAATATTCAAATCAAAGGACTCCAGCTTCATCTCAACATTTTAAATCAATAACCAAAATTGAGTATAAAGGCTTAAGGGCTCATATGATTGTTAAGGGCAAAAGACTTCAAAACCAAAACCTCGAGCATGACTGCACTCACTTTTCTGTGGGTCAGGGCTTTTCAGCTGAGCTTTGTGGCTCCAGGGCCCCAGGTTTATAACAGAATATGCAGGGAAATGTGCTTGTTGTGTCTGTGTGTCCAGCTGTCATCACTGCCCTCTGACTACAAGCTCCCTGGACATTCCCTAGTGTACACACAGTACAGCCCCGAAACAGACTCCACTTTATAGCACCATTATTCTGGGAAGAAGGGAGGGAGGGAAGAATAGGATTATGCACTTCTTGTAAATGTTAAAATAATTCCATAAATCTGAATAAAATTAATTTTTTTCTTGGTGAAATTGTCTGCAACACTCTGCCATGCATATTCTTCCTCTACAGGATTATTTCAAAATTATGGACTCAGAAATGTTCAGCTGGATAGTTCTTGGGTGGCTGAGGTGCTCACTGAAGAATTTAAATGATGTAATAGCTATTGAACACCCCATTATATGGCTGCCTAATTAATGTGAATGATAGTTATGTCTTACTCACAGAAGATTATTTTACACGGAGGAAAATCTACTCACTGCCACAGTAGCCATTTCCATAGTTTTTATAGGAGCAGTTGCATTATGGCTTCATTGAGTAAAAGGTAAGTAGCCGTCCTAAATAATGAAGATTGATGGTTTAATAGTCCCAATAAAGAATCCTGCAGGTTTTTTATTTCAAAAATTAGAGTTTGATTGCAAGTGTATGATAATGAGAGGGAAAAGAGCACTGGCATGCAGCATTCTCTTGGCTCCTTGGGAACTTCCATTTCTTCTGTGCAGAAATGCAGAAGAATGAGGACAGCAAAACAGCAGATAAGCTGTTCTTTACTTCTCCTGACAGCATGTCCAAGCTGCAAGCCTCTCCCCGTGGCACTGTTCCCAGGGATAAGGGGATGCTGGGCTGTGCCTGTTACACTTGCAGTCATTACCAGGGCGGCTGCACGAGGCTGAGCACACACACAGCCCCAAAAAACGTGAGGAGCCCAGCTCAGCCCCATTGCAGTGATGACATGCAGACATGAGCCAGCCTTGCAAACTTGTCTCAGCATTGCAGCCGATCACAGCAACTCTTTTCTGCGAGGCAACAGTCAAGGGACTCGGCATTTCTGTTACGAGACCCTGTTCCCGAGGTTGTTATCAGAGATTATAACAGCCATAAAAATTCTAATGAGATTTAAAGCCTGGCATCAGCAGCCTCGCCTGGGATCGAATATTTTTTAAGCAAATCTTTACAGGAAAAAGCTAAAAGTTTACTTGTTCCACTTGTAATTTTAGGTCTCTGTTGGTACATAATTCTCAATCTAGATTCTTACACTCTCCCCATCACAGGACCCAAGTAATCTCATTTCACAGCTTGCATTTTCAGAAGGGCAATTCAAAGATAGGACACTTGATTTGACATTTGTTTCTCCAAACAGCAAACTTTCAGGAAGGGTTTTAAAAGAACTTCTGTTCCAAGGCAGCCGCTTTTTTTCCTTAAGCAATAAAGCACCACATGCGTTTTAGCAAGTAAAAAGTGGCAACAACATTAACCTGAATTATGGTAACAATGACTGCAAAACAAGCTGGCTGGGGATTTGCAAACACAATCTCCAGATGTCTGCAAAAGATCTGATTTATCAAACACACGCTGGGCAGGATTTGTTGGGGGCTTGTGCTTCCTAATAAAAGAGGTCTGCAGTATTTATTTAGTGGTAGTGTCAGTGAAAGGTGCTACCATCTTTCAGAAAGGTGAGTAGATCCCTTTTGGATAATCCACAGGATATGGAGAGAGACACATACCCTAGAAATTGGAGCTTGCAATCATCAATGAAACTGAAGGTTAAATATGGGGAAAAGGGAAAAAAGATTGTAGGAACTGGAAGCAGCCTCAAGAGAAAACCTCAGGTAGTGCCAAGGGGAAGTCCAGTGTACCCCAGCCTCAGGGACAGGTTAGAAACACTAAATTCCAGCTATGGAGGTTACAGTTGTATTTTATCAGCACAGTCTGTGGAGATTTAAAATGTCTCCCTCTGTGTGGGGCCTTAAAAGCACCACAGTGAGGAGTAAAGGCTGGTTCCACCTCCAGTTTTGATCCACAGCCTTGTGTTGAGGCTGTGACTGGAAGCCTTGGCGAGTGCTTGCTTTAGGAATGATTTTGGTGATATGATTCCCTGCCATGCAGGAGTGTACTCTTTCCAAGCAGGTCTCCACACAGCCCTCCCCTTGGATAAATGCTGCATGCAAGTAACTTATCACTCACTTTAGTGATCTTAGGAATGGCACAAGTATGGGCAGAAGCACTGGGACCATGAAATTTATATTCCCTCATCTTCACTGTCACAGTTCAGCCATGAAACAGTTTGGACTGAAAACTAATGCTTTATACAAAGAATTTGGGGTCCTTTTATCCTAGGCTCAATATCCAGGGGGAAAAAAAATAAAGGACACACTTAGATATATACAGAGAAGGAAACCAAGTAAAACACATGGTCCATATTTTTAATTTTGCATTTACAGAGCAATGCCTCCTATTTGCAAACAACAGCTTTAGGACAGCACCACAACAAGATAATTACATTTTGTTCTGATTTGTTGTGTTGGGTGTTGTTCTAAAGCACCAAAGTTGGGGCAATTCTTTAGGACTGTTGAGAAAACCCAAGGTTTACCCAGCAAATGATAACACCTCCTGTTTTGAACAATGACTTCTGATTAAGCCACAATGAGTTACTAAGGTGAACAGATTGAGTATCAAGCTCAATTAAGCATGCGCAATATGCGCTGTAACAACAGTCACTGCTTGGTGAAGTCATAAAACAGCTTTATTTGCTTTTGACTGCTGGCACTCTACCTCCACCAGCCATTCATTCCTCTACCCAGGCAGCATTTCCATGAGGATGCATCAGGAATTTTAGCTACTTTGCCAAAGATGTTGCTGCAGAGGGAAACAAAGCAGAACCTCCTGCAGCCAGGAGCAGGAGACAGGAACAGGCACGGGCTTCACTGGGAGAGCAAACGCTGCTTTCACATGGGAGCAGTGTCCTGCCTTACAAGACAGGCCACTTGGGGGGCTAAACATCCAAGAGAATGTTTCTAAAGGCAGTTTTCTTCCAGCAGAATGGTTTGTAGCTTCAGGAAAGCTACACTAATAACTCGTAGCTTGGCTCTAGGGCACAGGTATTTTAAATTTATTAATATTATTGCTGCTGCTGGGTTTGTTGTTGCTTTTGTAGAAGCTAATATAAAAATGATACACAAATCTCACCTCTGTCTATATCCAGAGCAACACACTTTGCTTCAGTACCAGAAGATGGAGCCACATGCTCACAGTTCTAAAGTGGTTTTTTTCCCTCTTGTGCCAGAAAACCCACCCATGAAGCAGACAGTGCCTAGAAACTGCTCCCTTACCTTACATGAACTCGCTGTTTTAGAGTGTCTGTGTGTACAGCGACTCTGCTGCCTGCCTTACCCGTGTCAGCTGCCTCGCTCAGATGTTTCCATAACAACTCCATTTTCCTTGCTGCAAATATATTTTCTGAATTGCCTACCATGTCAAAATGAAATCAGGAAACAGAACCAAACTAAGCAGACATTTCCAAGGGCTAAAATATCACACTTTTAATTTCTTCGGTGGAAGGGACTCTTAAAGGGAGTCATAAATATCCCAGAACCAACATAAGACTCCAAACTCCTCATCTTAAAAGGCCAAATAAAGGCAGATCTAATATCACTTTTACTCTATGTCCTAAAGCCTAGATAGATGTGCTCAGATGGCAGAACAGGCTAGGTCTGTGCTCTGCCAACTCGTCAGCTCTGCTGCATTTGACATGAGCAAGGTGTGCCTTTGCTCACCCCAGCAGGACAACAAACCCCTGGTCCTGCTTCAAAACCCACAAAAAAACCCCAAACCAAACCAAACCAACAAAACCCAAACAACAACAAAACCAAAAAACCACCTAAACACCACGATGGTAGGGCACCTCTCACTGACTGTTTGGGTTTTTTTGCACGTAGGTTTTGAGGCAGAGCCATCCCCTGCCCAGCACCCAGGCTGCTCTCGGGCAGGGCAGGCAGCGAACGCTGCTGAGCCCCGGCAGCTCCGCCCCGGCCGGACAGGGGGCAGGGATGGACACGGGGACAGGGCCGGACAGGGGGACAGGGATGGACAGGGATGGACAGGGCCGGGCAGGGATGGACAGGGATGGACAGGGCCGGACAGGGCCGGACAGGGCCGGACAGGTGAGAGCCGCTCTGCTGAACCTGCCCTTCGCCAGGGGCTCTGCTGGTGCCGCCGCCGGCCACCCCCGCCAGGCACATTGAGATGAAAGGGGCTCTGTAAAGCCAGGGACAGCTGAGGGGAAGAGAAAGCCTTCCCTAAAGGTATTAAAGCCCATTAGGGCTGTCCTTTGTTGGCGGCTTGCTCCGTGTCAGCTGTGTGAGCAGCCAGCTCTAGAGAGTCAGATCAAAGCAAGATAATGGCATTCCTAATAGCGCCAGCAGAGGTCTTTCAGGTAAAAATGTTATTGTTCAAGAACACCGTCAGATCCTTTCATGTCCTTTCCTGACCTGGCAATGTCCCAGGTTAGTACAGAACTGGTTTAAATACACAGGTTTAATTATTCTTTTAGCTGCTCTCTCAGACCATTCTCAGGCAGCAGAAGCAGACAATAGTTTACTCTCATCCATTTTCTCACTACAAGGCTGTAACCTCTATAACAAATCCTCCACCACAACATTTAACATCTCTCTAATGGCACATTAAAAATGAACTCAGCAAAGCATTCTATCAAAGTGTGCACAAAAAAGGAACCCTCAACATTATTTTTTACAAAATTTAAGTACAGGACAAAGCAGGCTGCCTCTATAACCCCAAATGCCGTAACCTACCAGCAGTAGATACTCACACATTGCTGCTTTGGGGAACTACATTTGATGGGGAAAACCAGAAGGATGTGCACAACTCTGAGTGGGGCCCATGACAGGAGAGATTGGCACAAGTCATCCTCTGTCCTGAGCCTGGAGATACCACGAGAAGGCTCCAGCATCTGGAACAACCAGAGGAATATTTACTATTAATTCTCAGTTTTTATTTTAAAAACTGTACTTGCAAGATTATCTCCATCAATTAAAGGCAACCCAAGAAACAAATCTGAAGAAAATGTCATGCCAACCCTTTTTGCCCCCATTTATTTCAGTGCTGTGGCCAAAAGCCCAATTACAGCTTTGGCTGCCAGAACTTCAGAGCAGTGGCTCCATCACTGCTGTATGATTTTAGGGTAAACATTTAAAAACTTGCATTTGCTTCCTCTGCCTGTAACATGTGTTGAAAAATTCAAAACTCTTTTTTTTGTGTCCAAAAAGGAGACAGAGGAGTCCTGTAGCTTTATTTGAATAAAGGGAGAGACCATGGGGTCTCTCAAATTGTTGGGGGATGCAGCCCCCTCTTTATCCTATGTTCCTGCCACATCACTCTCTTCCTTACCCACTGGCTGAGGTCCTTGGAAGGTACTGAGCCTTCCCAAATCACCCACTCCATGTCCCCCTCTAATACACATCCCCTTTAATTTTTCTTTTATAACAAAACACTATTCATAATTCTGCTAGGCCTTTGTTCTTTTTCTGTAAGTTGCTGAATTTCACACGGCCTTGGCTGAGCAGCAGTGTGTGTCAATAGTAACATTTTCTAGAACTGATGGTTTCTTCCCTTACTTCCCTATCTGAGAGTCCCTGGCCCAACTAGACAGATTCTCATGCTCTCTTTGTAAGGACACACTCATCTTACTCCTTTCACATGCAAACAACACCCAGAGTCCTTGGGGCCATGACAGCACTCTGTAGAGGTGTGAGGGAGCCCAGGCATTCCTCTGCAGAAATTAAAAGAACTTTCCCACTGTCCCCATGCACAGCCTGGGTCCCTTGCAGAGCAGCCACAGCTGCAGCAGCTTTCCCAGCGAAACTGCAGGACCTGGAGACATCTCAGCCTTGCAGCCAGTGCAGCCTGAGGCCAGCTGTGCACAACACCACCAAGAGTGGATAAAGGCTGCAGCCAGCCCGGCTGGATTCCTGCTAGGCAGCAGAACCCCCAGGGGACTCTCCCTTTCAGGGGGCTGTGTGAGCCCAGGCACCCTGCTCAGAGAGCCACAGCAACCCCAGGCACTGAGAGCAGGGAGGAGCTGCCTGAAATAATGCAGGATGAGGAAACCTCCAGGACACAGAAAAGGCCACACTGATGACTGACTCCTGTGTCTGCAAGATGGATGAGAATTTGAATTCCTTTGTAAGGGACCAAACATATCACTTAATAAAAACAAGGCATCCTACAATGAACCTCTCTTCCCCATATTTATTCCCCTCTAAACACAGCAGTGCACAGATTATAGGAAATGGTTTTACATTTAACTTCAACCCCAAGTGGTAAAGAAACGGATTGTATCTCACAACGTAAATTTGCATCTACCATCATTTAATGGATGTTTTATACATGCTATGTACTACTGTGTTTTTATGGAGAGGCAAAAAAATTACTTGGGAATTTGTTTTTAATTAAGCAATAAGGCTCAATGGGGTACTGCTATCATGCAATAAAACCACTCCTGGGGTGTTGTGAGGCATTTGGTCCAGATGAGTGCTTCAAATCACCCCCAGATTGTGATTAGATGATTACTCCCTGGAGTTAATATTAGATGGCTCTCTCTAGAGTTGTCTTATTGCTATTATAAAAAGTCTTCAACATGGGGAAACTAAGTAGCTTTTGTGCTTGAAGAAGATGAAGTTTGCAGTTTCAACTGTTGAGTGGCTGTGTGAGCTGTGAGGGCCCCATAGATCACTGCACCTATTTAGCATGCGTGGAAGATCATCTCGGGGCATTGCTTTGTCCCAAACAGTTTTACAATTAAGTGGCTTGCTTTTTTTTTTTCCTAGAAGATGGAAGGATATAAACAGCAAACAACTCCAAAATAAACCAATCCCACGACAAGGTGCTGAGGAATTAGATTCAGAGATGTGCATTACAGGCTTTATCTTTTTGTTGGGAATAATGAATCCTAATCACTATTATGCTAATTGTATTAATGAAGGCTAATGCATGCAGTAGCAGCAAGAGATTCTCCCAAGTTGGGTCCATGAGGAGGTGCATGGCCTGAGGCATTTGTGAGGGCTCCCAAGCTAATGAAATCAAACAACCCAAGTGGTAGAGAGCCAACCTGCAGTGCCTCCCCCAGCTGCTCTTTAGGGGTGAGGTTAGAGATGAAATATTTAATTCTGGGAACAGATTAAAAAAAATGAAATAAAAAATCCCCAACAAAAAACCAAAGCCAAAGCATCCTGCATTTCAGTACACCAGTAAGAGAGAAATCTCAGGAAAGCATTAACTCTTGCAAAGCTCTCCCCAAAAGGCAGAATGGTACCACCTGGACATGGACAATTTTGCACAGCTTGAGCTGAAGTACAGAGCAGAATCCTCAACTCCTCCTTCAGATGTCCCTCAACAGCAACCACACATCTCCTGTTACACAACATCCCTCTGGCTTCTCAACCAGACAACAATTTTTACACTTCACAAATTAAGGTGTGATCTTTCATACATCCTCTGTGTCACATCTTGTACATCCTGCACAGCCCAGGCAGCAACAAAATCTCTAAAAGCCAATAAACCTCTTCTGCCTCAGGAGAAATCCCCAGTTCCTCGTTCAGATCAGCACCTCTCCATTCAAAGACCCAGCATGGCAATGGTTGGGGATCTCAGCCAAGCTGAGCTTTGCTCTCTTGGTTTCCAGGATGTCAGCAGCACACCTTGGGAAAAAACACACCACCTGGCTGCTTTCCCTTCTATTTGAAGATAACAAAAGGAAACAAAGATTTTCTTTCTTGTTCCCCTTTCACAGAGCTCTCTGCACAGGCACTCAATGCATGAAACTTCCCCAGGCAATGGCAGCAGATGCCTTCCTGCACAAAAGGCACTGATGTGGGGCAAGGTCCCTCACAAAGAGAGGATTTTTCCCTTCTGAGCAGCACACACATTCAGGCTGGGTAGCAGTTACCAAGGAAAGGGACCAAAGCATGTTCTTCACATAAATAGAAGCAATATCCATAGGCAAAGCAGGGTTCAGGAATTGAACTCCTATTTGTCTTTGACTGATCAGTCAATCAGTCATTTACATCTTTTTGCATTAACCAATGATTATCACAGTCTCATTCCCCACACTTTTTCCCTATTTCAATATTTGAAATGGCTAATCTACCTCTGTTTAGTGTTTGAAACACTTGTTCACCAATTATTTGTTCACCACTGCTTTATCTTGTGCAACAAAAGCACACTGAATATGAGATGACTGTTCAGGCAGAATGGCATCAGGAGGAAGAGCTCAGAAGAACATGCACAGAATGGTGCCTTCTGGAAGGAAGGCTGAGCTCAGCATGCTGAAAAATGCATTTGGTAGCTTCTCTAGATACACCTCTTTTCCCCCACATTAATTTCACACATTTTGTTCTAATATTACATCCCTCTCTGCACTGCTCACAGTTCTGGCATTTTACATCCTCTTACCTCAGCTTTTTCTCACTTTTACCATTTGTATTTCAACTCCAGCCTGTTCCCAGTGCTGGGGAGCACTACCCAGAAACAGGAGTCTGGCAGCACGTGAGAGCTCCTGCTTGTTTGTCAGCGTGTGCTCAGCCTCCTGCTCCTTGGCAGAGCTCAAACTTCTGAGCCTCCCCTGTTGGGAGTCCCTGAACTGGGCACTTCTTGGGTGCAACCTGGAGACTCATCACGACCAACCCACTTGATCCACTCTGAAATTATTGATCATTATGGGATATTCCAGACTGAAGTTCCAACTCTACAGCACTGTACTCATGTGACCTGGGAGCAGGGCTGAGGTCTGAGCAGGGAAGGGTGCAGCAAACACCAAGACAAACTTGTAACTTTAGAATCTGCAAATGTGAGAGGTTTTGTGGTCCCTGCACCCAACAGCTTTTGTAAAGATCACTGAGATTTGTGAGCTGGGACATGGCCCTGTGGTGAGCACACGGGGCTGTGAGTCAGGAGCTCTGGGGGATGTTCCTCAGCTCCCAAGTGTGATTCACTCTGAGCCAGAGCCTGTTGCTACTGAGGACAATAGCAAATAAACCCCACTGTTCTGTGACCAAGCACCGTGTGACAAAATGTAACTCTCCAAGAGTGGAACTCCCTGTGAGGAGGGTACAAACTCTCACACAGTTGTTAGAATTTAAGCTGCACTTCAAGATCCTGAGAATAAAGTGCTGCACACATGCCAAGCACAGCAATGCCTCTGTAAATAACAAAAGCACAAAATAACAAAAATGCTTTATGCAAAAGGCAGAGGAGCAAGAAAGGCTGCTTTCAGGACAATTCCATCACTTGGAAATCATTTTGCAGCCAGGCTCCCAAAGCCACTCCAGAAGTGGGTAATTTCCAGCATGAGCCTTGAGAGGTGCCCTAAAGAGACAAGCACCCTCTGAGACAGATCACCCTCTGGGCAGCAGTTCCAAGGCATGGGAATTTGGAAACTGGCACTCTGAAGTTGCAGCCTGAACTGACAGAGCTGAGCAGGGATCTGATTCCTGCATTGTCAGACTTGGAACAGCTCATTTCTGAAGCAGGCTGAGGCTGGTAGGGCTTCAGAGACACAACTCAGTCATGGCAGGTCACACATTTCTGGAGGAGAATGATCAGCTGAATCCCCAGGAGCCAGATCAGACAAATATTCATCCCACACACACACACCACACTCACTCAGGACAGAGGTCACTCATCCCTACAAGTAACCTGCATGATAAACACAAGCTGTTTTATTCCTTCATTAAGCCACAGTATTCCAAGCTCAATTCAATAAAATCTCCATTGCTAAAAGCTGTCTTGTCCACTGATAAAATGCCCCATGTAGTCAATTAGTTAAAACCACTGTCTATCCTATGATCACAGTGTGTTCTTAACACCCCAAACTGAATCTAAATATTGAGTTTTATTCAAAAGAATTTTATCAAATGCCTGGGTTGTTTTTTCTTCTTTTTCAAACATGCACTAAACATAGACTGAGCTGAGAATTTAACAGATGTTTTTGTTACTATTATAATCTAATCTTTTCCTGCAGGCTGTTGTAGTAATTTTGCCACTAGAAGATAATAAAAAAACATTTTCTCCCCTGCAGAGCTTACCTTTGGCTGACTCAGCTGAGCAGCTGCAGTTTCCTTTACTTGCTTTGAAATTATTGCATCCCAATTGGGCAAGATATTTCTGCTACTGAGAAACAAGTGGCTTTGGAGAAAATGCCAGAAGCAATCAGATAAAGTCTCTTCACCTTGCTCTAGTTGCATTAAAAGCTGGTAATTTGGGCTGCAGCTTTTTCAAGTGGTCCCACAAATGTTTGGTTTTACAGCCAAGAAAAACAGAGCTCCTGAGTCTGCCTATCAAATAGCTCTTAAGATTACTGGTGAAACTCCCAGTTTGTATCTCAGTAAGGAATTCAAACAAGTGTGTAAGAGCTTCCAAAACAAACAAACAAAATACCAACAGAAAGTCAGCTCTCAATTGCAACTACTTAATACTGACTGTAAGCCCAAAGTGTACCCTGAGGCTTCCCCTGCTTTATACAACAGTTCCTGAACACACCTCCACTTTTGACTGAAGAGGGACAAAAAAACCCCTTCAAATCCCAAGTGGTTTGACCAACCCAATGCTGTGGTTGGCTGATGTGTTGTCCAGGTGAGCATACTGAGAAAGGACAAGAAAAATAAACTAAAGTATTACATCTCAGTAATAAAGACTATAATAAGGACAACATGAGAGCAAATTCAGAATAACTTTAGCACATAGGAGGAAAAAAACCGTGTTTCAGAGCAATAATCTGTGGCTGGTTAGACCTGAATTAGTCTGACAGCTAAGACACACTCTGGCATATTTAGTTCAATGCTTTGTCTATTTATAGTTTACAGATATTTACAGTTAGATCTTGTTAAAAAAACCCCAGTATTCTGTAGAGAATTAATTTCTAAGCTGTGCAGATCTCCCCAGAGTTAGCAGGCTGCTCCCAAGGCAGCCAGGACAGAGAGGGCTGGTATCCAGGCTCAACACAAACCAGCTGCCCGTTGTGAGAACCAGACTGCAAAGGCAGACCACTGAGTCCTGCTCGCCCACAGAAAAGGCAGGAGGACTGAAAAGGCCCCACGTTAAAGCCCTAACAATAACCTGAGTCTGTGTTGAGCCCAGCAGCTCCCCTCTGTGCTGGGCTCTCTTCTCCCAGGTTTTCAGGGGTTTCTCAGTGACCTGATGGCCCTCTCTGTAACCCCCACACACTGCTAGGCAGCCACAAACTGCACTGAACTTAGTCCATGTCCTCATTCCTCTGCTCATCTGACACAAACACAGAGTGTAAAGAAATAAGGTCCTGTGGAAACTCCCAGGGCTGCTGAGCACTTTAGCTCTAAAGTGCACCATAAGCTTCCCAGCCCACGTTATTATTACCAAAGAAAATTGAAAACCTGAAAAAAAAATATTTCTAATACCTTGACAGGTCTATCACTTCCCATTAAAAATAGAAAAGCTATTACAGAAAGTTAGCAAGCACCTGAATTATAGATCAGCACAGGCCTGGGGTTGTGTCAGTGCACCTAGCAATGGTCAGAGCTCGGCTCGCCTGCAGCACCTCCAGCAGTGCTCAGGGACACCCAGAGCCCCTGCCCACCACTGCAGCACCCTCCTGGCAGTGACACGCCGGAGGCAGGAGCGGGTGGCAGAGAGGAAGGCAAAGAAATCCCTGCGACGCCAATTTCGGTGTGAATAGCTTGTTCTGATCCACAGTTTGGCAAGAGGTCTGGTTTCTGTTTGGGACCAGTGTAACGTGCAGTTCTATTTATTTTCCTGTTCTTAACTGTAAAACACTGGGGGTATTTGATCACTGAAACGATCTTTATACAATGTCATCCACGTGTACCGTTCTCCTCGATGGAGTATAGTGTGAGCAGAGGATGATGAAACTTGAAACTTAAAGCCGCGAGCAAACCAAATACGCTGAGGTACGCTTGTGGGGCCAAGGGAAGAGCGTGCAGGAGGCGGGTGGATATCAGCAGGGCACGGGCACAAGCAGCTGTGCGACACACACAGCTCTGGGCACACACACACACACCCGCAGGAGCACACGCAGCCCCGGCAGCACCGCCCATGGGCCGGCGGTGTCGGTGGGCGGGGAGCGGAGCGGGGCCCGGCCCTGGAGCGGAGCGGAGCGGGCGGCGCGGGCCGCGGGAGCGCTCGGCGG
>VZRX01002801.1:116687-188275 GCA_013398075.1 Notiomystis cincta | reverse complement strand
GAGGGTCCCGCGGTGTGTCCCGGCGGTCCCGCGGTGTGTCCTGAGTCCCCAGGGATCCCGCGGTGTGTCCGGCCGGCCCGGGTCCCGTCACGCGTGTGCGGAGCCTGCAGCCCCGCGGTGTTTGCGCGGCCCGAGGGTCGCTCAGAGGGGCGGCTGTGTTGGGGTTTTTAGAGAGACTCCAAGTTACCAACTTTGCCCGTGTACCAAACTCCACAGACACTGCTCCCGCTGCGGAGCTGTAAGCAGAACCCCGCTTGGGCCGAGGGGCCCGTGGGCTCTCAGGCGCTGGGAGGGACAGGGAATTGTCGCTTGGCTCGGTGGTTCCCCCCGACACGGGCTGGCCGGCGGTCACAGGCGCGGTGAGCAGCGGAGCCGGAGGTGCGGGCGGAGCGCCTCGGGATGAGTGCAGGGACAGGGAGCGGGGGACGGAGCGGGTGAGGCTCTGCCTTGAGTTTCGTGGTTTTCCCCCTTCCTCCCTCCCTCTCTCTCTTCCTTCCCTTCCTCTGCTGCTTGGGCGCCTCTGAGCCTGGCTGGCACTCGTAAGAGCCGCAGCTGAGCTCAGGCTGCCAACAGCTGGGTTTGGTAGCATCAGTCGGAGCTCCTCAAAAGCCACTGCCCGGCCGGCCCCTCGCTCTGGCCCTGCGCTGAGCCGCAGTGGCGAGAAGTTTGGTAGCTCAGTCAGTCCCCGTCCCACTGGGACCGGCGATATTTTCAAAGGCCTAATGTGACAGCCAGTCCCAAAATGTACATGGGCTGAACTGGGTTCCTCATAAGCATGGTAGGACGGGGTTGCCAGAACCTGTCCCTCTTACTCCAGCAGTTACAGCCTGCCGGGAAAGAGGGAGAAGCAAGCTGAAATGCCCTCAGGCAGGAAAAGGAGAGGAACTTTGTTTTTCTTGCTCTAAATGCCTGCTCGGGCAGCTGCATCCTACTTGCTGTCCCTGGTGAACAAGAGCTTGTGCCAGCCCTAACTCCGGGAGAGATTTCTCTGAGCAAAGCAGAAAGAGGGAGTCAGGGAAGGCTGCAGAGAGATGAGGCTCGGGGCATTTTGTGCTGGCAGCCCTCAGCAGTCAGACCGGGGTGTCATGGACCATCCCATGCGTGGTATGCCCGAGGTATGCAATGGATACCGGGGCTGTCAGTTCTGCCTGGTGGCAGGGCAGAAGGAGCAGGTAGAACAGCTCTCTACATCGGCACACCTAAGCCTTAGATACATACAGACTTGAAAAACATAGCCCAGGCTCGCTGACCCGTGAGCTTAAGTCGAAATGCTGTGCCTGGCAGGCATCAACATGGCTGTTTATAATCACAAGTGAACAAGCCCTTATTGTTAAGTGTTGTGGCGTGCTTACTTCTGGAGTGGAGTGCCAAGCTGTATTTTTTTTTCCCTTTGAACATCAGTCATATTCACTGCATAGGATTTGATCACATGCAGAACCAGCAGATCTGGATGAAAAGAGCAACCCCAGAATTTGCCATGCCAGAAACCTCTGTGCAAAGCAGCACATCAGCAAAGCACATCTTGCCACCCTCATTTCAGCTGGGTAAGCTGCTGCTACTGCTGCATGTGGTATGTGGGCATATGTAGCACTTGATAATAAGCACTGTGACCCTGCTGACCTGACACAGCAAACTTGAGCAAACAGGAAAAAAAGTATTTACCAAAATGAATAAAATAGATTAGACTTCATATCCTTACTTTGTTCCAAAGGGAGAGGCTCTGGGCTCCCAGGAAAGGAGACCATAGTAACACTCGGCAGCTATCTTTACTTAGCAGATTCACACAGTGCTTGCTTTCCAAAGCCAAACTGTGGATTATTTGCAGTGAGTCACAGTATTACCATGAAATTGGGTTTTATGTGGTCGGTCAAGCCGAGTGCTCTGTGGAACTCGGGGCAGGATGGATCTGGCTTGTGGTAGGATGTGATGAGTCAGCCCCTCAGATGGCTGCTTCTCCCCCCCTACCTGAACAGGGAGCACAGAGAGGGGTAGAATGAGTTGTCCAAGCCTAAAGATAGGCATTGTAATTCCCACTCCTATTTTTTTTTTATTATGTGTATGTGCTGTACTCCACGGTCACTTATGCTTGAGGGGGGAGAGATGGAAAAAAACCATTCTGCATTTGCATCCCAGGAAAACTCCTTCAGGAAATACCCTGGCCTAGAACAGCCAACAATTTTAGTCTTAGCAGAGAAGATTTTCCCATGACAAAGTTGGCTTTTCTAAGGTTAAGTTGTGGCATTTTAACTCGGTGGCAAAGAGGGTGGAGGAGTAAGGACATACCTGCAGCTAGAAGTCTGGTGTGTAATGAGAGCTCACCTTCCTTTCTTTCACACTGCAGGATTGTGTCCAGCCCCTTCTCCTTTTGCTCCATGCAGTAAGCCCAAGAGCTTTCTGGCCTGTGCAGGGACCCAGCTCAATGCAACAGCTGAAGCTTTCACAGCAGCAGAGCTTACAGTCCTCTTTTAAAACGAGCTCGGCTTTCCTGGCTCTGTGCAGGCATGGTCTTTATATCTGACAAAATATTTGCATTTCCACTGGGATGTGGTGTGCAGAGATCCCTAGAAATAGAGTCATGTCAAGTACCATAAGTTCTTGAGAGGTTGGACCATGCTTCTAAAATACACAAAAGAAGTAGGCTAAGAGCTCCATAACCCAGAAGCACGAGGAAATTAAACTGGTGGGACTGCTTTGGTTATTCCATTTGGTATTGCTGGTGCCAAACATTCTTGACAGCATATTATTACATTAATAGTCTGCACACCAAGGATCCCAAGCTGTAATTTGAGTTTTTCCTTTATTATTTGTGTGCTTATCTTGCTCTTTCACACAGAAACTCCTGATCCAGGGATTTGTGGTGAGACCACATCCCAGGATAGGTGAGAGTCTGGGTAACTCTAGTCAGGGAGTTCAGTATACAGTTGTGGACCACAGTTTGCCCTGCCTGATTGTTCCTCAGTCTAATTTGTGTATTTGGGAGAGGGTAAAACCACGTGGTGCTGATTGCAGCAGGGCATTTCCTTTCCATGCACAGGTCCACTCGGGCTGATGGATCCACACGGGGAAGGGAGGCTCTCTCCTCTCTGATGGCAAGTGACAGATCCTGTGCACAGCTGCTGCACCTCTGAGCCGTGGCAGCTTGGTTGGGCTGTGATTTCAGCCCCTGGATTCCCCCTCTGGCTGCAGCCAGGCCGGAGCACTCAGTTAAAGGTGAACTGCCCACCCATGAGTGGATGTGTCCAGCACTGCCCAGTTCCATCCAGGTCATTCCAGTGCTTTGAGGCCCTGAGGATACACATCCTTCCCTGCAACTCCAGGGGGACTCTGAGGAAGGCAGCTCTTCAGGAGCACTCACCACCCAGTGCCTCCCAGTGAAAGCTATTTCTGCAGGGTAGGTCACTTCATTTAAGTCTCCCATGGCAAAAGCTGTGTCTTGGCCTTGTGCCTTTTGACCCTAGAGAAGAAGTTCTGGGAACTTGGAGGAATTGCCTGGTCTGTTTGCCAGATGGGTCAGGTGAGAGGTACACGGTGTGCAGCAGCCTCTGCAGCAGCTCTGTGGTTTCCCTTCCAGCACAGCAAAGGGGTGATTTGGGATGAAGAACAAGGGTAGAATGTCCCAAACAAACAGGACCAGGCATACTGTCATCCTCCTCTTCCCCATCCCTCCAGTCTCCTTGCAGCAGGGGCTCTGGGCATGGAGCACAGGGCTAACAGTGGAGAGCAGCTCTGCATTAGTGGTTCGATGAGCCATTAGCAGCAACCAGGGTAACAGCACACGCCCTGTGATCTCGGAGTTCCTCGTGATGGCTGAGCTACCTCGCTGGAGGAGGAAATGACTCACATTCCCATGGCCAGCTGGTCTTGGGGCAGCACCCTCCAGCCTGCAAGGGGCAACAGAAAATCGACTTTTAGGGAGTGCCTTCCTTACTGCAGACTGCCAAGAGCAAGCAGTTTCTTTCACTTCAGAGCTACCCTTACCTGTGTTTCCTGTCAGAACTAAAACACAGCACACTATCAAACCCCAAGATTGTGTGAGGAGGATGCAGAGGTGTGGGAGAGACGAGTGTGCTGCATTCCACTTCCCCTTCAGCAGAGATGACACTGTTTTCAGAATGAGGTGTCTTGCACTTGGAAGCACCATCAGCCCTGGGATAAGGAGGAAAGGCTTAACTTGTGTGGGTTTATTCACATCATGAGGGCTTTCTCATTTTCTTTTTTTTACCCTTATTGTCATGCATGGAAGACCAGCAGGACCAAGTGATACCACAGAGTTTTCTTTTGTTCCTGCCTCAGCTCTGGTCCAAAATGGACCTGTGGGCTGTGCGTGTCTGTAACCAATCCTTGAGAAAGCAGGTGTGCAGTCAGAAATGGGAGGCTTGCTCTTAAGACCCTTTTATGCAGACCTATGGATCTGTGTAAAATCAGATTCAGACCAAGCAGCTTTCTTTTCTAAGGGCACACCGTGAGACTGGTGAAAAGCACAACCAGGAAGACCTGGCTCTGCCTTCAAAGGGCTTCCATTGCTGCAAATTAAACTATCCCAGTATAACCTGTGCTGTTGTAAATCATCAGAAAATGTGAATATTTTATTTAGAAAGGTAACAAACTGAAGTGAGGAGTGCTCACGAGATTACCTGTACCCTGAGGCTGCATTAGGAGCATCTCACCTGTGCATACACTGGCTGTTCACCTTCACCCTGGTGCAGATGTTTGCAGTTTCACCACTTCCCTCTTTGTTTTCCTCTCTTCAGAGTGAGCTGGAGATGATGGACCATCTTGCAAACACAGAGATCAACAGCCAGCGCATCGCTGCTGTGGAAAACTGCTTTGGGGCTTCTGGACAGCCCTTAGCCTTGCCGGGTCGGGTCCTTCTGGGAGAAGGGATTTTAACCAAAGAATGCCGCAAGAAACCAAAGCCTCGCATATTTTTCCTTTTCAACGACATCCTGGTCTACGGCAGCATAATCATCAACAAAAGGAAGTACAATTCCCAGCACATCATCCCCCTTGAAGATGTCACTTTGGAGACGCTGCCAGACACCTTGCAGATGAAGAACCGCTGGATGATTAAAACCTCCAAGAAGTCCTTCGTGGTTTCTGCCGCCTCCCTCACGGAGAGGAAGGAGTGGATCAGCCATCTGGAGGAGTGCATCAAGCACCTGCTGACCAAGACGGGCCGGCAGCCGTGCACGGAGCACGCGGCTCCCTGGATCCCGGACAAGGCGACCGACATCTGCATGCGCTGCACGCAGACCAAGTTCTCCACGCTCACGCGGCGGCACCACTGCCGCAAGTGCGGCTTCGTCGTGTGCGCAGACTGCTCCAGGCAGAGGTTCCTGATGCCCCGGCTGTCCCCCAAGCCCCTGAGGGTCTGCAACCTGTGCTACAGGCAGCTGCTGGCGGAGAAGAAGAAGGAGGCGGAGGCAGATCGGAGGCAGGCGGAGCCCATCCGCTCTGCCATCCAGGGCTACGAACCCTCCAGTGGCGATGACAGCGACAAGTCTGATGATGACAAAGCTGAGCAGTGGCCAGCAGACACAGAGTTTTATACCTCAGAAGTATCCTGGTCATCCTTCCACAGCTGACCTCCCTGCGAGTTGGTGGCATTTAGCCAACTTGGAAGCCAACCTCTGGCCTCCCATGCGTGCCCTTCTCAATGTTTCCTCTGAAGGCCATGCCTAGGAAGGTGGATCTTGGCCTCTGTGTGTGGTGTCTGAGTAGAGATGAGGTTACCCCTCTGAGAACGTCTCATATGATGTGAGCACAGAGAGAAAGCTCAGTGAAGAGCACTGAGGACTGGGGCAGTGCCCTGTGGATCAGTCTTGGCCAAATGAGCTCACCTTCAGTGCCTTATTCTTCCTCTCTGCTAAAACATAGCAATGTGAACTTCTTCTTTGAAATGTTTTGAGATTGGCTCTTGGGAGAAAAAGGAGCAAGAAATCCTGGAGTTGAACAGAGTTGCCTGCTCACAGTTCCTCTGTCACAGCAAGGGCCACTCTGGATGCTGCTTTCCGTGAGCATTCTGAGATTCTCCCTGCAAGTGTGCCAGCCTGAGGGAACAGCTGCTCATCCCTGCACAGTAAGGCCTACACCGGCTTCCCTGTCTCCACCTGGCTCTCTCAAGGTTGGAAACACTAAGAGAAGAATGGTCCTCTGAGTGCAGGGAGCTTGTGTGAGGCTTACTGTGAGCAGCCCTAGCGAAGCACTGGAGCATCCTGCTCTCTCACATGGAAAGAGGCCATGCCAGTGGTACCAGGCCAGGAGGAGGAAGGAGAGGGGAAAGGGACAGGTAAAATTACACTGAGCAGTGAAATATGGAGGGAGAGAGGTACTGCAGTTCACTCAGCTAAGTGCAGAGCCCAGATCTCAAACACAGGCAGTTACACCAGTTTACTAGAAACTTGAAGAACTCAAGCCTATCAGGTAAAAAGGATAGCCCAGGGAAGACTTGTTAAAAGTCTTAAAAATCCAGGAAAAAGCCCCAGACTAAGATCCTGTGAAGTACAGCACTTCAAGTTTCCCTTCCCTCCTGGGCTTCTGCCCAAGGCATCAGATTCTCACTTGAGGGCTCACCTCCTGCCTTATCAATCTCACAAGTCCAAAGTTAAGGTTCTTTCTGTACTTCAAGGGTGGGAGCCAAAGACTTTACAGTTTACTTGTGATCAACTTTAGAGTTCAAATTCAGTTAGAAATAACCTGTGTTTATTCAAGTATTCTATCATAATGTAGTGTGGGAGTAAATATACTGCAAATCAGACAACAGCAATTGTTTTGCAGCAGACATTTCTACAAACTCCGTTATTAGTTTTAGTATATTTTTGAATTATGTATTTTGTGGTCTCGAAAAGCAACGTGGCTGGGAATACACTGCCAATGTTCTAAAATGTTTCCTTACCATGACCTGTTACAAGCAGTGCATTGCTTGACAGATGGCCATGGAGTTTTTTAAATTTCAGTTCAAGATAATGATTCTTAACTGTCTTTTATAAACTGCTACTGTTCCAGTGAATTTGTATCACTTGACTGTGGGTGAATAAAGATATGGCCAACAGGAAGGAGCCAGGAAAACAGGACAATAAAGAGTGTTTTTATTGAACAAGAGTCTTAACAAGAGCTGGGATCCAGGCCTGGCCAGCCCAGCACAAGTTGTGACTCCTCAGCTGTGGGGAGACTGCTCTGGTTTCTATTTACTGCTTGAAGGTAAGGGCATCAAATCTGATGCTTCCTTTCTATTTATACCATGTTACTGTCTGCCAGACTTTTCCCAAGTCTTTTGCAATCCCCTGCAGCAGTCTGTATTAATTGGAACGGTATTTTTCCGGTGGGGACGCAGCTTAAAGTGGGCCAGCAAACCTTATGACCTAAGCAGATGTTTTTGGGCTTTAAAGCAATAAGTACACTGAGTTCTGTTTTTTCCATCCCTCTCCAGGCTTAGTTCCCAACTCTGCACAGCAGTGATTGTTTTTACAATGCCTCCCACCCACCAGAAGGGTGTACATGCTATGCAAACAGAAAATGACCTTAAAAATAAACAGCCATTAGAATAGTTCACAAGCCAAAAATAGCCTAGCTGCTGAATCTGCATCCATAGCTGGCATTCCAGTTCCCTGCTCCTGAGGTGAAACTCCTAGTTTCTTCCTAGTAACTGGCTCCAGAAATTGCAGTTTTGAACCTAATCCTTAGTTCTGTTAGAGATCAGCTTGCTTTATGTGTTCGAAGGTCTTACTATAACCAACCTCAAAAGACCTATGAACTGCTCTAATGAGGGACAGGCACGCCTCTAATGAATGCCTTGTTGGTGAGCAAGAGCTTTTCTTAATCACAGCAGGGGAAAAAAAATCAGAAAAAACCAAACAAACCACCAAAACCAACACAGTCCCTTTTTTGGTGCATGCTGCTGATGGCTTTTGGGGAAATACACACACCTTCCACCAACTGGAAGCCCCAAGAAACCAAGCAATTCTTAAACGCTTAATGGCTATGGTAAAAGGATCCTGCCCAGGAAAACATGGGGAAACTTAAACAAAGCCTCTCCTCCACTTCCTGAAGTTCTGTTGCAGAGCTCAGCACTGGGATTAGAGCCTGGGGCTCCTGGCTTCTGGCCTGCTGAACACATGGGTTTTAAATCACAGGCTGTGTGCTGTTACAGTCCAGCCTGGAGTTTTCCAGCCTGATTCTAGCTCCAGTGCACTAAAAGGGCATTTCCTGATGGTTTGTGTTCTTTCTTTTTAGCTAAATAAAGGCCTTACCAGAGATTCATTCCAGGTTGCAGCCCCACGTGGCCAGGAAGAGCAGCATCCCGAATGCTCACCTTGGGAAACATTTGCAGGCTGGAGGCTTTGTGGGGTCACAGCCTCCTCCTGAAGGGCTCCCAGACGTCAGTACAGGGATCCTCTGCCAGAAGAGCTTCCTTGCTCAACCCCTGCCTAAAGCTGTCACAGCCCAAAGGGCACAGCAGGATGAAGGTGTCCCCACTGCACACCATCCTCTTCTGCTCTCCAAAGTTGGTTGGAAGGGGAGGAAGAGGATGGCACTGGTGTAGCAGCCAGTCACAAAAGCTTAAGAGAAGGTAATGGGGAGATTTGCTCTGCAAATAAACTGAAAGGATCAAAGAGGTTCAAGGAAAGCTGTGTGTTCCACTGTCCCCAGGCACAGCTCAGGCACACCCCAGCTCCCAGGTACACCACCACCAGCTCCCAACACAGTGCTGACTCAGCATTCACAAGCACTCAGGAGGGAGGAGTGAGCCAGCAGCTCCAAACGAGTCTTGCTCCCAGTTACTCAAACTCTCAGTTTCTATCCAAGCTGGATTTCTGCCACAGCACAACCTCTTTGACTCACTACTGCTGCAAGGCAGTTTCTCATGTTCCTCACTCAGCCTGGATTTTTGATTAGGAGGAGGAACTGAGGAGCACACACGGTCCCAACTGCTTTTGAGATGTAAAGTGGTGTCTCCAAAGAAAAGTACAGGCTTCTGTTTGTCACTCTTTCTGTCCAGACCGTGGACCTGTAAGAATGGCTGGCAGGAAGGAGATGTTACATTGCTGTCCCATCCATGGTGGACACAAAACAGCTGCAAGAAACACTCACCCAAGACCTGTGTGCTGGAGATGGTGTCCAGGACACCTGGAGAGGAGCACAGGCTGCACACCAGGGTGTTAAAGCACTGCAGGGGCAATAGCCAGCCAGGCCTGCTTTAAGTTACATGCCACAGGCAGGAACAAGCCCAGTGTCATGCAGGTGTATGGGAGGGAGCCTCTCCTGCTTGTGACCTGGTTCATAAAACCTCCAAACACAGCCAGTGCTGCAGTCCTGTGCCACAGGTGGAGGAGAGGAGGCAGGCAGGCAGGGAAGTGGTGTGAAGTGCTGGTGAACCCTGAGCAACACTGAAGCTGGCATTTGACTTCAATCCCGCTAAGGGCCGGAAACACAAAGAAGCAATAGGCAGGTTTTCTGTAAACCTCTTAGGGAGAGGCTCACGGCCCAGAGAGTTACACAACCTGCCCTGTCTGTTACTGTAGGAAAGGGTGGGAAAAAGGAGGAAAGGAGCTAGATAGATACAAGGTTTTGCTTTAGCAAAGCTCTCTTGTGCAGCACCTTCTGTTGCACATACCCTGGGGCAGAGCATCTGCTGCCAGCAGCAATCCTGCTACTTGTGATCCTGCTGCCCAGACTGCCCTGTGCACCAATGGGATTGCTGAGCTTTGGCCAACCTCTCCTTTTTTCAAATCATAAACACATGTTTTGGTGATAACCTATGGGAAAAAATGGATTTGAGAAGGAAAAAGCATTAATTCATGGCCAGAGAAGTCTCTTTTCCTTTAACAGCAACAAGAAAAAAAAAAATCACATGTTTTTTACAGGAAGAGTTACATATAAGATAAACCCAGAGCCTTAGTGCCTTCATAGAAAAAGGATTTTCAGAGTGCTTTCAGGAGTGCCCCTCACAGTCATCCTCAAATGGCTCAAACAGCTCCAATAGCAGTGTAAGAGCCAGAATCAACCCACAAACCAGAGCCACCAGCACCCAGGTCACAGCTTCCTGGCTTTCGTCAGAGCCTCTGACTTGATGAGTACTCAGCAACAAGTTCCAGGCAAACCAGTGTGAGTCTCTAGATCCTCCCCAAAATGTCCTTAAGCACACCTGTTTCCTGTTTGAGCAGCCTCTAAGAGCCAGGTGGTGTTCATAGTCCAGAGGTCTTTCATATGTTACTTTAGGGCTTTGCATGCCCTCGGGTCCAGCCTCTGGGGCTGGGGCCACAGCATCTTCCCCCTGCACACCTCCGTGGGCAGCAGGGAGCCTCACACCACCTGCAGGGCTGTCTCCTCTCTAGGGAGAGGCTGCTTTTCCCTGGCTTAGCAGGATCCAGCTGCTCTCCCCCCACACTCCTAACCACAGCTGTCAGTAGAGCCCAGGGGAGCAGAGGCAGAAGTGACGCTGTGCATTAACCCTGCCGGGGCCTCTGCAGCACAGCTTTCTGCTGGGGCTCAAACAGGGCAGTTGCCTTCCCCCCAAACCTCAGCAGGGACAGGCTGGTGTCAGTCACATCCGTCCCGCGGTGGGGGTGGCCTCGCCCCGCAGGGTGTGAGGCTGCAGCTGCATTTGTTCGTTCAGCAGCACCAGCTGGAGGCAGATACAACCCCCGCGGGCTGAGCAAGCCCCTCTGCCTGCGCCGGGTCCCACAGGCACTCGGGATGTCACAGGCTGCAGCCATCTGTTTGCAAGGAAACAGCTTCAAAGATGAGAGGTCCTACAAAATGCACTGGCAAAGAGCTGTTAATCTGGGGAGGATGACAACTGGAGACTGTCACACTTGGCTACTTCAGGACGTAACAGTACTGCTGCTCTCCCTATAATACAGCAGTGAGAGGTATGCTGCCTCCACAAAAACAGGGTCTGGAACACAGCTGGTGTAGCCCTCGAGCAGGGGCAGCCCTCACAGCACCCTGGAGCCTAAGGACAGCCCTCTGGAGCCTAAGGACAGCCCTCTGGAGCAGCAGCACTGCAGGCACCCAACAATCAGCAAGCATGCACCCCTCAAACCAGCTGATATCTTCCCTCTCTCCTCAGGGACACTCAAGAGCCAAAGCCCAGCACATGGCTGTGTCTCAGAAGGGACCCAAAAGGATGTTTGTTGGTTGAGACCTTACAAGTTAGAGCTCCACAGAGCTTCCCCCCATTTCAGCACCCTCACCCTTTGGGAGCACCATCTGGGCAGTGCGTGAGGAATGGGGGAGCCCCCAGCACGGGAAATGCTGCTCCCCTTGGGAAACAGGGGAAGGGTCCTGTGCTGGAAGCTGGCAGAGGGGATGGTCATTGCCCAAACATAAGCAACACAGCACCCCAGACACAGACTTTGACAGCCTGCTCCAGAGCAGATGTGGTGTTAACAGCTGTCTGGAGCACAGCAGGCTCATCACCTCCAGTACAGCTCTGCCTCCCACTCAGAGCACTTGAACTTTCTCCTCCTGCTCATCCTCCCCACCAGAATTTGCCTCTGGAGGTTGGATTTTCCTGGGGCCAGCTTATCCAGCTACACTGCAACAAGGCTGCAGTGAGCAGGGCTGCCCTCCCAGCCCTACACAACAGGCCTCTGTGAGCTGCAGAGTTCCTGGCTGCAGGTTTAGGAGTGACAGCAAGACAGAAGAAGAGAAGGAGCTTTCTTATATATAAATATATATATAGAGAGAGAGACAGATTCTGCAAAACAAAGCAATAGCATGACCATATCTTAATACAACTTCCACTTTATAGGGATGTGATTTCCCTCTGAAAAATATGGCCCAGTGCTTTGGCTTCTGGTGGCTTGGAGACATTTTCTCTGTGGTGCAAGTAATAAGGCATTTGGTTTAATTTTTAAGTTGATATTGCGATTTTGAGATCATGAAATAACTGACTGCAACTGATGGACCAGGTGAGGAAAGGTCCTCTGCTTAATCACTCATTTGTACATGGGAAAGCAGTGAGGGAGGAAGGCTCCACTCCTGAGCAGAATAAAAGACACAAAGGCAAATGGGCAGGTCTTCCCTAGCACAGGAAACCCCTTTTGTACAACACAAAACATGCCATGCTTTTTTCAGAATGCTTGGCAGCTCACACATCGTATTTTACTCACATTAGCACATGTGCTGGCACAAGGCTGCAGGAATGCATGGGTTTGGGAGAACATGAAAGCAGTCTTACTAAACCAGAGCCAGAGTTCACCTGGCTCATGAGGGTGAGCATCCTGAGGGACAGCATCTAAGAGGCACCTACAGAGCAGTACTGCTGCTGCTTCTCTTATCAGCCTGGTGAGAAACTTGTGGAGGCAGTGGTTGGTCCTGGCCCCGTGTGACCAGTCCTCACTATCAATCTGCCTAATCACTTTCTGAACACATTTTTGTTTTGGCACTTAGAGCATCCTGTGCAAATTAGCTCCACAATTCCCTGTCACACTGTGTTAACAAGCACTTCCCTTTGCCTCTGCCAGTTCAGGGGGTGCACCCTGCCACAGTATTGTTCCTCCTATTCACCTCTGTGCCAGTCACAGCTGTGACAAAATCTCCCCCCATCAGTGCCTTTTCCAGGTCGAACAGTTTAAACCAGCCCATGTCTCTTTCACAGGTGCCCTCCCATACAGTGTTATTCTTCACTGTATCCTTCACAGCTCTGCAATGCCCTCTTTGGATCCAAAAGGACAAACCCAAGTGGACCAAGCAGGCTGCACAGACTATTCAAGATGTAGCTGCTACCTGGATTTATTTGATGACCTAAGTACATTTACTTCTTGGTTTCCTTTCCCATCTGTCCTAACCTTCTTTTTGTCTTCTGACTCACTGCTGAGCACTGAGCTTGTACTGTCAGAAATCTGTCCAGTGACCTCAAGCTCCTTCCTGAGAAAACAGGTCAGCACTGTGTAGTCAGAGTTGTCCTTCTGGTGGCACTTACCAATACCCAGATTCTGCTGACTGCAGGCTCGTGGCAATGTTTGCAGCTGCTGGCAGGCACTGAGGTGCTGTGGGAAGGTGGCTTTGCTGCCCAGTAAGATTTTGAAATCTTGCAGATAAAGCAGAGCATCCCCTCTATTCCTCACCACGGCAGAGCAGCACAGCGTGACCTTGTTTTCCTTTGTGACCAGTACACACCAGGACGATTGTACTTAGAAGGCAGCACCAGCAGCACGGAGCTGGGGCTCCTGGGCTAAGCCCAGCAGTGCCCGGGTTTAACTCAGTAGCACTGGGACTGCGTCCTCTGGGCAGGCTGAGAGACGGTGCGGATGGAAACTGAGCTGCTGCAAAACTCTGCAACCACATCGTTAAACACTTGGCACGTGCAGCTTTCCGTGAATATCCGGGCTTCCCAAGGCTAACCAAAAGGCACGGGCAGCTTTGAAGCTGGCTCGGCTGTTGGGGTGTGAGCCGCCAGTTGTTGGTTAATTGATTTCCTGATTGCTATCTGCAGACACCATCCAATTTTGGTCTCTTGCGTAACAATGCAGCACAGCTACTTTAGGCACAACACAAACACATACCTGTGTCACAAGGCAGCTTAATTAGTCAGTAAGAGCAGAGCACTTTGAAGATGTAAAGCACTACAAGAGTGCTCCTTATTATCTCGCTGCTACTTATCGTTCGTGGCACAATGAAGGCAAATCTTCACCCCATCCTCACCAAGGAGGTGCTGCTGCCCTTGTCAGCAGCCCCAGTCCCACGGGGCCGAGTTGAGGACATTAAAGTCCGAAATTAGGATTAGACTCAGCATCAGCACAGGCTCCTGCAGAGTTAAACTTCAGACAGCAGAAAGCCTCAAGTATGCAGGCGGCTGCCAGGCGATGGGAGGCTGTTCACTGTGGTTATGGAACAAATATTTTATACACAGATTCCTAGAGAGAATGGCTGGGAAAAGGCATGGGAGTCCCTTTTATGGAAGCCAGCAAAAACAGATCCAGGAGCCTTCCTCACCAGCATCCTGGTTGGCCTTTTATCACTGACTTTGTTCCTGAATAAGTCATTAATAAACTGCCGTTTGGTCAAAGTCTGCTGCATGAACTACAGCTCACAGACAGGCACAGAGCAGGCAGCTGATTCCTACTGATACTTCAGGAAGTATTCTGCTTCAATGCACTACTTTCTGGACCATTTTTCCCTGTCCCCTGCTTTGTTGAGTAACCAAGTATTTACTCTTGCACCACGTCTCTCTTAAGCCCAAACATTACATTCAGCTGTTGTGTCTTTTGTATCCTTCACTGCTCTAAAAAGGAGCAAGTTTTTAATCTAGGATTTTGAAAATCTGGTTATGTAGGGCTTAAAATTTACCTGGAAGAGCAAGGTAGAAAAGTGAGATGGCCAAAAGAGTATTTTTGCCCTGAAAGAATAGGATTTGTAAAGCCAGAGAGGTTTGGGTAAATGCAGATGGCAGTCAAAAGTCAGAGCTGTCCTAGGCTCCTTTCTTGCAGAAAACTTCCATTAGCATCAAGCAGAACTATCTGCCAAGGAGAGGGCAGAAATATAAGAGGAAATATCCACTGGACAGTGAGCTGGGTGAGAACAAAAACTAATTGTGAGGATCTATACCAGTATCAGAAGAATGAGCTTACCTACACCTGGGACAGGCTTTACCCACTTTGTAAAGAGATGCAGATCTCCTCCAGCTGTGAGGGAATGCCAGCACCTGGGGAGGTACAGTTGAGGCTAAACACACACCTGCACTGGCTCCATGGTCTCTCCCACTGCAAACACTCAGATCTCTGTAAATGTTCAGGAGCTGATTCTGATTCTCCAATAATTTTGCCTTAACATCTCAGCACAAGGAACTGCTCAGGGACCTGCAGCAGGGTGAGGTAAAAATAAGACCTTCAAAGCTTTTGTTTTTTCCAACCGAACCCAAATTACAAAGATTCTTCATCATATCTCACTGACTGAGACAGAAAAAGCAAACCCTTCATTCTGTCTTCAGATTACACGTACAAAGTAATCCAAGAGTGCTCTACTCCAAAGCAGCATGTCAGAGCATAGGACAGATTTAATTTCACCCTAAATCACTCCTGCCCACTGAAGCTGAGCAGGAAATAAGGAATACAAAACATTTGCATCCTGTTAGACACTCCTGTACAGGGTCTAATTAGTTAAGGTCAAACATCAGTGTAAATCTTTCACTCCCCTGCCACAAAGAAAGAAGCTACATTTCAAAATTTAGCAGTTTCTTCTTTGTCCTGATTGCTGTGAACTTCTAGTAACATTTATTACATTCCTTCTTTGATGCTCGTGTCCTGACTGCAGGCTCAGAGATTGCTTAGCTACAGAGCAGTGCTATCACATTTCTGTAACACACCATTTCCTATCGATAGATTACCAAGTGTTTAACAAAAAGCACATTCAGGATCTAGATGGGAAATTACTCAGGGTCACCCAGCAAACAAGCAGAAGAGCCAGAGAAGGTGATACTTCTTCTGAGGCCCAGCAGGATGGGCTTGCCTCAAAGCCACACTGCTTTCCCTGCTGAGAGCTGAAGGGTGAAAGATCAGCAGTGACTTGGAGGGAACTGCAAAGGTACAGGGGTCCAAATGCAGTGTCTGTACTGAATGCTGAAAGCACTAATGTTCACATTAAATTCTTCCTGCTGAACAGTCATCCAAAGAAATGAATACCTTCATTTTTGCAGACTTCAGAATAATTTTATATATTTACCTCATAGGCTCTTCTGGAATTCATAAATCACACTTAATGAGAAGTATTAGCCCACACTTACTGCAATTACATGATGAATGTTTGATTTCTGGCTTACAGCCTGAAAAATACATAGATTTCTGTGATCTCTAGAAAGGTAAAGATGAAACCTCATGTTTTAATTAGGGGCTAATAGCTTTAGTTCACTTCAATGCAAAGGCCTTTGGTTTTTTAAAAGCTTTCCGAGCCAGCTGAAAGGCTGCTACTCAATTAGTCTGGAGTTATACATCAGCTGATCAAGCAGTGACAGCCTAAGCTATTGCTTTCTCTGTAAGAGCTTTTAGTTGGGGGAAAAAAATGCATTGCTTTTACATCCTCTGGCTGCACCAGTGCTGCCAAACTGCTGATGAAGACTGAGCTCAGCAGGCCCTACCATTGCAGCTACACAGGATCAACCCCCTGAGCCGGCCCCTGTGTCACCAGTGAGCACTGCTCGACCTGCTCCAACTCTGTGAGGAAAAAACCAGAAAAATTTAATATCCATATGAATCTGCACAGTTTTTAACAGGAATATTAATATTGGAATGAATGGTTGGAAGTGTGTGTATGTGAAAGCACCAGAACAATTAACAGAGAGGCCTCTCTGGATAGTGAGGGATGCCATTCCATCCAATGGAGGATTCATTCCTGCTGTCCAGCCCAGAAGGCCCACTGGTGAGAACACAGCACAGGCAGCTCCTGAACAAGACCCTGCACTGACAGCAGGACAGTTGCAGGAGATTCAGCAAACCCCATATGCCAGTCCTCCTGTCAGCCCAGCAGGCCAAGGGGCTCACAGGAAGGCTAGCAGGAAGGCAGCAGCAGTAGGATTTAAAATATATCATAAAGGAAATTAAAGATTTGTCCAAAAAGTTAGCTAATCACTGACAATCAAGAAGAACCAGGAGACTGAGTGAGGATTTGACTGATCCCCCATGCCGTGCACAAGCAAACCTGGCCAGACCCTCTGAGGTATGCCATGAGAGTATGGCTGTGTAAAATCAATTTGCTTAATGACTTTGAATATTACAATCCCTTTCCAGTAATCTTTCAGTGAGTTTTGTAGCCCTAATTTCCTATAACCAACCAAAGTGAGAAAAGCCATGCTCATTTTCACTGGGCTGCAATCATCAGAAGAGCGTCATCTGAAAGAAATGTGGACACACACTGGGTCTCAATAGCTTTATGCCATGTGTGCTAAACAGAATTGTGCCTCAAAAGAAAAGCTATCCTGGCCTACTCAGCCCTCTGAAGCACAAGGTTTCCTCCCTAAAGAGGTGAGTGTTCGTGGGAGCAGGTGATGGCAGTCATCCCACCCACCTGTGCCCCACGTGCTGGAGCACATAAGGCAGGAGCTATAAACTGTGACCTGTGAGAAGGGTGAGAGTTCAGCCAGGGCACAGCAGCCTGTAACCAGGCTGCAGCAGACAGTACCACTCACCACCCTGCTGGAACATCTGACCTGATGTGCTGAAAAACAATCAAACAACACACTGCTAGTGTCACACCCCACTGCTACTGTCAGTCAGCTCACACAGCCCCCATCTCCAGCTGGGCTCTCCTCACCCTCTCACACCAAAGCAGCTGATGGGGAAGCTGGGTGAGTGTCCCAAGGCATCACAAACTATCGCTGCAGGAGAACGTTCAGCCCCCTTAAACAAAGGCACTCAGGCAGCACAGCACCCCTGCAGCCTCGCCTGCTCAGAGCCAGCAGGCACGGGAGGGCAGCAGCGGGGAGCCCCAGCCCAAGCTGCCCTGGGCAGGAAGGACAAGGACACGCAAAGATGGCTGCACAGCACCCCCTCCTGCCAGCAGCCCTTCGGAGGCCTCGAGGGAGAGAAGGAGACTGTCTCCTTTGGGAATGCTCTGCCCAGCAAAGCCCTCTGCAGCTGTGGGTGTGCAGCCCTGCAAGGGGAGAGGCTCTCCTTGGAAAAGCTGCCCACAGAATGCTAATCCCCTTTTCATTCTGGAGTAAGAGGTGAGAGATGATGTGACAAATACCATGTGAACAGGCTGAGCCAAGAGCCACCCTCCCTTGTGGGGCACAAAGAAATGCAGCTCTCCAAGTAACTAACTCCTCACCGGCTTGCCAACTCCACTGTAGACAATCTGCCTTTGCAAACTGGCTGCTGCTCAGCTCACAAAATCCACTTGTCCTTCAGTAATCAGGAAATAAACTGCCCTCCTCTGCCTGATTCTGTATTTTCTCACTATAATTAAATGTGACATGCAGCTGCAGTAAATATTTGTGCTGTCACAGCTCACATATGATAATCACCAAAAAGCCAACTTCAGCAGGGAATGCATATAAATTCCAGTCTAGTCTGTAGCTGGGCTGATATTATTAGTCTAATACAAATTCACTAAAGCTAGAAATTTGACAGAGTAAGAGCAAAAAAAGAATGTAACCTTACTTTTCATGGAAAAAGGTAACTAACTGTGTTATCCCGATACTGAGGCAGCCTTGAGGCTCAGTTTAAGAAATAATCTAATTGCCACTAGATGGCACATCTCAATTACTAATCTGTATCTGAATTCAGGACTGCCTTTTAAAAAAGCATGTATATTCCCTGTCCTTGCTAACATAACACTTTGTGTTGCTTTCTATTTTGAAATCAGAAAGCTTAAAACCCCCCACATAATAAAAAAGAATTTTTAACTAAAAATACACCATCTGCCAGTGAAAACCTAGGTTGATTCTGTCACATCTATAACCAAACCAGGTTAATAACCAGCATCACAGATGGTTTCTTTATATAAATATGTACATCTCCCCACAGTGACTCTTTCAGCTGCTTTCCAAAACTGCTGGCACTGCCTTACCTCGTTTCCTAGGCAATGGCTGTGCCTCACACTCAGCCTGGACATTATGGAGCTGGAATGGATTTCAGAAGATGCCATCCCCTGCCTGTGGCTGCTTCCAGCACCACCAAGGGATGCAGTGGTGGACAGCCACATCTCTACCAAAGAACAGCAGCAGATGGATATTAAAACATCCTCGTGCAGCTGCTCCTTTCCCTCAGATGATCTGTTGAAGGGTGCTTTTAACTCGCCCAAAGCCTCACGTAAGGCTACAGACCAAATATCATGGTGACCTCTACACGGCAGCACAGGGCTGCAGTCAGAGCACTAAAGGTACAACCTGCTCTTTCTGCAGCATTCAGCAATATAAACTGTTATGAACCACTGAAAAACAAACTCCCTCAGTAGTTAAGTATCAGGGTGTCCACCATCAGGAGTGGTCATTTCCTAATTCTCTTATGTCCAAACTCACGTGAGATGAACACTCGAGCTCATTTCTGTTCTTCCATGGCCAGCAGTGAAATGTCTTTCAGACCAGTCTGCAAACCTACTGCTACCACTTGGAAAACAGGTACCTGCCACCTCCAAGAGCATCAAACCTGCTAAATAAAGATACAGAGAAAAAACATAACTCAATTAATTTCTTCTGGTTCTACTTCAGTCATCTGAAAACCTCTAGAAGTTAAATTTATTCTAATGACTAAGAGCATGCTCCTCTGTGGCATAAAGCTCCTTAGGAGCTCAGCAGCAGTGGGATTTGACATAAACTAGGACTGGTCTGTACAGAACTCTGAACTACTTGGACCTGAGCTCTTTTTGGCATCCATACAACACATGTCCCTTTTATACCACAGTGAAGGCTAAAAGAGTGTAGTTCTAATTGGGTTATAATTACTAAAGGTATAATAAAAAACATTTCAAAGAATACTCTTAGAGTACCACAGGAGAGCAGAGGATCAGAGTAAAATGGTCTAAACTCCATCCACATCTATTACACTGATACAAGTGATAAAAATCAATTCACTATCTACGTTTGGGCCCAAATTTATGAATACCTGTAAAATGGGGGTCAGGATATTGATGTGTGAGGTCACTGAAACTTGTAACGGTCTGTTTAAATACTAAATACTATTAGAGATGAACTGGAACCCCCATTTTTCCTATGGCCTGCTTTACAATCAGTTGTCAGCTCCATTCATTCTGGGTTTGATCAGCTGAGCATAGGATGCCAACTCCATCCCACTGGATCATTCAATCATCTGCCACTGCTAGCAGTGTGTTGTTTGGGAAAGATTGAATTTAATTTGTGAAATAACCAGAAAAATGCAAATAAAAGTAACTGGATTCATAAAATATAGTATTTTTAAATGGATATTGTTCTTAAAATCTTTAAAAAGTTGCAGTGTGTGTAATCTGCCAATGAAACTGAAACCCCACTGATTTCAGGCTTGGCACTATGAAACTCTGACAAGGTTAGGAGTGCTCACTTACCATCCATTTCCACCTCCTTTCCACATCACTGAAAAAGTGTTATCAAATGCTGAGAACAATCACTGCCCTGCACTCCACTGAATTTATCAAGGCAAATGGTACCTGCAGAAGTAAATTAATCAAATGCATACAACAGCAACTTCTGAGCTTAAAGCTTTACCATTTAAACCTTAACTTCTAGAAACCTCATCACACACGCACAGATACATCTTTATTTTAGGCAAAAAAAAAAAGAACTTGTCAGAGCAGTGTCACATTTTCTTTACATAAAAAGAAGGCACACCTTCACATTTTTCTACCCACACACTTGTCTTACAAGTGCCTTGAAACCCAATGTGAACAACTGGCTGGGGCATTCAGCACCACAGCATTTGGTGCTTACAGTAATAATGCAGCTGGCACATCACCCCACCCCACCAGCACTGCTGCTGCCAACTGCTGGGTGCCCAGTACAGGCCTGCATGAGTTCTTAAAGAGTTCATTTAATTTAAAGCAACACACAGATCACTATGATGCTTCTTATGAATATTTTAATGAAAACAGAGGACCAGCTGTTCAGACTCGGTCAAGAAACCAATGCTGAAATGACAACCCTAATCCTGGGGCTAATATAAAACTGGCAGACTCAGCTCCCCATTTTTTGAAGAGCATGCTTGCCTCACCTTCCCATTCTAGGGCACAGGAACATAGTGAAAATTGAATTGAAATTCTTCACAGTTTGTTTTCCTGTTATTTGAAATCTTGTTTAGGTATTTGCTTCACTTCTTACATAAAAAGATAACTCAAGACTTACAATAAAAATGTGACCAACAATAAAGTAAGGACTGAGTCCTTTGAGTTCACAGTAATGTACTTAAAAAACTTTCCTTTGCAGGGCTGAAACAGACAATAGGTAAAATTCTTCAAAGTGCCCCAACTACTTTGGCACCTTACATGTCATTCACAGGGAAAAAAATTAAAGCACTTCAACAAACAGAATCAAGTCTCCTATATGAAAGAAAATGACTTTGAAAATTTTCACAGGTGACACATTAGCCTAAGTGCAGCATAATTCCCTTCAGCAATTTGAATTAGTCGCAGTGCAGAGCAATCCAAATTACACAGCAAGTCAGTGTCATGATAATGCAGTAATCTAATACAAATCAAAACACAAATCCAAATAATAATAAAAATTAAAAAACGCCCGATCACCAAAACCCAACACCCAAAAAATACTTAATCAGCCTATATTCATAATTAGTACTGATAACTAGCAATTGTTGTGTTGAAGATTCACAACTATCAGAGTAAAATTCATTCCAGCATAAAAAGCCTGCTCTGTATAGGATTATTCTTCATACTTGATTTGTGCTTTCAGCTCACTGGTAAGGTAAGTGACCAGCACTGCTAACACCTTCTCCATGACACCATGATTTGCCATTACAAGACCAATCAGCTGAGCAGCATCAGTCCAGTTCAAGTTCTTGATAATAGCCACAGCTTCAGTGTAGAGTTTCTGCTTCTCTGCAGCAGGCAATTCCATTAAAATCTGAGGGACTGACTTGAACTGTCCAGAAGTTATCCATCCAAGCAATCCACCCACTGCTCCTCCTAGGAAAGACAGGGAGTCATTAGTCTCTACCAGTTAATGTCAAAGCCTGAAATTCTATCCACAGCCTTCACCAACAATGTTCCTACCTTGATTAAAAATCAACACAGAGTTGTATATGTGTCTGCTTTAACTAGATTTATACACTATATTCAAAGCACCAAAAAGGATTTTAAAAGTTCTTTACATCCACAGCAATGATAAAGAAACCCTTTATACAATCAACACTAATAGCTTCAAGGTAGAAACCAGAAACAAAACACTCCCTGGGACACTCTCTTAGGATAAGCTCTGCTACTAAATAAAACCTTGCCCAAGGAAAACACCAGGCCAACAACTGCCTTATCAGTGTCATAATCTCTCACTAGATACTCCCAGACTGATCAAAGCTTTCTGCACCTTTAGGAGTCACTCTGCAACCTCCTACACACATGAAGCCCACCCCTGCAGCTGCTCAGAGACCAAACCCATTGGACACATTCAGGCTTTCATGTACCAAAGGCACATCCCACCCACTCCAGGTGGACAAGGCATGCTCAGGTAAGTAGAAGGTGCCAGGTTATCAGGATAACAGCAGAGGGATGGATCATCTACAGCTGATGTGATGGTGCTGCTGAGAAACCAGTAGCCCTATGGGGCTCTTCTTCATCAGCAGTCTTGAGTGCACCACAGCAGCCCACAGGACTCACAGCACTGCCCAGAGCACGCACATCCTGCTGCAAGGAAGGAAGAACCCTCACAATGGAGAGGTGACAGAACTGACCCTGCCAACAAAACTGCCACCCCCAGTGACTGTTCTTAAAAAGTCATTTATGCACTCACAGGGATGCAGTTTTTCATTAGACAAAAATTCTTAATTTGCAGCTTTTACTCAGTTAGCAATTTTTCCCATGATACCACAGAAATACTCGAAAGCCTAGGATGGCTGAATTCATCTTCAAGGGACTTTTATGAGAATATCAATAACTGATTTAGGGGCACTTAATGCAAAAGCCACTAGAAGTATTGATGTCTAAGCTCCTTGTCCATTGAGACAAGATTTGTTACATGATCACACTTTTTCCCCCAAGCAACAAACCCACAGTCCACTCTGCCCAGAGCAGGCAGCCCAATGACTGCAAGCTTCTCCAGCAATGCTGCACATGGCAGGTAACTCATCCTCATTCCTGCTGCAAAGGAGCAAGAGGCAAGAGGGACAACCCCTGCCACCCAGTCCCACACCTATCCAGGCTGTTGGTGCAAGTGAAAGTGCACTTGATTGTAAATGTCAAATGTCTCTCTAATGGTCTTAAACTTATTTGGCTTATTTACCTTTCCAATTTTAAAAGTTAAATGAGGGGGTTATGATTTAGTTGCACTGTAATGGAGTCATGGCTTTTAGTTAGTACTCACTACTCTTATTGTATATACTTATTATTGAATACTTTCAGTATAAAGGAATAGGTATACTTGTTCCAGTGCCTTCCTCAGTGGCTGAAGAACAAGCTTGACTGGGAGATACTATGAAAGCTTAAATAAACACTTAAAAGAGGAACACATCCAAGAATAACATCAGTATTTCTCATCATCCCACTCAAGAATGAGGCCACTTACACTGTTACCTTTACTTCAGATTTTAAGCTTACAAAAGCATAATTTCCCTTCTTTGTTCCTGATAACTTCAGCCATGTATTTGCCAAAATACTGTTCCGGCTATTATTTAAGTTTTATACCTCTAATAGGAGCAAATACACAGCTTCACTTTGCATTTTCTGTTATCACTCCCCTTGTATTATTTGCTTGTTTCTGTAACCCAGCCTGAGGGAGGCACACTGCAATTCACTCCAGAATCAATAAGCCTGTGAAATTCCTGCAACTGCTCAACATTCAAGGGCCAGGGTCCACATAACTTCAGTGACAAGGCAGCCTTCAAACTAGACAACTCTTCATTCCAGAGTTACAGAGGAGAGACAGTTCTTTACCACTAAACTTTGGCTTTCCTGTAACTTTCCATAACAAGAAGAAAAGCAAAGTGACAGGGAATAATGAATCCCAGAGGAAAAAAAAACAAGTTCATCAAGACATGGATATCAGGAACAGATATATACAGAAATAAAATACAGAATAAGCATCTGTATAATGCTTAAATACAGGAATAAGCAACATTTTTAGTATGTTAAAATACAGAAATAAGCATCATTTTTAGTAAGGCCATTTGGAAAATGATCCTGCCCCATGCTAAGGCTGACTACAAATACTTATTCACCCTCACCCTCCATCACAGCAGGAAATCTCCACGCTGAAAGCCCCTTTCCTACAACTCACACCTCCTACACAGACCCCCTCATTTCTTCACTCAGGGATTTAACCAGGCTGCTGTTCCTAAAGCAAAGCACACTTACCCACAGCGATTCCAGGGGGGCCTCCCAGCATCCCCCCCACAAAGGCTGATGCTCCTGTCAGCAGTGCTCCCCGCCCAGAATGTGTGACAGCAGCTTTCATGCCCTTCACCGTGGCAACGTGGCTGAGCAGCTTCATCACATCATCGAAATGGATGGGCATCTCGGCGAGTCCGGCTCCTGGAAAAGATGCCTTAGGCTATCTTTTGACCACTGCAGCAGAGACCAAACCCAGCTGCTAAATGATTTTTAGGGGAATGAAACCTTAGTGTTCAAGGACAAACATAGGAAACAGTAACTGCTTTCTCTTTCAATTCTTGTAACACCTCCCCTACTAGCCAATTGCTGAAGGTTACTGAAACTGCCAATGAGATCTTGGATTAGACCAGAAAAAAAAAACATGTTTACAACAAATTCAGAGATTCTACAGTATCTAATTCTTCAGTACATTGCTTTTGACCTGAGCAATTCTCATGTGTGTTCAGCATCACACAGCTTCAGGAAAAAGACAGAGCTTCACTCTACCACAACTAGCAGATTATAACTGACAAATCTGGAATCTTCTCATTGTCCTATTTTTTTTACCAGAAATCTGTCAATTATTTTCACATATCACTTCTCCTTCCTGTTTTGCTACATGTTTAAACATTTCCATGATGATTTCTGAAGGCAGGAGGCTGTTGGTAGCAACCAAGGAGTGCCTGAGGAAGTGCTGGAGGAGAGCCTTGGTACTGGGACTAAATGGGGTGCTCTGGAGTCAGGCCACCAGAAATGTAGGGGTGGATGTATAAGGCAGTCAGGACTCAGAGCACAGATGCCAGATGAGTCTCATGTAGGAGGAAGCAGAGACACAGGACCACCAGCTTGTAAAATGCTGTCACATCCTCAGCAAGGGACAGAGACCTGCTCCTGAGAACAATCCCTCTGAGACCAAAACTTCTCCACCTCATTCACTTGCTGCTGCTGCTCATTAAGTAAATACTTCCCACTATGCACACCACCTGAGGAAAGGGCTTCCAGGGATAATTTAAAAAAAAGTATTCAATAGGATTAAAAATAAAATCACTTATACACAAGTTGCAGATTTCTCACTGTACATGCAATGTCAGCACTATGGAACAGGTGAGCATTTGGTTTTCAGCCCCTAGAAAATCTCTTATCCCAGTGTGTGTGCAATACTTTCTCAGCCTAAGCCCACCTGTCTTCAAGTCTTTCCTGAATAGATCTCCTTAGTGCAAAGAGAAAGTGGAGTGGTATCACACCATCTTTCATACTAACTACTGCAACAGGGAAAGCTTTCTTTTGCACTAAAATGGCTGACTGCAAATCATCCATGTCACTGCAGGATCCAAGCACTGCTGACACTGAACAAAAGCCTGGGTTTTGGGAAGGGACCACATATGCTCCATAGCTGCAAAGAGGCACAGTAGGAAATTCATCAAATAGTTGATTTCTCTCACTACTTCATTCATCTTTGTGCCAGTCTAAAGAAAACATCCAAGTTCATCATTTTACCACTGTTGCTTTTGGGTTTTTGGCAGGCTGATGACACAGCAGTGGCTCAGAATGGCAGTGTGTGCTGCTTAGCCCAGCAGAGTGACACACTCACTTCCAGAGTTACATTTTATCTCATTCAACAGGACTCCAGCTCTGAGTCATGAACAAATGGCTGCTCTGTCTGCCCTAGACCAGTAGGGAAAACCCCCAAAACATACAACTGGTACAGCTCCCACTGCCAGGCCTGGGAATGATGGAAAAGGACACAATTAAGTGTTTGTTTTTACCTTTCTAACAAAAGGTGAGCAGCTTTCCACTCAGAGTGACATTCACACCAGCCCCAAGCAGTCTGAAGTGCTGCAGGATTCACTCCCTCCTCTCAGACACTGCTCTGTGCTTGTCCTTCACCTCCTTGGCATGTCCTTGGACTAACCCCATGTGCTGAAATCAATTTGCATCTCCTCTCTGGGCTAAATTCAGTGAATCTCACACGAAGCTCTCCAGTATGGAGGCTCTGCAGCACGGGTGGGACAACACAAGTTGGAGAGCTGACAACACAGGGCTCTCACTGACAGTAATACAATACCTTTGCCCCCTCAAACTGAGGCAGTGCTACAGTTTCTTAAACCAAACTAACAGATGTGAAATGATGCTGTATGAGCAGATACACCCCAGCTGAAGCACTAGGTTCCTGCACTGGGTTGAAGCTGGCTGCCCAAAGTCACCTGCATTACCATCCTCCACATGGCCAATACTGGGAAGTGTCCTCAGCAAATGTGACACTGTGCAAAGGTGACCAAATGGCCTTGTTTTTTCTGGATAAATAAAACACTCTTTCATAACTAGCTTAAAAGTACAGTTGACTTGAAGTTGAAAAATAACCAGACAATAATGAAAGCATTTGTGGTCCACTGCTGTCTGGTGGTGTATGAATTACAAGCTAATTTGTAACTTACTGACCAACCTCAAGGTAAAGCAGAAAAATACTGGAACTCAAGAAACTGAAAGCAGTTTTTCCATATTAAATTACTGACCATTTCACTCCCCTCACAACTTCCTCAAAGAAAACTTCCACTTGCAAAATTAACATTTATTTGGGCTTTTTTGGCTTGACTGAACAAAGTGGTTGGCATAGCAAAGTGGTTCCTGCTTAATTCTGGATGTGAGCATCACACTCAAACTCTCAAAGACTTTACAAGGAGCATTCACTTTCTCTAAATTCTTACAAGTGATCTTGTCATATTCACTGTATTTTAAGTCCTGCAGAAAACATCAGTGAACACAGTACCTGAGGCACAGCACATACAAAGGATTTTTTTAAACTGTACATACAGAGCACTAGTGGGAGCCACCGAAAAATAGACCATGTCCTAACATGAAAAGTAATCTCCTACATGTAAAGTAATCCCAGATTCCTACATTCAGCACGTAGAATTATGGAGTCCTTGAAAAAAGTCACATTCCAAAGAAAAATCAAGGTGATCAATCAGGCAATTTTCAGCGAGCAGATATTTATTTAATCACACACCACAGGAAATTAAAGGACATTTTGACAACACACTAACAACTTGCAACACAGAGACACCACAAAAGTGTTTAACCTGTTATTAGCATAAGCTGCCCCCACCAAAAAAACCAACTAAACAACTGTCAGCAGCCAGCCAGCTCGCTGAGGAAATCAAACAAAAGGCTTATAAAGCTCTGCAGTTGCAAACTTCTAACACCTCATAGACTGGTTAGGTCTGTAAGAAGTCAGCTGCAAGAATGTGGAGAACAAATCTGCATCTGAGGTCAACCTATACTGATCAGAATCACAAGCAAGCAGAATAGGAAGACAGACATGTTGCAAAATACCAGTGGTGCTACAAAGGAGCAAGGATCCTACCCCAGAATAGCACAGGAGCAGCTGTAAACTTTGTGTGCTAGAGGTACAATCACAGGACAGCCAAAAGCATTTATAAACTCTGATTGTGCAACTGACAAGTAACTTAAAGGGCAATTTGTTTCTAGCACTAAATTGTTCCCTACTTCACCCAGACATTAGGAAACACCAGGATCGTAAAATACTGGATTTGGTCTAATGAAGGGACAGAAATGTCAAAATCCATAGAAGTGTGCACAGCTTTCAGAAGTGCTGAGTCTCCACAGCTCCTACTGACTTCACGTGGTACCAAGAATCTTCAGCACCTCAAGCAAAAAAACAAACCCAAGGGTTCTGGAACATGAAGTTGCTGAGAAATCAAGCTTTGTTGCACAACTTTTTTATTCTATTGCAGTTCAGTGGCTGCCTTCCTTGTGTCATTGTGGTCTCCCCAAATACTCATTAGCAGTCTTAGATTCTGTACTTCAGTTGATGCTCCCTCTCTCACTCTCACCCCAAGGTCAGGGGAACAAAGTGAGCAATGCTCCTGCTCTCCTTATCCAAAGGGAATGGGAACATCATGTTATAACATCTCAACTTTGAACCTAAAACCAGCAGGTTTTCTTAAGAAAAAAAAATATCACAGAAAGAATTAACACAACATCATCATACCCAAGTCACTGAAAGTCCTGCTAATACAAATAACTGAAGAGGGTCCCCAGATAACTCCATGGTGCAAAGCTGATTTCAGCTCTTCCCAGTTTAACACTCCCATCTCATCACCCTACTTCCCCATTCACCAAATGATGACTTCAGGCAAGGAAAACCCCTTCTATCCCTCACTATCCCACTTACAGAAAAATGAGCCTCTTCCCAAATGTCCACACAGGAGACATTCTCAGCAGCAAGCAGCCTGGCCCACCATGGAGCTGTCCTCACCTCTCCTTACAGCTTCTTGCAGAGGTAACTGAGTGAACACTTCTGCCACGTGCATGTACACAGCCCAAAAACCACCAACACAGCCCAAAAACCACCAACACAGCCCACCCCAAACCACCAGGCCGTGATGATACACAGCTAAGTCCTCTTACCTGGAGCTGTCTTTATCATGGTGGACACCATATGGTGATGAACAAGAATGTGAGGTGACAATTTCTTCTGTCTCAACTGTACAGCAACAGCTCTGGATGAACTGCAACCTTTTATAAGAAATATGAGAACAGCACTGGAGCAAATCCAAACACAAGCAACTGAGACAGACTAAAGAACACAACTTCAAAAACAACAGTGGGCAGGAAGATGTCACCTGATTGATTAAACAGCCAGAAGTCCATCAATTATTTCAATAACAGCTGGTAGACAGACAGAGACTCAAGATATTCCCATCTGCAAAGGAGGACTATCTCATCACTGGTCCATACACATCATGTAAGCACAAGCAACATCTGGCTCCTAAATCATCACTTTCTGAAAATCCTACCTTTAGAGACTGATCTAGTACTTGAAACCTGAAAAGCAGGTGGTCTGCCTGATATAAATCATGATTGGCATCAGCAGCCAGCAAATATACCAGTTTTGAACCTGCTCTGCATTTGAATTTTTCATTTATTTTGCTAAGAAAGGGTTTCCTCCAGCTTGGTGGCATAAAGGTTAAAATATGCTTAGTGCCATTCTCACCTCAGCATTTGGAACTCTTCTTTCCTAACCATGAGGATTCACTATATCTACAAATATTTACTGTAATAATATGTTACTGACTACATATTTACTCAGATTTCTTTTAGTTTCAATTATATTAGGAGATGGTAAAAAATGCTTGTATTTGCTAGACAATCTGAATTCAATTGAAATGCATAAAAGAGCATTTTAATATTGTTTTGTAAGAACTGAGACCTTAAGAGCATTGCTCTTCTTCTGTGTATTTATCAAAGCATGTAATATAATCAAAGCACTTAATTGGTTTATTTAACACAAGAGGTAACAAATTTACTCATTAGATGAGCAAACTACTTCTAGGAACCTAGAAGCTGATTTTACAAGGTTCTTGGATGCCTAAAAATGCAGGTAAATATTCAATGGGAATGATCTCATTCCACTGAGATAAAAGGAAATTTGGCACCTAACCTGTCTAGGCACTTAGGATACCCAGCTTACTGGTCTGCTAAATTACAAAGCATCTGGGAAAGACTGGCCATAACTCCTTCCGCCCTTGAATTTTTATAGACCTATTCATTGTCCTTCTAATTATAAACCTGGAGTGATTTTTTTTTTCCCATTTCCTAGCCAGTTTCTCCATTTTGAAGGCTATATTCAAAAAAGTTACAGGTCGCTTTCATCAGCTACCTGATACTGAAGCCAACAATCAGACCTTCAAATTCAGTTAAGAAAGAGAAAAGAGCTGACACTCAGAAACACAAACAGCAGAGCTGTTCCCCTGTAGGGATACTTAGCACAGTACACTGCAGTGATATCTTCAAAATCTGAGCTAAGCCTGAAAACGAAAGATGTTTTCCCTGACTCATTGCAAAAACATAAAACTTCATATCATTAAAATTAATCAACACGTTCTGAATCTTTTAAAATGTATTAAAAATGTTATGACTAAAATAGGCTGAGCATAAAATGTAATTATAAACCCTTTCAAATAGCCGAAATTTAATTACACTATAGCTATTTCTTTATTTATTTTCCTGTCAGTTTCAGGTTTACTATTGCTGAAGCATTGCTACAGCCGCAGTGACTTGGAGAAATGACGGATGAGACGTTCCTTCAAAGCCCCCCCAGCCGCGTTCCTGGGTCGCCTGCTCGGGGCGCCCCTGCCAGGGCAGGAGGGCTGGGCTGGATGGTGCCAGAGCTCCCTCCCCACCACAACGCCTCCGGATTCTGTGCAGCCGCGGGGGCTCCGCGGGGCCTGACGGNCGGCTCGGCCCGGGAGCGGCGCGGCCGCGGCTGTGCGCGGGCTGCCACAGAATAGGCACCAAGGCCAGCAGAGCGATGGAGCGCCTCTCCTGTGAGAAGAGGCCGGGAGAGCTGGGATTGTTCACCCTGGAGAGGAGAAGCTTTGGGGTGACCTCACTGTGGCCTTTCAGTGCACGAAGGAAGCTTAGAGGAAAGATGAGGCAAGACTATTTAGCAGAGCATGTGGTGACAGGACAAGGGGGAATGGGGTCACACGGACAGAGAGTAGGTTTGGATTAGAGATTAATGTCAGGAATTAATTAATCCACGGTGTCAGAGGTTTATGTCCAAAAAGGAGACAGAGGAGTTCTGTAACTTTATCTGAATAAAGGGAGAGGCCATGGGGCATTTCCCATGGGGTCTCTCAAATTGCTAGAGGACGCAGCCTCCTTTTTATCCCAATTTCCCGGCTGCATTTCCCTCTCTGTCACCATTGGCTGAGGTACCTGGGAGGTACAGACTTCCCGAATCACCTGATACAGAGCCTCCTCTTATATTATCCCTGTTCCTTTTCTCCAAGGCCAGGAATTTAGCACGGCCTTGGGTGAGCAACAGTCTGTGTCAATGAGTGGAATTCCTCCGGAATTTATGGTTCCACCACTGCTTCTTTCACCTATCAGTATCTGGCTTTATCTACCAGCAGGCCCACAGTTTGTTTGTAGAGACACCTTCCTCTCATTCCTTTCTTTAGGAAAAAATTCTTTGACGGTGGTGAGGCATTGGAACGGGGAAGGACAGGCATTGTGGCTGCCCCGTCCCTGGAAGTGTCCAAGGCCAGGCTGGACAGGGCTTGGAGCAGCCTGGGATAGTGGAAGGTGTCCTGTGGTTGGAACTGGATGTTCCTCAAGGTCTCCTTCTAAGCCAGTCCATGATTTTAGGAACATGGTTGTGGAACAGACCATCCTAATCCCATCTGAGCTGGGATAAAGGAGGAGGAAAGGAGCTGCCTGCCACAGAACGGTGTTGGGACATGCCTGGCCCTACTCTAAGAGTTCAATCTCAGAATATTTTGCATGCTTGTCCTCCAGGTTTGTTTCAGGCACCAGCTCAGTAAAATGCAGCGTGCTAGTCTGACAGAGCACCAGGAGCAATCAAACGAGCTTTAAAACAGCTGTGTCACATATGGCTCCTGAAATACCACACTGGTTCGTAATACCAGTACAGTCTTGGAAAAGTTACTGCCAAATGTTTAAAATGCTGCCATTTCTTCAAGAATGGTTTAATAACAGAAGGGTTTGGCTTTGTAAACTGTGCCTTTATTATGATTTCATTTCTGATTTAAGATAAACTATCTCCCCTCAGTTCCTTATTCAGAAATCAAAAATGCAGGATGAGAAAATGAAGGAGAAATATAACTCACAATTTTTGTCCCTTTCCTGTGGCTGCACTGGGGACTTCTTAACCTCCCCATGCTTTATATGATCACATAAAATAACTCTCTGTGTAACAACTCAAAATGTTACAGGTCTACTGATGCTCTTGATTTTTATGATTTGGATGTAAAACACAAATGTAATTTCTAAAATGAGCATAGAACCTAAATGCCATGTACATTTTAAAAAGTAACACCCCCAAATTCCAGCTGCAAGCAGCTTTCCAAGGGGCAAAATTAAAAGCAATGAAGTCTGCCAACCATCGAAGGAGGGAATTTTTATCACTATGCCAAACCGAATGATTACTTCACTACTCCAGTTAAAAATACACACAGGTTATTAGGGCTACCTCAGCAGGTATTTATTAGTCTGTTTTTAGTGTGATAGAAATGACTAAAATCAGCGTGTGAGGTAACTGTGCAGGTTGTATCCTTTAAAATGCTGTACGAGCTGTTGCAATCGCACTGCGCTCTTGCACAAACTCTGACTCAGCTGCAGTCAAGGGAATCAATCCGGGTTCTTACGGGAATCCGGTTCTTGCATCCCTTGGGTAAAGCTTCTGCTTGGTCCGTGGTTCCCACCAGGATCTGATGGAATGTCCTGTTCCTCTCCTAGGTGAGCGCTCGCCGATGCTCGCACGGCTCTCACCCGGTGGGTTTGGGCCGGATGCCGGCGCCGGTTCGGGTCTCCCCACGATGGGCTTTTCTCGCGCCCAGGTCCCGCTGCCCGGCGGCTCCATCTGGCGGCAGCCGCACCTCGGGAGAGCCCGCACCTCCTCTCAGGGGTCTGGGGGAAACCCGCACCTCCTCGCCTGCGCCTCGGGAAAGGCCTCCTCAGCACAAGCAGGGACAGCTTTGCTCCGGGTACAGACGTTCATGTGCTTTTTCATTGTGGAGCTGGTGGAGTGAGAGCACTTCACGGCAGTCCTGCTGCACATCCGATCCTGTCAATAATCTCACTGTTCTGAATCGCTGATCTGGCTACACTTAGGGACTGGAGCATCTCTCTGGTGAGGAAAGGCTGAGGGAGCTGGGCTGTTCAGCCTCGAGAAGAGACGATGAGAGGGGAGCTCATGCCTGTCCAGTGTCCAAAGGGAGGTGTCAGAGCAGGGACCAGGCTGTGCTCCCTGAGGCCCAGCAGTGGGACAAGAGGAACAGGCAGGGACTGATGCCCAGGAAGTTCCACCTGAACACGAGGAAGAACTTTCCTCTGCAGTGACCAAGCACTGAACAGGCTGCCCACGGAGGGTGTGGAGTCTCCCTCACTGGGGATAGTCCAGAACTGTCTGGACACAATCCTGGGCCACATGCTCTGGGATGCCCTGCTTGAGCAGGCAGGTGGGACCAGAGGGGCCTCTGTGTTCCCTTCCAGCCTGACCCACTCTGTGATCCCATATTCACTGCAGTGTGCTGGGCTCTTTAATAAATACTAGATGTCATTGCTTTCCTCCCATCCCTTTTATCAGCATTGATTCACTATTTCATTTCCTGTATCAGGATGTTTTATAAATTTTTCCTCTTCAGGTTACTAGGAACTCCATGCTTTTAAAAATCAAGATAAAAACTACATTCCATTTTACCCCCAAAAATCCTTGTTATGTGTCAAAAGCAGGCATCAGAAATCAACTGCAGCAGTGGTGCACTGGCATTCTGGTCTGATGAGCCACTTGGCAGATTTCTGTCAAGGGCTTCCCTAACATACAGCAGAACCCAAAATGACTGCAAGCCCCTTCAGTCTGTCCTCAGCCTCGTGTTTTCACAGCTTTTGACATACTAAGAGATAGGCCAAGGGGCACCACAAATGATTTCAGCTGCAGATGGGCTGTTGCTACCAAAACAATGATTCATTTTGGCTTTCAGCCTGTCCTTTGCTACATCTTGAGAAAATGCTCATCAGAAGCAGGCTCAGTCTGGAGAAACTGTCCAGAAACACCTGATCCAATTATCTGAAATACCTATTACCTTCACAGGAAACCCTGACAGATTTTTTTTTTTTAAGATGAGACACTCAATCTTGTTGCACAGAAAAAAATTGTCTCTCTACATTTTACTCTATGCTAGAGATTCCCAGAGAAAACATGAGGATTAGGCAACCATAAGTGACAGGATTAGTTTCATCATTCATCTATTTGGACCTCTTTTTTTGTCCTTAAAATCTTGAAACTTTTTAATAACACAGTGGCAGGACAGGAAACCATTCCAAACTTGAGGCATGCATGAAGTAATATTGATCTATTTGCCTAAGTTTGTAAAGCATCTAAAAATACTCTCAAAGTTTCCCTTTTGTGTCAATGCATTGCTTGGATGTGAGTGAGGACGGTTTAATTTACAATGTTAGATCAAAGCAAAGAGAAAAGAGGAGAAAGGAAGAAATGTCATGTGTTCTCCAGAACATGTGGTGGGAGTAGTCCACAGAGAAGAAAGGCGATGGAAACTGTAACAAAGCAAGGTTCTAATCACATCCCAGTTTAGGAGGGTATGAGATTCCTGTTGTTTCCCCCAAACTCTGGAAAGCCCTGTGCTGCAGTGATGAAAAGCTGCTTTGCTTATCCCTGTCAGTGATGTCTCAGGCTCCAGACAGCTTCCATCTCTCTCTTGGTACTGTAACACCATGGTATGTGTGCTCTTACAGGGTCACAGCAATCACAGCAGCTGTTCTGGAAGAGTCTGCCACTTCTGCTTCATATTAGTGATCATCTGAACCTCCCCTTCTTGAAAACACTACAGTTTTATAACTTCTGAGCTCCTCATAGTATAGTCAGAATTGCTAGGAGGATGGCAAGCCTTCACAAGATCAAACGAGGCACAACTATACCAAAAAAGAAAATTAATATGAAAGTAAGGCTACAGCATTTAAATCCTTAAACAGAGCTACTTAGTAAGGGAAATTTGCAACTGCAGAATGGCTTTTTAAAAGGAACCAGAAAAGGCAACATTTCTAAAAGCAGGAATGTAACTCCAGTTGTCACCTATTAACTCTCTTTACCCCTGAGCTGGAAGGTGTAAATAATACAGTAGAAATGACCAAATCTCTGCAGGAAGACACAATAGCAGGTTACTGAGATCCACTACAAGCAAAGCATATGCTTGATGGCAAATCTTTTCCCCATCTCCTACATTAGCTATTCATTGGGGTCTGACTTCTAATCGAATGCAAATAAAGAATAACAGGTTTTTGCATACGAAGTGAAGCTATAGAACATCTGCCTCTTCACAGCCTTTCAATGTACCTTATGTGATATTAAGCAAAGAAGAGGTTTGCCTCATCAGCTTGTAAGAAACCAGTGTGACAGAACTAAATCATTCCTCCACTGCTGTAAAAGGTGTCTCTTTGATCTCCCCATGTACTCCTAGGTGATAAAATGCCAAGTTGGGCAAAATCAGTTTCAATGCCAAAAAGATGGACTACTGGTGCAGAAGGTCACAAAACACTATTAATTGCCTTATATCATCTCAGTCTTGAAAGATGATCCAAAAATATAGGCTGGTGCTTTGGAAAAGAGCACACATTGCCAGCTAACACTATCCAGGAGAGCTGTTAAAGGTACTTCAGGCATTTTCTTACCTGCAAATAGAATGACCCATCTCCTGCTCTTTTAGCCCCTTTTATAGTAGTCATTTATGCAGTTTTTTTACTTCCTCAGCAACCTAATTCAGTAATTGTGTTTACTGGTTTAGTCATTTTGTGACCTTTTCAGAAAAAAGCTACAGCAATCTGAATGTAAAAGAGTGTCCTGAAATTAGCTTACATGTTTGTATGTTATAGCATGGACGAATACTGATGTGGAAATAAAAACCTGGTTAAAAAATAGCTACACAAAATAGCAGAGAAGGGCTAGAAAGATTCCCAGAGAGGAGCTAAAAAAACCCCATTTCCTACACCCACTCTTTTGCAGTGTGTCTAACACTCTTTAAGTGCACCTGACAAAGTAGACAAATGTCAAAATCAGATCTAAAATGCATATTGTGAATTCAGTTAAGGAACAAAACATTTGAGTATTAAGGATGGAGGACATTTGAAGGTGTCTGGAATACCATCAGCAATCCACTTCCATGCTTGGTACTATTCAGTGGTGTGAGACATGTACTGGTGCTACTGGAGTCTGAGAACAGTAAGTGTTCAGCTCTGTGTAATTTTGGCCCCCAACACACATTACTTTGGAGATGCACAGTAAGTGCAAAGAAGTTGACTTCACTTCCAACCTTACACCCACTCCAGAGGTGCTGAATGAGAGTCCCAGTTTTACAAAGGAACACAGAATAATTCTCTCCAGCATTCCTGGATATGAGTTCTGATAATGTGGCAGGCAGGAGGGGAATTCAGTCACATGAGCAGTAGAGTGGAAGAGGCCAGCTTGTACAGATTACATTGCCTGATTTTCTTTTATTGTGGTAAGTTGGAGGCAAAAAGATGAAAAGGTGAATTTGAATAACACTCTACAACGATAGACCAGATTTGAAGCTTCCAGAAGTCACTGCAAATACTCAAAGAAGTTAAAATGGGATTTTCAGACTTACAGTCTAGCACATTTTAATAATGTCTCTTGGTCACCTCTCAGTGTCACATGCAAGCACAAAGGTGTCACCCTTTGGGATCCCATAATGCCCATGTGGCTGCAACAGGGTCCTCTGAAGAACTAAGCTCAGTGAAGAGTAGGGCAGTGTTTGTATCACACTTACAGTTGCCCTCCAACACGAGCTAGATATTGGAAACAAAATGAACTGGAAACTCTTTGCAAGCTACAAAGGGACCTTTTGCTGGCTTTCTGCAGACTTCATCTTGGGAACCACTGCTTTGAAAATGTCACAAGTGACTGTGTCAGGAGTAAAATGATGCACATGCAAAACCAGTAATGGGCATAATTTGTAAAGAACAGCAAATGCTGAATGGCTTTAGTGACAATTGCATGCATATACACAATTATGAGAGTCAAGTGCCACTGGAGAAGAGGGCAGTGCCCAGGCAGATGACTGAATGCTAGAAAGGCAAACTGAGCTTTCTCAACAATAAGTTCCAGGAGATTCTTTATTCTTCCCTAAGCAGACAAGCATTAAGGTTTCAAAGTCTGTTGGAAAGACTCACAGCAGGATGTGCCAATTTGGTCAATACCATGGAAGAATAAAAGGCCAAGACTTTGCTGCAGTTAGAATAAACAACTGTCCTAAATACCTGGCAAACCACAGCTGTGTCTCTTTGCTTATTTGAAATGTGTGTAAAATGTTGGTAGGGTACATAGCCACAGCCAGCATCATTACTTTTTTCCAGCTGATATTCCCATCATGCCACAGAGGTGACAAAAGGAAATACTGAGTCCAAACCTGAGAACAGTCTCACGAAAGCAAGAAATTATGCCATCTACTGAGGAGATTTTCTTCAGAAAGATCACAGGTCTCATGCTTTAGTCACGGCCAGCAGGTTCACTGCGAGTTAAGTGATTTCTTTCACGTAAGCCGCTCGCGCTGACTACAGAAACCTCCAGGATTACAGTGCACAAACAATGGCAGAAAAGCTGCTTCAAATAATACACCCAGACAATGGAGTTGCCATTATGGTAGCAATGCAAAATCTAGACAGGGATTTAAACGGAACGGGTGATATCTGTATACTTTGGAGGGCTCACGTGTGCCAAATTTGGCAGCGTGAGTGTTCATATTGCTTGTTGCCCCACCCCCTGAACAATGAGGCTAAACCCCATATGTGCAGGAGTTGGTAGAGCACAAGCAGTTTTGCTAATCATGCTGCATGCAAAAGCAAAAAGACAAAGGAAACTAGTAATGCTTAGACTAGCATTGGGGAAATAATTAAGCATGAATGAAATATTGTATGTGGATTTGAAATGAATGTTCTTGGAAACAATTGTGCTGTTTCAGTTGTGCTGCTTTCTCCCCTAAGTTTCACAAAGTAATTTGCATGTCATTTAAATAAATACCATAAATTATTGCAAACTTTTTGGCTTTATTTACATAAAACAAAATACTCATTTCCATTATTGTTTGGATTACCTGACAAGAGTGAAATGCAGAGGTCTGTGAGGAAACTTGTTTCTCCCTAAAGTATTACAGATTTCTCATGCATGAGAGAACCAGAAAGCAGGACCCCATCTTGAGCTTTGCCTTACATAGACAAGGAATGCTCTGTACATGAAACAGTGATACGGGGTCAGATCTTCCAGCTGAGTCAAGCAGGAGCTCATATTGCTTTCACTTTCTTTCAGTGTGCTCCACATGTCACCAATTTGATTTCATCTCTGATAAATATTTGCCTTCCTTCTTGACTACTTAATTATACTTCTTGGTCAAATTCCTTCTCAAACATGCTTTCTCCTCTCACCCCATCATGGGATCAAGAGCAGCCAATTCAGAGCCCTTGACAGTCTGTGGGTTTAGACAAATCAGAAGAAATCAAATGACTAAAATATGGAAATCCAGGAAAAACCAAGTGGATGATAGCCTAAAAAGTTAGCAAGGTGCACACACAGCTCTACAGGATCATATGGAGCCTGATGGCCACTCAAAACTAAATAGAGATACTACCACCTGAAAAACCAAGTGACCTAACATTCTGCAAAAGGAGGAATTTATCATACAGCATAAATTTTAATGTTGTGGCTAAAAGAGAGTAAATGATCATTCGTGCTTCTGACCCATGACATCTGCTTGATGGTTTCCTCCACAATGCTTGTATTGTATCTGGTTGCTCTCTGTGGTCTAAATAGGAACCCAACAGGTATTTCTCACTCTTCTCAAATAACCTTGGGCTGTTTTTCCCCCTGTTGCTAAATATGTCATACAGTATAGATTGTAAGCCAGATGAACTCATACAGATCTTTTCAGAGGAGTAACCTGTAGTCTCAGTTTCTAAGGCTGTTTTTTGCTATATAAACCCACTTGCTATCCTTGATACAAAGGCATTTAGGCATTTACTTTCCCAGACTTTGCTTATTGGAGTCCTAAGATGTGCTTCACCACAAAGGAAATAAAATTGACTGGGTGTAACTTCATGATTTCCAGATATCACTAGGGTGTGCTGTAGATCATGAAATTTCAGTAAAGCACCATTAACGGGGAAAAATCTAGCTGCTATAATAAATATTTTAAATTAATTACAAACACAGAAGCAGCTCCACACTGACTTGAATTCCTCTTAAAACCACATACATACATACAAGAGAGGTAACATAACATCTAAACAATTTAAAACATTTTTGTGCACACGCTTGGTCAGCACTCTAGCAAAAACTAGAGCCAGGCAGATAATCACACACCTAAACTGCACATAGGTAACTAAAATTCAAGCATGCAGCCTGGTGGGAATTGAAAAAATGGGATTAGAACCAATATCCATAAAAAACGAGGTAACAAGCAATAAGGTTGTGGAAAACCTTCTCTGAAAAAGAAAGAAAAGCGTCTACGTCAGTCACCAAAACTCACAAAGGTAGTGCAGAGTGAGGGGATGAATTGTAGTTATTTATACAAATTAATTAATATAAACAATGGTGCTGAAATTTCCACTGAGGATAACAGTAGGACTGAACCAACTTCATCATAGGTGACTGCACCTCTTGGGTGTCAGCTCTCGGTAAAAGAGGAGGAGGCTGCAGCTTTGGGAGAAAGGAAAGCACCAGCTCCCAGCTCTGGGTTTCCACTGACTTCCAGCCCCTGCAGGAGCTGGGAACCCTTACTACAAACGACACCCAGCAGCTGCTCAGCACCTGGGATGAAGCACCTTCCTTCTCTTGCACCTCCAACCTTCAGCCTAAGGAAAGGAACACCCTGGCACTCATCCTTCAGCACCCACCAGCTCCCAGTACAGTCACAGAGTGGTGGTGGGATCATGAACCCAGCACAGAGAAGATGCAGAGTCAGAAGAGGTTTTAAGCACAGCTAACTTCAAGCATATATTTACACTAAAACCCACAGACTCAAATGCAAATATAAAAAGAAGCACCTATTGAAACAAACAAAAACTTAACTGGTTTACTTCTGAGGCCCCAACTGTCAAGACATATCCAGAATGCCATAGTCGGTGGTAAGAGCAAACAGAATTATCAAGTGATGCTTCCAAGCTCCATGAATGAGTTTGGTAGTCTTACACCATGAACCACATATTCATTATTACAACAAATTGTATTACTATTTGCAGCATCTAGGGAACCCCAATCAGGGCTCTATTGTGTGACAGACTGTACAAGCACAGAAAAATAGGATGGCTTTTATAATGAGTACATCACAAGCCCCACTACCATAATTAACATTGATTAGCATCGATGCAAACAGCATGGGAAGACAAAGATTGAGCCAGTTTGGAAGCTGAGGTACTCTCTCACCCTTTAAGGTGACTCCTTTGGTTCCCAACTGCAGAACAGAGGGGAGGCTGTTTCAGGGGGGAAGGCTGCAGGCCCCAGCACTCCCAGGAGCACATTCTAGGACATGGGATTCTAAGAGGCATCTTTGTCACTTACTAATCCACTTTCTATCACAGGGCAACCACAGGGCAATGCCACCATCAATTCTGACAAAAAAGGACAGTTGGCAACCTCTGATCTACATCATGTAGTAGAAAAGACCCCAAAAAGCCAAATCCACTTAAAATCTCCAAAGAGTGACCTTAATGGACAAGGGATATGTAGCTGCATGTAATAAACTTCCTGCAAAAATGAGCCCTTGCTAGAAACATATCTATTATATGCATCTCCTCATCCCAGGTCCATGGCATTTCCTCAGACTTGCTTTGGATACTAATGCAGTTTTTCTTTTCTAACTGTAGGAAACAGAGTTGACAGCTCTGTAATGCCAGCAAAAAAAGGACAGTGTGAAATCATAGGGTTAAATATGTTGATTGTGTTAATGAAATTTTCTTCACTAACCAAACAAGATTCCAGACCAAAAACCTTCCTATGAACCCTCCTCTACCCCAAAATGTTTCTGTATTCTTTTACTGCATAACCTAGAAAAATCCACACACCTGGACTTTTACTCCCACATTCAGCACCATGGAAAACACATCCACAGAAAATATATTCACACTGGAAATTTTGTTCAGTTTCCATGCCATAAACCTAACCTGCAGCCTGCTGTCTCTTCAGACTTACTGCTTGTTTCAAGAATTCTCAAATGCATTAAACTGAACATGTATGTAAATATTCGCAGGACTAAACTGTAGCCACAATTTCAAATGCAATCAGGATGTTGTGCTCAACTGTAGTTAGGGTCCAGTGTTTTGCTATTTTTTGCTGTTCTGGTGAAGTTTCTTAATTTGTTTTTCTTCTAAGCTACTTCCTACAATTTCACTCACAGGGAAATGAAACATAATTCTATAAAGCCTAAAAATAAACTCAGATCTGCTAAAAAATTCATCATTTCACTCCCAGGCTTCCACCAGCTGGGCTTGTCTGCTTTAGGTTTGACACCCCTGAGAGCTACAAGCATGACTTACAAAGATGAGCAAGTTTACATGAGAATGATGAAAAGATCATTTTTTTAAAATCTTTGCTTTGCCAAAATACCATCCGGGGCATTTATTACTTAAAGACATTTATTTTTGGCAATTTCTCACTCCCTTTTAATACCATGTTAATGTTATTTGCAGTTTTGTAGAGGTAATATCCAAATCCATATTCTGCTTTACGTGGACTCTTTCAGGTTTGCTCATTACATTCGTTAAACTATTTAATTCTCAAGGATCTACTGGAGATACAGTGAAGACCCCCTGAACACCGGTTAAGAATAAACCTGTAATGAGAATAAATTACACACGCATATCAATTGCTACAAGTCCTGTAAGGAGTGAGACCTTTCTACATAAACATCTGCTGCAAAATTAAATCTGATACATTAATAAAAGCCCTCCCCACCCAAACCAAACAATGGATGTGTAACAGTTACCCGATCAGTTAAAAGAATAAACCTTTTAAATAAATAAATTTGTGCTTCACCAATTTATGTCACTGTGGTACTTAAGGCGAAACCTTTTAAAGGAATAGATTTACTGTGCACACAGATCTCCACTGGGTATGTGTAATTATGCAAAGGAAAGGCATTACTTTTAAAGTGGATGAATGGCTGATACTTTTTGATTTACTGCTAGAAACAGAAAAATGGTAATGGCATGAAATAAGCATTTGCAAAACCGTTTTGGCAGACGGAAAATGTTTGATTTACCTAGGGCATCTATCAGGTTCTATATTTTAGATCAAAGTAGATAAATGGAAAGGCAAATGGATATTTGGAAAAAAATGTACTGCTTTTTTGTCAGCCCTGCAAGTATGTTAAATGTTTGAATGAGGAAAAAGCCCAAGGCTCTTTGGATGGGAGAAAATCATGATTCATCACTGCTCTGGCAACTACAGCTCTCTGTATTTACCTGAAAAGGTGACATGGAAGTCATTGTCACTTTCTCATTCTAGGCTTGATTCTGAGAGGTGATTTCAAAGGCAGCTGGCAGAACTCAGCATTTCCACCTGACACTTGAAGTAGACAATGCATACCCTGGGTCATATTTTCACCTCAGCTGCACATTGTTCACTCTCCTTTCTGGTTTGAATTCCCGTTGGTGAAGAAATTATGTTCTAGTTAAGACACACAGATGCAAAATCAAAATCCACTGCCCTCTCTGATCCTTTTGAAATCTGTACCATAGGAAAGCACCCTGAGGGTAGGGTAAGGCTGACTACACAATTATCTGCAACAAGTCAGGAGGCTGAAGAACCTGAAAAATCAGGTTCCTATGGCAGAATTCTTCCTAGAGGTTCCCAGTAAAATGCATGATTTCTGATTGTGCCATGATCCTGTTCTGAACTCTTCCTACACTGAAATGCATCCCCTACTACACAGCTGTAGTAGAAGCATTGTGTCCAACCCTCAGAGCACCACCAGCCCAGTGGTACATGTGCTGCACAGATGGTCTGAACATGCAGAGTTAATCCAAAATGTTTGGGTCACATCCAATTTGTTGAGCTTGTGGAAATCCACAGGAGGGCACACGCAGAGGACCCCCAGCCACATCAGATGCAGTGTGAGTGTGCACACCACATGCAGGGGGCACTTCCAGGGAGTGTCAGGTTTGCTCTACAGGCAGGGTAGGATTTGCTCGTGTGCTGAGAAAAGGCTGGGATTACTGGACATCTGGAAATCCTGACAAACACATAATCCTTGCACATAACCTCCTGACAAAATGTCTGGCGTGGGAAGGACATGTCTGGAGAAATTCAGCATGTGTCCCTCTGCCTGCTTTGTCAGGAAATGATGGAGAGTAGGGTATGGCCTCTCCAGCTCTCTCCACAGCATTATGAACATGAGCAGCAAATCCATCAGCTACTTCTGCATGCATTTATTCTGTGAAAGGGCTCACCAGCTCTTGAAAGGCCAAAGAGCAATCAAAACTCACATCTTTTGCCTAGACAGGTAAAAAAGCCAGTTATAATTACACAAGGAGTTGGCTGCTCTCTAGGATGCAAAATAAGCAGATACCTGGTCCAGCTCACTACATGGCCTGACCACTGAAGTCTGGAATGGGTTACCCAGAGAGGTTGTGGACACACCATCCTCACATTCAAAACCTGCCTGGATGAGATCCTGAGCAACCTGTTCTTGCTGACCATGCTCTGAGCTGGTGGGTCAGAGCAGATGCTCTTTCCAACGTCCACTGTTCTGTAATTCAGTGGTGAAGAACTCTCCTTTCAGTTTTGTAGATGCCCTTCCCTTCTAAACAGCAGCTAATTGATCCCACCTCTGCCTTAAGCCATGGTTATCACTGTGGACAGTTCAAAGATGCTGTGTTTGTGGAGCAGGCCAAATCCTCTGCAGTGATCAACCAGAAATGACCAAAAAATATAAAGTTTCACCAAGATGGATGATGCTGGCCCTCTGCTGCATTCCAATGCCTGTGACTGCTAAAGAGCCTGTATACAAAAGGCTTTACTTGCACAGCTCCACAGATGAGCTGAAAGCCAACACACTTTCACAGCAGGCTCAGCAACACACAGACTTTTTGTGCCCACCTGCCCTCCCAGCCTCCTCTCCTCTCTGCCCAAGCTTATCTTTAGGTATGTCTCTCTGAAGTAACAATCCCACTACACAGACTTCCACACACAAACTCCTAAAATCACGACTCCTGACTGTAAAGCCACCAAAGGCAGGATGCTTGTACACCCATAAGTCAATGTATCTCTGCGAGCCAAAGATTTGTGCACATCCAGGGCTAGCAGGAAATTTTACACTTTGTCTGTAGGAAAAAGCTTCCATGCAAGGAATAAAATAAGTGTTAAAATATTGAGCCAGAAGTGAGGCCAGACCATATTTCTCCTCCTGTAATAAATCAGCACTATATGTATATATTAAATCCAATCCCTTGATGTGTCCAGTTCCAGTAATAAAAACTTAGTGAGCGGGGCAAAAGTTATTGGGTAGAGATCGATATTCTTGCTTGTTGTCCTTGATTGGCAATAATGTGATGCTTTCTCCTTGACTGTAAGAGGTGCTTTTGTGATTTGGGAGCATAAAGAAATTCTGTACTTGACAGATTTATACAGTAGGAATACGCTAATGTCCTTTGACCCGCTTAAGAATAAATACGACCTACCAAATTGTCATTTTTATGGGTATTTACAACTGAGGCACTTTGTAAACCTTAGAACTAATATTTCCCAAAGGAAATCTGTGCTCTCGAATCTTGATAAATTATTGAAAAATACAAGCCACTACCAGCCCTACAAATTTTCTCTTCTATTTCTCCTATATTTGGTTACGTAGGAGTTGTCAAAGCAGGCTGGACCACTGATCTACTTCACCAGGTATGCTGCTGTAGCCATGGTTAGTGATTCAGAGGAATCTTATAGCATTTTTGGCTATTTGATCAAGATCATGCAAAAAAAAAAAAATTCCTAAGCCTTGAAGGTTTTCAGTGCATGACTGAAATATTAGTTATAGAATTCTTTAAACTCTCAAATTACTGTTAGAAGAATATTACAAACTATAATTTCCACAGCCCAAATGCCACCAGCTGCATTTGCTCTCATAAATGCTTCAGCTGATAAACAAATAACACAAGGAGTAGAATAAGCCAGCCCAATTCACCCAGATGCCAGTGCTCACAGCCTTGTGGGTGTAGCACAGATACTCCTCAAATCTAATAATTGTTGCTAACCAACATCCCTAGTTCTTTAACCCTGCAGGTCAAGTGACCAAAAGCCTTCACTTGATTGCTCTATCTCAGCTCCCCTTCACCTCACTTCCCCACTCACTTGCCACACAAATTTTTTCCACCACATTTATGCTGTCCCTGCCCTCAAAGGCTTCAGAAAAGACAAACTAAGTTCTCAGAGAGGAGAGATGGGAATGAGCTGAGGACCTCTGCCCTTCAGAATCCTCCTCTGAAGAGAAACAGTCATGTGTTGTATCTATCTCTATAGCTTGGTCTTAGGGAAAGAGAAGTTTTTGACACAAAACTGATTATTAATAGCATCAGCCACACCAGAGTTATGAAAGCTATTTCCTTTTATCCTTATTTGCCATCTGAGAACTGGCAAAGAGTCAGCACTGCTCAGGACAGTATCTGAGACATGAGACTTACAGAAGCTTCTTGTTTCACCTCTTGGTTACATCCCTGCACAACAGTACAGAAGCTCTCAAAGACTTTCAACACATCACATTTTGACTAAAGCATCATGACGTGGCACTCAGCTCTACTTTTACTCCATTTCTAAGGGCAGCTGCTTTTCTGTTTTTCTTTGCGCATCTGTGGACAACAAAATCTTTTCTCTCTCACAAGAATGTCTTCATTAAGTCAGTTTCTGCCTTCAGCTTATTCTTGTGCATACTATAATCTGTGTATATGCACAAGAAAGGCTTGAGAAGCAGACTGAAAAAACAGGAAGCTGAAATAAACAATGAGGCAGGAACTGCAGGAAACTTAAGCATCTTTTCTTGCCCTTATTGTGCTGCCTTCCTTTTCATCTTTGTTTACTGCTGAATTTGGGATTCCTCCTACATTTGTATGAAACACAATTTCAATGTTCCCTATTTCATGAGCTTTTTCTGACAGCAATATGACATAGCACATCTAACACAGTGACCAGGCACAAAGTCAAACAAATATGAGTTCAGCTTCTGTCCTGAACATTTGATTTCACACCAGATTTGCCAAATGTAGACACATACTTTTTTTTTTGTACACTTAACATTGTTCACTGAGTAATAAAAAGGTCCTAAAGACCCACTGATTTAGCAACTCCTACTCCCTCCAATGGATATTCCATCTCCTGTTGCACAGGTAGTAGGAGAGAGGGAGAAATTGCATTTTAATATACAAAACATCCAGTAACCCAGTAATCCATGCACCAGACAGTATCACAGTACCTCTGTCCCATTCATGAATGTCCCTCATTCATTCATCACTCGTTTTTAAAGGAGTGACATCCTTTTAAAAAAAACTATGAAGCACTAACATTTGCTGGCTGACACTGAATTTACTTCATGAAACAATGAAAATTTGAGCATCAGGAAAGAGAGGAGTTAAACATAGATAGAGAGTAATGTTTTCAGCCCAAATCAGCAATATCCCTTTTTAACACCTTGAAAAATACCTATTTAAGATGATCAAATTTTTTAATCAAGATAATTACCCTCACACATCTTTTCCTATCCTTAAGTGTTTAACAAGAAACATCTTAGGTTCTCCTTAGCTCTACTACTTCTAAAGCTCCTATAACTGTAAGCAAAGAAACAGATTATGCTGTGAATTGCAGCTTTTACCTCATGTGAAAGGCTTTCCTGTTAGCATTGCAGAAAGACTTTTCTCTACCTTAAGTTATCTGTGCTTTTAAAGATTAGGGTAAAAAGCACCTACTACTCTCAAGATTTCACTAGAAACCACCTGGCCTTTTAGTTTGGCTGCACCAGGGGAGGTTTAGGTTGGATAGTAGGAAAAACATCTTCACTGCAAGGATGGTCAATTCTATTATGGCATATACCATGGCATTTCAGCCCACAAAATCAGTATCCGAGCCCAGTTCTCCACCCTTTCTGAAAATTGCATCCTTTAGGTCACAGAGATAAGCACTGTAAATGCACAAGAAAAAAAAAATCACAGTCAGTTCTGTTCCTAAACTCAACTTCCTCAGCACAGCAAACACTGACTGGATGTCAGGGCAAAGTAAGGAAGTAAGTGAAGGTTTAATTTAAGTCACCTTTAAAGGTGTTTCTTTTTTTTTTTAAAGATACATACATCTAAAACTGCTCTTGAACCAAATAGCTGTGAATTCCAAACCTGTATTCCTCTACAGGCAGCACTTCCCATATTGCCATAATCACCTTGCAAAGCCAGCTTTCACTTAGGAAAAAATGCCCCCCTGGGCAAAGACAGCACAGACAACCCTGGAAACACAACCTAGGTGCAAATTCACAGTCTTCACTGAAGAGGCTGCAAACAAATTGAAACTACAGCAAACACCTCCATTCACTTCTCCCAGGAGAGCCATGCAATGTAGCACCCTGCTGTGGACTTCAAGATTCTGCTAAAGCCCAAGATTTTGTTTTGTTTGCCTTTCCTGCCCTACCAGGATCTGTCTGTGAGTCCTCACATTCCTCAGTCTCCCCACAGCGAGCAGTGTCCTGCAATAGGTGTGGGAAACAAGACCTGGACTCCAACTTGTGATCAGGGAGTCTGTGGAGTCAAAATAATGGATGAAAGAACAGCCCAGCAGCTGGAGCAGCTGCCAAAATGACACTAAATAAAATATTTTCAGCTCCAAAATAGAAAGAAAGATGGGGTTTTACTTGTCCACCTAAAAATACTTGCTTAATGGATGGAATGAGAGTTTATGAAGATTTATACATTGATTTAGACCATTATTATTAGCACTGAGTTTTATTTATCTGTAATTTCACAAAGAGACTCCATTTTACTAGGTTATCTTTCCTGTTCTAAAGGTGATAGTGACTCTTCATGTAGAATAATTTTGCTACACAAATGGACACTTATATTCTCTGCTGGTTTATAGGTTAACAGCAGGATCCACCTATGAAGTTTGGGTGGGCAATTACTATTATATTTTCACAACCTATTGTTATTTTTCTTTCTGCTTAGCACAGAACAGACAAAAGTAAGAACAGTAACTAGGCAAGAGCAAAACCTGAGAGGAAGAAGAGATCCAAGAAATGGAGGCCACTATCTGACATTTTAAAAGGGCAAATCGAAAGCAATCAACACCCAACAAAACGCTCAGTGTAAGATGAGGTGATAGCTTAGGATATACTTAGGGTGGTGTAATGAGGCTAACAAGTGCTGTGTGTTTTAATGTAAATTAACACAAGATAATCTCTTCACATATTTAAGTGATGCACTTCAAGTTAATTAATACATATTTAATAGAAGTCTTCTTGAACAGCTGTTATTTACTTCTGGAGTTTCTACACATTAGCAGTGCCTGCTTTGTTCTGCTCTGAAGTTGTTCATGCTCCAAAGTACTTTAACAACTTGGGCTATATAAAAATTGAACAGTCTTCCCAAAAGAGCCAGCCTTTCTGATAACTTAATATTTTCACGTTAAATATTCAAACACTTGCTGAACAAAAGGTCAAATTCTAGTTACAGCATCTGTGTGGAACAGGCAAGCAGATGCTTAATGCTGCTAGACAAATACTTTTGGCACAAAGAATGACATAGAGCTGGTGATCAGTCACATTTTCAGGCTTGAAAATCAGCTTTCCTTTACTTCTGTTCCCTAAATTCTACACTTACCTTTCAGATGTAACAATACAGACCCAAATAATGACCTGTTCCTTCCCCAAGTGGTGGTGTTCCTTCCACAGTGGTTTGTTACATGAAACTGAGAGTGAAAGTGCTGTCTACAGTATTCATTGCATGTTAGGAGTATTACACCAAATCATTGAGGCTTCTGTCTTAAAAAACTACTGTGTATAACATTACTGCCTTTAGACCTTGCATGCAGCACTGGGGAAGTTCTCACTTGCCCTCTCCTTTTCTTCACATGAAAACCCATTTGAGTTTTGGGCTCTTCTTAGTTTTTAAGATGCAAGTAGAAACCAATTCAAGAAACACATTGGTAAACACAAAATTCACACTCACAGTGGTGAATGTGACTTTGGACAACAGGCACCAGTTTCTTTGAAATCAACTATCACCACTGCACAAGCCTTATCAGTGCATCCATTGTAGTTTTCAGCTGACTACTTAAGACTTTTATGGCACTGGAGCACCAGTGCTCATTGCTTGCATGTCAGTCTTTCAAGGTCACAGGTTTACTGAAAATAACTTCCAAAGCTGGTAACAACTGTATTTGTGCATACCTGCTGGGACAACCTTCACTAATCTTCTGTGCAATGCTGTATGGAAACATACACAAAACAGTCCTAAATACACAAAGATCAAACATATGTACTGATTTAAGCACACTGATATCACTGGTATCTAAGTGAAGTTACCTTTATTTCAATTTAATATGGTGTTTTTCACAATACAGGTGACATCAAATAACATTCATTACTCAGGCTAAGAATTGTAAGACTAAACCTAATCACTGTTTTACCTGGCAAAGATGCTGTGACTGTGTGGAAGACAAATTCAAAAAGCATCTTCACAATCCTTTAAGAAGCAAGAGCTGCAGATGCAAGGACTGTGTCAGGCCACAGGGGTGCTGCTGGCACAGCAGGAACGGTGGGGATGGGGCTGGGACACAACTGTTGGTTCTGAGGGAAGCACCACCACACCCAGAGTTAAAATGCCTGTGCAAATGTAAACTTTGACAAAGCAGTGCCAGCCACAACCAGGCACCTGGAAGGATTTCTAGGCATTGAAGTTGTGTCAGTGCATTGAGGAGGAAAAGGGAGAAAAGCCATGCCTGCCACAGGGTCTAAAGAATCCCTTTTCCAGCAGGTCAACACACCAAAGAGATTTCACTGCTTTTGATGGGAGTCATGTGGTAAACAGAGTTCAGAAAAAAGAAACCTGAGAAAATCTCATACTGTGACACTCTGGAATCACCATCACGTTAACAAAATCAAGTACCTTGAAAACCTTTTTGTCTGTGGAAGGAGGATTTATCTTTTGTTCAGAAAAGCACGGGGGCTCTGCCAGCTGACACAAAGCCCATGTTTGTATCCCTGCTTTGATATCCACAAGTTAATTTCCACCAGCATCAGCAGAAGCCTGTGTGTACACATGAAGGAAAGAGAGAGATCCCAGAGGACAAACTGAGCTCCCAGCCCCAAGGAATGAAAACACATTTTATGCAGCCAAGACATAGCAGGTATTTCTTGGGTTCTTTTAAGATTCCTTAGAGCTAAAGGATCAAATTCGAGGGGAATCTCTTACAACATACACAGTTAGATGGTAATATTTTCCCTTTACATTTTACATGAAAAATAAAAATCTCTGTTTACCTGTGGCTTTGGTAGAAAGGTTTCTACTGTAATTATATCTTGTGTATTCCAAGAAAGTTTTTTACATCACTAATACTAGTCTGGAGAGGTGCAAAGCTGCAGGTGCTTGCTGAAAAATAGTAAACCTTTATTAAAATTTCCAATTTTTGCAAAAGCATTTTGACTACATTCCAAATCTACTTAAAATGTAATTAAATATTTACATTCATTCTCTAATAAGTATTGTAAGTAAATCAATACCCCAATTATCTTAAATTTTTGTGTGGTATTACAAAAATGTAGCAATTGTATAAATGCACAATTCTAATGAAAAAATAATGATCTTGAACTTTAAAAGAGCCCTTCATTTGGAAAGATGAAAGTGCTGTACATTCTTTCATTCATTATGTCTTACAGCCCTTGTGTGATGTAGGTGCTATTATCATCATTTTACAGATGGGGAAACTGAAAGGCTAATTAACATGACCAATTTACAACACTTTTAGCTGTAAACTTAGGGCATCTTATTGTACTTAAAGGCAAAATAGAACTCAGCTCACCTGTGGTGGACATTTTCTAAAAATTCTTAAACTCCATAAGCATTTTACTTAGAGGAGAGAATATCTCACACAAGATTTCAGAGTTAGCTTTGCACTGATGGTAGCTTTGAGCACCACAGAAATGTGCTGCCTAGAAGCAAAGATCAGAGCACCAGGTCACTGTAAAGTGTCACCGTGCTTCCCAGCTAGTTATGGAGAGGATGTGCATTTTAATTTGATGCTATCTGCCATTTGGACATTAAAGCATTTGTGCTTTAATTCTGTAGGATGTACCACATGCATTTCTACAAACACAAAGAGTGTTTGCTGACAAACTCATTCCCTCAGTTTACTTATGTGTTCCATGAATTTCTTGACTCGGTCAGGATCAACAGCATTTGCCCAATATCCTTCTTTCTTGAAATATGAACCAATTATTAGAGCATCTGCATCCAAGTAATTCCTCACATTCTCCAGAGTCACTCCAGACCCAACCAGCACAGGAATCTTCACAGCATCCTTAACCTCTGAAGAGAAGAAAACCAAAACCAGGGTTAATTCCTGTCTTTGAAACTCTAGCCATAAAGACTCTAATTTGCCTAGTTTTTTCAACAGAAAAATAAAGGTATTGAGAAATTTGTGATCATGGTATTTGTAACTCCTACTACAGAATGAAACAATTTCTCTAGAAAAAAACACCTTTAGCTCTAAACAACAACAAAAAATCTTACTTTTTACATGCTGTTGTTTGGAATGCTTCCTATATTTGTTGCATGAAAGAGCAGAGATCATAAAGGCACCATTGACAGCTCAGCTAGTTTTTCCAGAGAGAGAAGTGGTCTTTTATCAGTACAAGGAATGACAATGGAACAAAAAAGCCACTTATTTTTCCCTATATAGAGTATTACTTAATCATCTGACCTTTTACCTGGTTTTGAGAGGAGAAACAGACAAAAACAAGGCTCAAAATGCTACAGAGTGAGCATGGGGGTGGACTTCAGCCTGTGGGTCAGGTGAAACACTCTGAAATGTGTGCTCTGACAGACCCAGTTGTGCAGGAACTATGGCTCACTTACCAGCATTCACATGTTTTAGAATAAACCCAAAAAGAGATGGTTATTTGAGAATGGGAAGGTTCCCCATAGATAAATGAAATGCTATTACAGTATATTCTGCAGAACTGGGGTCAGTACTAGCTTTGGGAGAATAAAAAAAGCCCAGTTCAAGAATTACTAGAGCATCCTTCTCATCATTTTATGTCAAACTGCCCATCCAAAGAGTGACTCATAGGACTGGAGGCTTCATCCCTTAAAGGAATGTTGTAAACCATTATTTCTGACCTTTAAAAACATATAAATTAGCTTAATTAGTGATAAGCTGATGGTAAGGTGGTTATAGCTTGAGGTAACTAGGGAAAGCACACATGCAACAAATAAAAGTCTGCTTCAAAACACTGTTTAAATGAAGTTTCATCAGAAGCCTAACTTATTAATTATGCTTCAGGGAAGACTAATTATTTATCACCTTCCTACTTCACTGAAGAAAGGGGATCAATTAAAATGCTCTTGAATCTCTTTTTAGGTCACATGCTCTACCATTTTTCCATCTAGAACAATAACTCTTTAAAAAGATTTTAACCCAAAAATAAAACCATTCAACACAGCCTTTCCTGAAAATGTAAAATTAATCAGATGGATCATGCATATATGATTAAAACTTTAGTTATTTCTATGCATATTTGATATTCTTAGTCATTCTGCTTACAGAAACAAAATAATTACTAGTTACTTATGGCATTATTACTGATATCCTGTTTTTTAAAAAAATCAGAATTTTGATTATATAAATATCAATATGCACTTAGGAATACCCTATCTCCTTTACATCAACACCAATGCATGACTGAGGTGCATCTGACCACAGATTTGTGACAGTACCTGGCTGAATCCCCAGAGGAATCAGGCTCCAAGTCAATAATTGTTCTTACAACAAGTGTGTAAAGCACATTAGCAGGGAGTTGTTTCATAATTATTTCACATCAGCAGGAAAAACAAAGAGCCAAATAATTAAACAGAGCATGTTCATATGGGCCTGAGACAACAGACCCAAAAGCCCTACTGGGCAAAGGGGAAAACCCAGTGAAACCTGAGACTGATCTGAAACTCCAGAACACCCCAAAGCCTTCCAGAGTGGGAAGGTATCAAGTGCTGACACAGGGAGTGCACACACATCTCCTGGGCTGGAGATTTATTCAGAATGACAATGTGAAGAATGGCAAAGGGAGTGCTCAGTGTGCAGTGAGATGTGTTACCTCATTAAGTATGCTACAGATGCTACTTCTAAGTCCTTTCCAAGCACATCAGGGCCTAAAGTTGATTAGTAGAAGGTGATTTGTCTATTGGCTGTGCTAATACAAATTCTAACCTGAAAAAGAAAATAAAGCAACAGCAGTGAGATGTGCTTTTGTATGGCAACATTCAGTCACTGTCAAAACATCTCTAGACAAAAAGCTCTGCTTCAAATCTCTCCGTTTTCCTGGCGTTCTTTTTCTGACTTTTTTTTGTCACAGTGAGAAAAAGGAGACAATTTTGTGATGTTACAGGAACAAGACGCTGAAGTTGACACAGATTTCTCTGTTCCAGTGGGCTGTAACTAGAGGGCACTGTGCTCTTTCTTGTGGCAGCACAGCTGCACACAGGTCTTTCATGAAATCGTGCCTGGTTGCAAAGCACAATGAAAGCATTTGAACTATGGTATGCACAAGTTTCATGAAATAAAGGCCAAGTGCTCCTAGCTTGAAAACAATGGCAAAGAGCAGTGTAAAAATAAGCACCCCAGTGCCAATAACTTGCTCGACTACTCTTCTTTAACAGCTTTTTCATTGCAGTGATCACTGTACCGTAGACAACACTGTGTTTATGGTAATGCTCCACTTTAACACGTTTTAGTTTTTAATTCAAAGGATTTTTTCTCTGTCATTAAATTTAGGGCTTAAACAGGAGATGTGAGTGATCAGTACTTTTTCTATCTCTAAGGGTACCACACAGGCAGCAGCCTCTATTTTGGCCATCAAAAGATGAGAGGCTAAGTCAGTCTTGAGGCCCCTTTTATGAACAGTAATTAAGGAGGTGACAGTCACAGCCAGCTGTTGGATTTCATTATGTACCTGTTTTCCACTGGTTACTCAGCTGAGACACTTTGTTTTGTTCAAAGAGATAACTGAGCAGTCATTATGCAAAGCTTTGGTCACTCAAAATACAAACTGAATGCAAAGCAGGTATTTCAGCAGTTATAGCCAAAGAAAAAACCTGATGGGTTCACACGTCCAACCAAAGAACATTCCACAAGGCAGCAAACTGGAACTTCTATAACCTCTTAGATGAAGAGATGGTTTATTAATGAACTGCAATTCAAAATGCTCAGTTGTAATTCTTGCTCCTTAACACCACGAAGCCTGATCTTTCAGACCTCATACTCCATCGACCTGTGGTGCCCTGGAGTGGCCAGGCAGCCCTGGAGCAGAGGCTGCCAGCCTGGAGAAGGCAGCAACAGAAACTGCAAAAACCTGAGTGAACACAGATCTCTGGCTTGACAGGGAAACACTTCCCACGGCCCATCACAAATCAATCAATTCTACACAAAGAGACAAAGGCAAAACCACTTCTATATTACTGCACAACAAAGCTGAAAAAGAGACATGACAAAAATCTCATCTGTCTCTCAGCTCTGCTTTCAAGAGCTGCTTTGCAGTGTGATGAAAGGTGCCCAATTGTATCACTGTAATACGGCACTGCCAGGGCTGCATAAATTCCTGAAATGCAAAATCTCACTCACATCAACATCAACGTTGTAGACTGTAGATCTGATCCCTTTTGAGAATCTCCTGACATAGATATGCCTAATCTGTCATTTCCTTATACTGTGGAATATTGATTTTTAAGTTCTTCTCTTAACTGTTTTAAGATATCTTTCTCATGAGAGGGCCTGCTAGCATCCAAAATGCTGTGATCTAAGTACAATAAACCCATGATCTGCACACTCCTGCTTTCCTAACACAAATCCAAACACAGAATTAATGTGTACTTCATTACAGCTGCCAACTCTGATTCATTTTGTTCTTTGGACCCAGAAAGAGAAAGAGACAGAGACTGACATGTTTGTTCACATGAAAGAAAAGCAGAAGCTATGGTTCTGTCTGGTTGGGGTTCTGTGACAAAAAAAACCTCTTGGCCTACAGGTCAGGTTTTGCTCTCTGATGCAAGAAATCAATGGAGGTTGCTTGTGCACACATGAAAACAGAATTTAACCTAGGATTTTGCCCAAAGATACCAGATGTTTTTTAAAAGTTAGTTAATCTGCATTAACAACAGCAGAGACATTAAGTACAAACAGGGATGGATCTCTAGATTAACAAAATTTTGCAGTCTCTAAAGCAGGCTTAGCTTCCAGTATCACCTGTTCTATGTATCATTTCTAATTTACTGTACCAAAAGACACAGCTAATTCAAGAGGCTCAGTGTTCACATCATGACATCATTTTCTTTTTAACATTGGTGATTGAGGCACAGCAATTTATAATCTGTCTTTTAGCAAAAAGTCTAATATGTATGAAATAAGAACCATTTTGAAAAGTTCAACACTCATTTTAAATGCTCTTAAGCATGTGTGATATACATAAAGCCCTGAAAACACTGAATGATTTCATGTTGTTTCAAAGCTGTTTGAGGTCCAGGTTATCTCTGGCAAGTAAAGTAAGTTTCCTACAATGACCTCCTAACTTAAGTTGAATTCAATATAGTGCACTGGAACTTCAAAACATGCCAAATTACAGTGTGTCAGGTAAAGTAAAACCTAAAAAAAAATACACATTCTACTTTATGTAGCGAGACATTCAAATTCAATCCATTGATCTAAATTAAAATTAGTGATGAAAATTAAATATCCCCATGATAGAACTTTAATTCTAGCATGGGAGCAATACAGTTTCATGAACACGGCACAAACTTATGCCATTATAAAAATATCAAGAATAAGAGCACTTTTGCAAAGGTCAGAACTCATAGGTCAAATGAGTCTGTCTTGATAAAAATTCCACACTATGTAAAAATTATTTTGATGTTAATATTTTCCTGTCTACCAAAGAACTTGTACTCTTTCTGAAAATCTTCCAAGCAGTACTTCCCCTGGTATTAAAGTTTGGAATGTTGCCTTATCAAAATGCCCCTTTTCTTGCAGGAATTCCATTTTCATTGAGAAAGGTAAAAACACTGAGCTCTTCAATGGAAAGATTTATGGTTAGTTAGTTAGTTAAATATGGATACTTGTATTATAGTTAGTTTTCTAGGGCTATGAAGTAGCTTTTTCTTATATTAGGGTTTTTCAAAAATGAAACAGTATTTTCTTTAAGCCTCAGTATCATTCAGTATTATAAAGCTTGGAATAATTGCCATTTTTGCCCTGCCAAACTGTTGTATAGAAACACACCACAGCCCATCTGAGTGACACCTCAAATATGTTCATTCTGACCACATCAAACCCCACAGTGAGAGTTTCTCGTCTTTCATCCCTTCCCCCTGCCCAGGGAGGGTATGGCAGCTCTCACCTCGCAGCTGCCGGGGGTCCGCAGGCTGTCCGGTGGCCGTGCCCGTCAGCACCACGCCGTCGGCCAGGAAGAGCTGGGCAGCGGCCGCCGTCTGGGCCACGCTGACATCGGCCGTCAGGGCGTGGGCACTGCAAGAACACAGCCTGTCACATCCTGCAGGGACACAGCGTGTCACACCCTGCGAGGGGACACGGCCCCTCACACCCCACGGGGACACACAGCGTGTCACACCCTGCGAGGGGACACGGCCCCTCACACCCCGCGGGGACACACAGCGTGTCACACCCTGCGAGGGGACATGGCCCCTCACACCCTACAGGGACACAGCGTGTCACACCCTGCGAGGGGACACGGCCCCTCACACCCCGCGGGGACACACAGCGTGTCACACCCTGCGAGGGGACATGGCCCGTCACCCCCCGCGGGGACACACAGCCTATCACATCCTGCAGGGACACAGCGTGTCACACCCTGCGAGGGGACACGGCCCCTCACACCCTGCTGGGGCAGGGGGGACACACGGCTCCTCACACCCTGCAAGGGGACACACAGCGTGTCACACCCTGTAGGGACACAGCCCCTCACACCCTGCGAGGGGACACAGCCCCTTACGCCCCGCTGAGGGAGGGGGACACACAGCCCCTCACGCCCTGCCAGGGGACACAGCCCCTCACATCCCGCGCAGGGACACACAGCATGTCACACCCTGTGGGAACACGGCCCCTCACACCCTGCAGGGACACGGCCCCTCACACCCTGCGAGGGGAGACGGCCCCTCACGCCCCGCTGAGGGAGGGGGACACGCGGCCCCTCACGCCCCGCTGAGGGAGGGGGACACGCGGCCCCTCACGCCCCGCTGAGGGAGGGGGACACGCGGCCCCTCACGCCCTGCAAGGACACAGGGCCTGCTCCGCACCCTCCCGCTGGCAGCACCCCAGGCTGCTGTGCCCGTGTCCAGCTTTGCACTGGCCGGCAACACTGCAGCCCGAGCGAGGGTTAAAAGGCAACCCTTCCCTTCAGGGTGCCCGCACTGATCGGTCACTGCTGCGGCCTCCTGTCTCCAGACAGCGAGCCCCACTGGGAACCACCAAGTGTCAACTCAGACAGCTGCACAGTCGAGCACCTGTGTTTCAGAAGTGTTGGGCACACAGAGCTCTCCGACTTCAAGTGGGAGTTGTGGATGTGCCCTCATTCATAAATCAGATCCTATTGCCTAGGACAGAATCAACAACCTCCACAAGTCCAACTAACAGAAAGTATAGTTAATACCTATGATATAACCACAGGAATCATCTTACACAGCAATTACAAACATCAATTACACCTGCATCCCAGCTGTTCAACAGCAGGCTTTGATGTATGGGTGACACACTTTGTCTGAAACCTACAGCAATAGCAGCTATTAATTTATGTGGTCCCAAACTTGGAAAGAACTCCAGCCATTGCTGGTTGAACATCCAACACTATTGTTTCTGTACTTAAATAGAAAACAACAGCTATGGCAAACATGTTGCACTGCTGAGTGGTGATGGCACAAGAACAGTTTCTTCTCATTTAAAGAACAGGAGCATAGCAGCTCTCAGTGGCAGGTGTATTTTTCTACATTAAATAGCTCAACCAACAAGTCCTTCAGCATATCCTTCTGAGCTTATGTTTCTGTCTGAAACGAAAACTTCTTTGCCTTTCTTAAAAGGCAAACTCTTTGCAAAATGGGAAGTATAATCCAAATATCGATTCATCAATTGTCAAGACTAAGAAAAAAAAAGACATGATGCAATTTCATTTACAGAAAGTCTAATGCAATGTACTTGCATTTATATATATATTTATATATATATAAAAAAATCATCAGAAAGAAACTGTTTTGAAAGGACCTGAAAAGCTTCATTTGACCACCCTGCATAGCTTCCTTTCTCTTTTGAAATGTATTACCTGCTTATTACATATTTAAGATCCTCTAAACTTGATTATTCTCATGATTGCTCACATACTACACACAAACATTTTAATTAGGTTATTTAGCATGTATAATACATAGCACTTGAGCAGTTTTTCTGGGGGAGAAAAAAAAAACAAAACCCAAAGAGTGACATCTAAATAGCTGAAAGTACCATGTGACAGGTAAGATAAAGCATCAGCAGAAAAGAAACTGGATTCATCTGTCATAAGTTCCTTCTGTTTGATAATCATAGAACATAACCCTTACATAGACAGCACTGATTTAAGTAGCAGGAATCAGTATTATTGGCAGGAAGAAGAAAGAGAAGAGCTTTTTAAAATGCCAAAATATTATCACTTGGATACTTTCATATGGCAACTGCCTACATAACTAAAAAATAACCTTGGATGCCTAACTTTCAGAAACAAAACTTCTTTAAACATAATAGACATTTACACACATATACAAAGTCTCAATACCAGATGCAAGGCTTTTATAGCTGGCATATTGAAAACTTGAAGGTTAAATAACTACAAACTTCATTGATAAAGCAACCTGCAACTTATAGCTGCAAAATTTTTTTTAAATGTATCCCCCTTATAGCACTGCAAGTGTGTGCTTAAATAATAAACTTCTCCCTATATGATTAATTATCCTGAAAGAAAATTGACATTAAAAAAAAAACCAAACACAAAATGGAGAAAAATATAGGATCATGATTGCATTCATATTTACATAAATTATTGTTTGTATTTACCTATGTTTCTTTTTAATATCAGCAAAAATCTGAATGTTCTCTGCTCCAATGTGTTTTCTGTATCGTAGCAGGTCACCTGCACAGGCATTTATAATCCCTTCATCAGCCACGTGAGAAAACACAAACCCTTCAGCCCGGATAAAATCAAGACCTGAAAACAGTCAAAAGCAACATTTTAGCTAAAACTGAGAAATGGAAAAGAAAAACACCAAAACCAAATGAAAATCCACCTTTCTGCCCTTCCTATTTGATCCCAACACAAATTTTTTCATGTGCTCTAGGACTAACCAACCTCACTTTTCCACATATTTAAGTTTCACATTCTTTATTTTTGCCCCTATTCTCTCTGATTTCTTCCCATCTCACTGCTTTCAGCCCCCATCTCTCCCACTGACCCCAGCCCCGGGTTTGTTCCTGTGAGGCTCAGAGCAGGCAGCTGCACACCCTGCTCTGCCTCAATGTGCCAGACAGAGGAGCAGGTGGGTCAAAACACAGCTCCTTTATTCTAATGACGTGTCTGCTCTCCAAACAGGGTCATTAACTTGCATCTCTTCCCTCCTTCCTGAAACTCTTTCGTTGTATTATTGCTTGTCTGACATCTATTGCCCTGTTAAATATGCCTGAAGTTGGCCAGCAGTTCAAAAGCACCAAGGACACAGACGCTGTCATCTTTCTTTAGGAACTGAGGCAAGCAAACACAGCCTGAAACACGTTATATGTAACCCATGTGACTCCATCTGAACGTAGTGTGTGTTTCCCACACAGCACCACATCAACAAATTGCTTCTAGAGCTGTGCCAAAGGCTTAGAAAGAGTCAAACATTTGCCATTCTACTCCAGCCATCAATACTGCCATGCCTTGGTAACATGGGTTCCACCATATTCACTAAATTTAGTCACTAGGAAGGTTTTGTGGGATGGATACTGAAGAGGAAGATTATGAATTGTAATTACTTCACATGGGCCATTCATTGACATTCAGGGCCTCCCTCCACAGCCTTGAAATCTCTCTGGTGCAAGACTGAAGCCTTGGACCACAGTGCAATAAGCCCACAGCTGTGAGGCACAAAATTGAATTCTGACTCCCTTATTGCATTCCCCACTTCTCTCCTGTCTTTCACAGCCTTGAACCTGTCACTTAAAACCTGCCCCTTTTACACATCTGGGTAAAAGCTCTGCACTCATCTTGTGCAGTTCTGCTGTTCTTCCAGTTTGCTTTGGAGGTGCCTTCAAGCCCTTCTGAAGTTCTGCTACTGCTTCAGCTTTGGAGTCAGATGAACATTTAATTAGAGCTGACATCATCCAAAGGAAAAGCAAGGCATGTGGAAACAGTCATCAAGAATGCAATCCCACCCACCAGAGATCTGATTAGGCAACAGAGGCATCACCTTAGCACATTCCAACTATAAACACAAATGATCTTGAAAATTTATTTACCAAATGACAAGGTGTCTGTTTATTTTAAAATTTCAGTTTCATTCCAAAAGCCCTGAAGTTGCAGAAACAGAAGCTTACGCCTGATAGAGAAGAGCCTGCATTGCTTAGCAACACAGACTCCAGCTAACAAGAAACATCACAGATGGATGCCAAATCAAATGCAAGCTGTCCTGTGCCTTGAGATTAGCGGGTGCAAAGCACAGAGTATTCTCAGCATCCAAAGACAAGAGTGTGCCACAAGTGCCATTGCAGGTGCTTGTAGACACTGGGTGATAAACACACTGCACATAGCTAGACTGGGAGTTCTACATCTAGGAACAAAAGCTATCACTTCTGTTTACATCATCCAAGCCTGCAGTACAATTCAGAGTTATGTAAGAATAATTATTTCTCTAATCATAAGACTATGGATGAGTCTAGAGACATGTGACACTTTCACAGCAATCAAGGTTTAACTCAGGACAGAGCCTATTCATTGAGTAATTTAATTTATTGAAGTCACTGCTTACTGTTTGTTGATGCTTTGTTTGTGTTTCCTTAGTGCAGTAATATAAAACTTAGTTTTTTATGTTTGTACTTAGTTTAACAAGGTTGCACCCTCGATCTGGGTTTTTGGAGGCCATGAAAATACAATTTTTAACCAAATGTAATAGGTGCAGGCACCATATCATTACCCTTCTGTTTTATGAAGCCATAATCAGATTCTGCTAATGAATTCATTTTTATGCTCATAAAATTGTGAGAATGATACCACTGCTTACTTTCACATTTGGCAAGTTGAAAAGTAATAGCTGTTGAATAGCTAATAAGCAGTCCCATTTCTGACTTCTATGGGAACAACACATTTTGCAGTCTCACTGGAAAACAAGAACAGGGAATTTTCAATGAAAACTAATAAACAGAACTTCTAGAGGAGCACTGACTTTGTCTGCTGTTGACACTGGAGGCATGGTGTCTGTGCTGCAAAAATACTTCACCTCCCAGGACATGTCTGGCAGCAGCTCCTCCCGTGCTCAGCACGGACAGCACTCCCAGGAGCAGAGTCTCCAGCAGCTCTCCTGGCAGGACCCACAGCACTCCCTGCCTTTCACAGTGGCCTGTGGGTGCTCCCAAGGTGTGGGCACCCTGCTGCAGCTCTCAGCTGAGCTGCCTCCCCTCACCACTGCAACAATATGGTGGCTGTTAAAAAGCACAGCAAAAACCACAGCATACAACTCTGTCTAATTGTCTTACCCCAAACAGTACTGTGGATGATAGCAAGTGAATTCCCACTCTGCTAGTGCAGGAGGGAAAGGAATGGTCTCAGACAGCAAAGCTGTGTTTACAAAAGACATGGAGAAATCTGGCTATCTCCTGATAGGAAGCCTCACTTACCAGCTATTAACTGTGTCATCATCACTGATGGAGAGTAATTCAGACCTGGAATTTCAGTAACTTGATTCTTAAAGGAAAAAGGGCAGTTTCAGGTAGAGATGGCAGTTGGACCAGATGACTCTCTTAAAGTCCTTTCCAACTGAACCATTTTTTTCTAAATTTATGAGATGAGAGAAGATAAACTTAAAAATTGAGCCCCGATTCACGATGAGTGACCTGTGCTCACCCAGGCACAGGACCCTACAGTCCTTGCTCAAGCTAGCTGAGCTCCTAGTCACACTGTAGACCTGCAGATTTCACCCCACCCTTTATAAAATAAAATCACTACCTTCTCCTAGAGACCAGCTATAAACTCCCTGTGTGGTTCTCTTCAGTTATTCCTACCAAAGACAGGGGTTTCCACAGGGAAAATGAAATGACTGTATAGTAGGCAGAAGATGCTACACATGGTTTTTAGCTAAAACTCCTTCAGCAAGTTATTTTTGTAGAGAAAGCATACAGGACTTGCTTTGTTAACAGCCACCTGTTAAAATTGTATTGACATTAGTCACTATTAAGTTGCTACAGAAAAACTATTCAAAGATTTGCTACCTACAAAGTAGTACCCCCACTTTACTGTGGTTTTGCTTAAAGTGATTTTCTTTTTGCTTTCCTGTTCAGTGAACTTGAGAGAATCATTTTGAGAGAAGTGCAAAGAAATGCATTAAACACAGACCCTTCCTGGTTGGTGTTCTCCAGTTACAGAGGAAATAGTGCAGAACAGTAGTAGGGCTGAGCAAAACCCAAGCCCTCCAGGAATTCTCCCCTTCATTAATAATTGCAAAGAGAAATACATTGCTCCTAGACTATATCTCTTATTTAGTGATGATTTTTGCTCCTCAAAGGATTGCTTTTAAAAATAGGGTATGTGCTATTTTTCCAAATACCTATGTACCTCAAGTGTCCCACATGCAGCAATCTCTAAAAACTAAAACTGGATTCTGTTTCCATTTTTATTTGAGGTTTTCATATAGGTTCTGATGCAGCAATAAAAATTAGGTTTTCTCAATTTGTCAAGTGGCTAGATACTTTGAAAATGGCAACACCTGATTTTAAAGCTCACAAAACAAATCTCAGTTGAAAACACATCTATTAACAAGAATTTAAAGCTTTTAGAACATATTCAGCATAATTAGAACTGCCACTGCAGATAGGTTAACCTACATGATTTTACCTGAAGTATGGCTTCCACTTAACACCAGCAGCTTCTGCCTGGTTCTATAAAATTTGTACACGCAAAAATGTGCAGCCTCACTGTAATGACAGTCAATTTGGGCAAAAACATGCATTAACCTTCAGTTTATGAATTTAGGAAGCACAGGCTTTCTACATTAAGCCAGCCTTCATCTTTACATCATGGAGGGCTACATATGAAAAACTAAAATTGCTTCAGCAAACAGTAGGAGCAGGAAGCTTAGCAAGTTTAGGATTCATGCAATAAAGATAGATTAATTTATATTTAATTCCCCCAAATGCAGTTTAATTTTAAGTACTTTGGCTACTTGTACACTCAATTTTTGTCATCATATAAAAAGCTTCATTCGACACATTCATTAAAAAAAGACAATGAAAACTTAGTTTTAATGGCTAACAGTAGCAGCAACAAGATATAATTAAATGCTGAAAGAGGATGCTGAACCACCATGGGTTAAAGTGATCTATCTGCACATATAATGTAATCAAAGTAAACAAGAGCTGCACCAAAGGTGGCTTTTAGACATGAGCAGATATAAACTAATCATTATATTCAGACAGGTTTCACCTAGAAAGCTGTGGTGGCAGCCTTGGGGTGTTCAGGAAGCAGTGCACAAGTACCATCTCTTCTAATCAAGCTGGCATCTTTCTCCAAATCCAAGTGCTGCTTGTGCGGGGTACAGCAAAAGCTTTTCAGGGTATCGGTGTCAGTATCTGTGTCTGCAGCCAGGCTGCAGCAGAAGCAGGACTAGCAGAGGAGCCCTGTGCATTACCTGCAGCCTGGGCAATGGCTATGGCCTGCTGGTTGGCAGCACAGAGCACCTGGACACCCAGTGGGACACGGGGACAGCTCTGCCTCACGGCAGCAGCGAGCACTGCCATGGCCGCAGTGACCTCCGGGCCCGGGCACACCGTGTACGGCACGTCGTGCATGTTCTCCACCACCAAGCCATCCTGGGCAAGGAATCAGAAAAAGAAGTATCAGTACACAAAAGGGAGCTTGAAAACATGGCTAGTTTACCATCCTGCTGTTGTGCACTGAGACACACGAGTGCAGAGGTTTTCCTTCAAAGGACGGGTTATCTACAGCAAGTTGTGCTGATGCATTTGATGCACACAACCACTTACAGAAGTGCTTTCATCAACAGCATGGTATTTGCAGGGAAATCATGAAGAGAAATAAATGTGGTTTTAATTATACATTCATTAATTTGGGTTCCTTTGATCCATCCTAAAATGTGAACTATAGGCAAATGAGTTAAATCTTATATCTCATTAAAAATAGTGTAAAGTCAAACTTCAATTATCCAAGGGGAATACAGGATATTGAGTATGTTCAGATAACAGAGGACTCTGAGATAATCAGGGCAATTTTCAATTCAATTAATGTCAGAAAATAAGTGTTATTTTGGATAAATAAAGGAATTTTTTTACTATTATTGTGCCAAATGCCATAATATTAACTATTGATATTTCTCCCATTCTGTATTCAGAATTACTGGAAGGAAGATACTGCTATTTATTGTCTATTATAACTCTCCATCCACATGGACAAACATATGCTAAGCCTGATATTTTGCATTTGCAGTGAGAAAATGAAAAGAAACCAGATATTTCACCAACTTAATTCTAAAAATGCAAAAAGTTCAATAGACAAACTAATTGTATATATAGCAAATAAGTTCTGCTCTCTCTGGAGTTTTATCACACATCTTAATCCTTTAAAATGAGAGCTTTACCTTTCACAGATATTGTAACTGAACAAGAATAGAAGGAACATTTTTTGGGGAAAAGTACAATTAGAGATTAAACATAGCAGCTTGGTTATTAATAACATAGAGAATCAGGAAGGGGGGAAAAAAAAAGTTTCCTCTCTAGAAGTGTCTTATATGCAACACTTCTGTAATCTTTGTTGTAGTATGGGAGCCCTTGCGGCAGTAAAAGATAAGGCAGTATATAAAATAGTGTCAGCATTTAATGGCTGAACTGCAGGCTAAGGCACAGGCATCACAAATGAACACACAAACAGAGGCTAGGGAAAAGTGAGAAGGAAATAATCCAGTGGAGCAGCATGGTCAGTCCAAGCACCTGCAAACACTCAGTGCCCCAGGGCAGAGCTGCCCACCCCAAATTACTTACAGCTGAGTATGTCAATACACAAAACACCTGCTACCTAAACAGCAAAGGGACACGACCTGTTAATGGAAAAGGTGACCTGCTATGATGATACTCCACATCAGACCTCTGCACTATGTGGTGCCATTCACCAACATATTTATATTACATCATTCCAGCCCAGGACAACCTGAATTAGGCAGAGGAAAACCAGTTATGACAACCAACTAGAACACGTGTGCTTGATTTTGTGTGTCCAATTCAGTATGTAACATCCACACTTCTGTACCTGTGATGGGAGGCAGCCATATAACAAAGATGACAACCTGTCCTGAGAAAACTACCAAAAAAATAAAAATTTTTTGTCATTTTTTCGGGAATGAGGTTAGGACTGTTCCCACAAACCTGAATTGACCAAATGATCTTGTATCTGAGGCACAGCTGCTGAATCTTTTGTGGTACCAACAGAAAGAGAAACCCTGTAGCCTCTTGCTCCCTCTACACATAAATATATTAGGTCAGTCTAAGCAAGAATGCAAAGTTGGTCAGTAGCTGCATGTGGCAAAAGGACTAATGCAGAACTAAAATGCTTTACCAAAACAAATCCAAAAATTGCAACGAACCATCAAAATCAGGTAACTCCTTGAGGCCAAAAAGCCTGGAAGGCCTTGGCTCAGAACTGCTCTACTTGGCAGACTTCAGCAAAATCTGGGTATCAGGGAAACTCCAGACTTATCACAAAAGCCAGGAACGAGGATCTGCAGAACTGAATCCCCAGGCTTCCAGGCAGTCAGGAACCAACCTCAACAGGAAGAAAGGCAACGGGGAATGGAGCTTCAGATGCTCAGCTCCTAAAGAGCCACACCAGTAGCCAAAAAAAGCAAGAGAATGGGCTGGCAGAATTCCACAGAAATTCCACAGTGAAACTGAGCTTTTCACAACTTGCTACTACTTTGACAGTTCTGGATTTGCATAAGCAAATTATTCCATTAGATACATTAATGAATTAATTCATTTAATAAATTATAAAAACCCCTAGCCATAGTACTATGCATAAAAAGTGTCTGATTGAATTCCAACTCAAAATGCAGGCATATGGGAGGACTGCAACAGTTCTCTCTCTTGCTTTAAATTTACTATATTCACTTTTCAGCAACTGCCTCTTCCTATGGCCTCAAGGGCCACAGTTACAGTGAATATTTTTGGTAAATCTTTAATAATGTGTTATTCTTTGGGTACCATTCGACTGTTCTTTTGCATATTATGCTTTGTTTAATTAAAAAAAGAACAACATATGTTCTGCAATACAGAAAGCTAAATTACAGATGCATTAAGTCAAAGCTTTCTTTCATATTTTATATAAAAATATAACACCACAGATTTCTGTGTTTACTGAATTGATATGTATATGAAACAAACTTCAGTACTATCAAACAGCTAATTAAAATGGGGGAAAGAAAACAGCTATGCTAAATTAAGGTTCTTGGGACTTAAGCTTATAGTGTAGAAGTCTATGGAAACAGCTTCTGCATTATACCCTCCAAAGCAGGATTTATGCAGACAGTATGAGATAAAACTCTTCCAAGTACCTTCTGTGTTCATTTTCTATTGAATTTTGAGATAATTTAAGTGTTGCTTATATGTAATAGCCTTATTATAAGTAATTTTTAAACAATGTATTTCCTTTTTACTTTGAATGACTTCTGAAGTGCTACACACATGAAGTGCCCTTTGTGTCACAGTTAGCTACTGAAAAACAGGTCATTTAAATAGCTCTCTAACTATATGAAAAATAATTTCCTTAGCTGTATTCCACTTACAGAAATAACCTCTTAAAACACTTCAGCCACACACACATTACAGCAGAAAAGCCTCAAAAATAGTAACACTATAAACCACAACTGATGCAACAATTGCACAAGTTTTAACTCTGCATATACCTAACAGAACTTTCCCCAGGGCAACTTTAACCCCAGCATTTCTCCCCAGGAAAAGGCTTTACCTGCCTCCCAGTACAAACCTCTCCAAACTCATCAATCCTACCCCTTCCTGCAGACAGGCAGCAGGGCTTGCACCATCCCTATTTTGATTCAGGCTCAGGGGGGTACTAAGACAATTACAGCAATCACCCCCACCCTCCTCATGTGCCCCTTATAAAGGAAATCAGGTGGCTTTGCAGAGCATTTAATTGCTGTTGGTAAGCACAGCTCTCAGCCCTTGCCTTAAAAACTCACCTCCAGAGCAGCAGAGCACTGCCTTAACAGAAGTAAGCTGCTATCTCACGTTCTCCTGCACGTACCATAGGAGGTAGCTGTGGGCAGGCTCTCTGCTACTTCATTCTACTCTAATACAGCCGAGATTTGAAATGTTAACCTCTGTAATCCAACTGAAAGCTACCTACATGTTTCTATGCAGAAATACTACCTTATTCTGTCTCCACTGTTATTACATTCTAAGTGTTGTGAATTCCAGTTATCACTGTAGTTATAAGAGTAATAGGCTTAACACCCTTTTATTTTTTAAAAACATCGATGTAAAACATATACTAGTAACTGTTTTTAATGTCAGCTACTCCAGCAGCTACAGTCAGGAACAGTAACTAACAGTCAAGTGGGAACTTGTGCTCCATTTTCTAGCTACAAAACAAATGTCAGCCAGGCTGAATGGAATGAATAAAAGTTAACCTGAATATATATTTTGCCTCTTTCTTCAAGAAAAGCAGGTACAAATTGGAGGGATTATAATGCCTCATAGCCTGCTGCTTATAAAATCTTGTCTAGGGAATTTCATTGTTTAGCAACACACAAGTACAAAGCATATACATTTTGAGCACAGATGGCTTCCTAACTGAGCACTCACTTGTTTTCATTACTGTGCTCTAATATCACAAATCTTTCATATTTATTATGTGAAGCTGCAAATGTGCCAGACAAGTCACCTTACTCTGAATATACCAGGATTTACTTCCAAGTGCAACACAGATGGAGCAAGCAAGACCATATACTTTATTTTTAAATGTTAACACCAATTCGAGCAATTTGAGACAATATGTAAACATCTAAATAGCAGCAAATGGTTACAGATCTTCTGAAGGGCAACTGTAGGCAGCGTTTGGGAACACTGTCAGTACAAACATCCATGGGAAAAAACCTTTTTCTAGCTCTTCTTCCACAAGAAAAACAGACAGCTTAACAGTTCCTCTGGAATAATCAGCAAGAAGCCCAAACATATTCCCATTCCAGAAGCTGGATAGTTTGGAAGAGTGGTGATCTCTGTGTAAAAGCTGGGAAGCTCCTGAAGCATCTATCATGAAAACTTGCATTTCTCTTAAAGTACCACAAAAAACTAAAGAATTTAATTGCAGAAACTGTTAAGCAACCTGATTGATATTTATGGAGGCTCTCCTGATGACCTCTGAGACTTAGAGCCTTAATAAAGGATTTGTTTGTTATATTGCTCTAACACTGTACAGACCTTTAGAATGAAGACTGGTGTGGAAGAAGCATATTGATGTTCCTGTGACTTCTACAGGAAAACAGACTAATTATAAGCCCTGAATTTGTCCAAATGTGTAGAGAAATGACTGCATTCACCTCATCTGTTTACCTGACAGGTAGGTTTAAGGAAGTTCAGAAACTGCAGTGCAGTTGCAGAAAAGATAAACCAGTTAAGACTTGGAACTGCAGAATTCAGGACAACTTGAAAAGACAAAGTTTAAAAGACAAATTAAAACTTTGTGTTGCTACTGATTTTAAGGCTTGTCTCAAAGCTGCTCCAGCTTTGTGCATGCCAGCAGTGAAAGTCACTGCTTCTGTACCTTCCCTCACCTTCAGGAATATTTGGGGTCTTCCCCCTGCTGCTAAAGGTTTCAGTGTGTAATCATTATGCAAGGAAATGGGCAAACTCCACTGGAATGTGGAGCAATGGCTTTATGAGTTATAGATTACTTGTGCAAGCACTTCCTCTGGCACAGGAAGAGAGAGATTAGTGTTTGCCACTCTTCTGATGTAGATCAATCACGTTATACCTCATGCCGATACTGCAACAACAAGATACAAAGGCACAGTACAGAATGCACAAGTATGGCACACCTGTTCTTTCAACAGGCATGAAAGGGAAGGAAACTTCCTTGTTCTGCTGAACTGACAGTCAGGGACTACTCTAACTGGGTGGATATCTCACACATGTTGGCTGGCTCACAGGCACTGAAGCCCACCAGGCTAGCATCATTTTACCCCAATGCTGCTCATCCTTTCAGTGATTCTGCCCTCAGCATTCTTTCCTCATTTAGCCTTACCAGTGCTCTGCCCATAACCTACCTTGTGTGACTTGTCTTGCATTTTGACTGTGGTCTTCTATTCTTTAAGCTAAGATCTCGTATTCAATTTTGTTCCGTCTGTAAAGTATCATTCTAATTTACAGAGTAAAAATGTTTCAGCCAGTTTGTAAATAAAGTTTTTCTGAAAGCAGAAGCTCAAAACAGTTCACTGAAGGCATTTTCAAACCTTGGACATTAGTACACCACCACCAGAAAATGTTCATAATGCTGTGGGCAGGTCAGAGAAAAAGCACATCAACACCCCAAGACAAGGTGTAATGAAATGTTTAAAACATAGCTGACCTTTCAAAAGGACAGACACCCTGTTAAAATCTACTGACCTATGAAGATTACTACACCACTTTAGGTTCAACAGCAATTCTGTCAGCAGTCTCTTCTTGCCTCTGGCTGAGACTGGCCTTTTGGGCCTGCTCTTCTGGACGTGCAAAGCAGACATGTTTGCTGCCAGGGGCCTGGAGAGAAGGCTTAGAGAGAGCAGAAAAGGGCCTGAGCCTTCTTTTTTTTTGGATCCTGAGTTATCTGTGCTGTTTTGTTCCAAACACAGCTGTGGGATGATCCTGCACCCTCCAGGTTGCTGAGGTCTGCATGCAGTGTATCAGCTGTGCACATGGCTTTACTCCACGACCTCAGGAAACCAGAGTCTTGTACAGAGCTAAAAATACAGTTGCTTGTCAGACTGGATTGATGAAGCATTCTACAGCCAGAGACCTTGAATGCCAGCAACAGCCCATATTTCAGGCCACTTTTTCTTTTTTAACTCCTTAAATTCACTTGATTCATCCAACTCTAACCACTTGAATTGCACAATTTGAATCTAAGCTTTTTCAACTGATTTGGGTGCAGGTGATACTTATCTTAGGGGTTGTTTTGTAATCTAGGAGGCCAACCTCCTATATTGAAATAAAAGACATGGATTTAAGCATCTCCCTAACTGGTGAGGTTTAAGATGCTTTTGATGAATTATAGGCTCAATTTAAAATTCTGGCTGTGCAGAGGTGGTTTTGTGTAATGGCCATGATGAGAAAAAGGAAACCAAAACTTACAACTCCAGCATCCTTGTAAGCTTCTGCCTCTCGACAAGCTTGATCAATGATCTGGGCCAGTGGAAGGGAACTCCTTGGTGTCCCTGCAAGAATAATGCTGCTTACCCAGGGCATGCACACACCAAACCCATGGACTGGAAGTGCTTTGGGCAGGACATCCATGGGGACTGGCACACTGAAACAGGGACATATAGGGCAAACTTGCTCAAAGGCTGCCCTCCCTCCCTGTGGCATGCCTTGGTGACGTCTCTTTCCTTAGCTGATATATTTAGAGCTGCTGTAACCAGCTCCTGTAATTCAGCTCCTAAACCTAACTCACTGACTTGAGGAATGGCTGCTATAATCCCCTGTTGCACTAGGTCTGCTCCTAGCTTCCTATTCACATGCTTGTAATTTATCCTTGCCACTGATGCTCCAGACAATACAACCTATGGGCAAGACTGACCTCTAGGTCAGCACAGAGTACCTATGCTAAACAACAGTGAGTTCAAAACAGTTAAAGCTATCCTTAATCTGCAAGGGTGATTGTATCTCATCTTCGTGGCAGAAATACACACATATGGATTTTGCTGGAGTTCAGTGGATTCCCCTTATGACCAAAGTCTCTCCTGGTATTTGGGCTCTCAGGGCAGGTGGTGGCAGTCTGAAATGGGGACTGAGCCCTGTGTGAGCCGGCCTGATTCCACAGCTCGGCGAGAGCTGCCGTAGTGCCTGGGGCTGCTGCTGGGAAAACGTGGGGCACCCCGGGCTCTGGGCATCAGCCTGGCAGGGGGAAGGTGGGCTGCCCCAACCAGCTCTGCTCACCCTGAGTCCCTGGAAAGGTGGACGAGGAGGCCAGGCTGGAACAGATCCTGCCTGTTGTCTGAGCTTCCCAGTGCCTCTAAGGGCAGGAGAGCTCTATCAACCTCCATCCTATCCCAAAGCCCATTTGTGTAATTCCCTAACCCTTGTTTCTTGAACACAGAGCTCACCGAACCCCATCCTTTCTTTTCTCAGCCCAGGTCCCTATGTGGAACTGTTTCCCGCCTTTTTTACCTCTAAAACAGGGAGGGCCCGACCTTACGACGCTTCATGAGGGGCCCGTGGTTGCCCTGAGGGGACAGGCTTCCGGGGGGCCGCGGCCGGGCAGGGGGTGACGCCGCTGACCCAGACCTGGTCCTGGTCCTGGTCCTGGTCCTGGTCCGGGTCCGGGTCCGGGTCC